>QJPP01002628.1:0-274973 GCA_003996215.1 Jaltomata sinuosa
GTTAAAATATTACGGAGTATAAAATCTTTATAAAATAAATACGTCTACCCTTATATTGTATCAAATATATTTTTCATAAACCTTTTAAATATTTTGAAAAGGCAATAATAATATAATTTTTACCAAAATACAACTTTTAAATAACTATTTCAAATACACGCACGATGCTAATGAAGTTCTTAAGTTTAGGCTCGAAATTTGCCTACGCACGATTTCGATATTCAAGAATTATCTCGGGATCCTCCCTTATATTTTATCACTGTTTCGGAACTGAAATGGCATTTTAAACCGTAAAATTGAAGCTTAAATCGGGTTAAACCCGACCCGATTCGCGACCCGGTTCGCAACCCATTTTCTGCCAGACAGTCCGCGGTAAAACAGTCATAACTCTTTGCTCCGAGATTATTTGGACGTGCGGTTTTGTGCGTTGAAAACTAGACTCGTAGACCTTCGATTTGGTATCTCGGGGGACTTCTAACTCTTTATATATTGGGAGAAAATCCCCGATACATTTGACCCAAGGTTCAGAAAATTTTGTTAAAGGTCTTACGATATCTTTTGTCGATTTGCTTGACTTCAACACTTAACGTGGAAATGACCGGATGGGTCATTACAACCCCGGTCCACACCAAGACTAAGCTCACAGATCAATATAACAACCCAGCCTCTGAAGGACCAAAATGCAATATCACAATTTATAAACACAGCTTGGTCCACTTATGGAACTAAATCAAATGCACAATGCAATAAGTAAACCCGTACCAGGCGTGGTACACGAGCCAACCATTAGTATATCCCATACTAGGTGTGGTACCCAAGCCAACCATTAGTATACCCATACCAGGTGTGGTACCCGAGCCAACCGAATGTCACATAAATCCACAATCACAAACAATGAACAATCAACACTTGTAAACCAACAAGTAATAACACCTAGTTCATTTCACAAGACTGAAAACAGGACTCTTAGACATTCCTAATCATTCCCTAAACATGCAACACATACAATATTTAGACCAAAGTACTCAAATATATAATGCATACAAGAATCAATAACCATCACATACCTCAAATAATCAAGCTCTACAGTGCCAGAGCTTTCCTTTTTTCAGGATCCCTTGCTTGTTCTTGGTCTAGAAACAAACACATAAACACTATAGTTAATTAACTGGCCTAAATTACCCGGATTATACAAAATCCTAATCCCCAGGCCAAACTATGATCATCCCAACTCTTTTTAGGTTTTCCCTTCATTAATTCACATAAGAATATCATTTATACCGATACATTTAGAGAATTTAAGCTTGGTGATCATTACCCATTAACTATAAACAATACCCAAGAACTCTAGCACCCTAGAATTCACCTTTTTCCCCGGATTCTACAATCCTAGGTTATCCCAAACCTTTCCCCAAGTCCACCCCTAGCAATTCTATAGAGTAGGAAAGATATTACGGAGTTTGGGGAGTAGAATCCTTACTTTTAGGACAAAAAATTGTGAAAAACAGATGGAACTCACCCAAAATCTCCCCCTTCTTCTCGCAAAATGTCTTGAAGAAAAACTGAACTGTTTTGGAGAAGTTTCTGCATTAAATCCCATCACGCTCTGCTATAGCAGTCTGCTCTGCTATAGCGGTACCACCATAGCGGAGTCATTCGCTATGGCGGAGGCTGACCGACATTGACTTTCACTATAGCAGTATTTTCTCTACTACAACAGAGGTCGCAATGGAAGAGTGTCAACCGCTACAGCAGTTGACACGGGACAAAAAGTTGTAAAGTCCTTAAAATTGGTCCATTTTAAAACACACTTATTTTCCTGATGTCCCAGAATAGCCCTTTCACGTCAATCTCGATTTCATGAGTTTTTCTTACCCGAATTCGATTCTGAAAAGTCCCCCAGACTCCTCTATGTCTTAGCTAAATGGAAAACTAGCTCAAGTCAAGACATTTAACCCAATCCTTACCCGGATTACCCTAGACCATACCTCACTCAAAAACTGGTCGAGACTAGCCTAGCCCAGAATTTCAAACTCCCAAACCTGGAGTTTTCTAATTCTAAGAATTGGCATGCATGGTTCACCCATAACAACTGACCCAGTCTTTAAAAATGATGATTGTTTTCATACTGTGTTTAAATGAATAAGCAGCATATATGTGAAATTGAGTAAAGAACTAAAATGATTAAGTGTACGTGTAATTAATGGACTGTGATGTATCCCGAGAGGTAGACTTGGAACCATAGGTTCATTAATGTTATTGTTAGTTCGAGCGGGTACCAAGCCAGTATGGTATATGGACCCTAGTGCATCCACTGCAGGTGATGGCTAGTTGGACAGAAATAAAATCCTTTAGCATGTGTGTAAACTCTTTTAATATTAATTTGTCCTCTTGTTAGATATTGTGAGATGGAATGTGAATTGAGGTTAAACTAATGGTTTTAAGTTCATTATAAAGGTTAGGTGAACATAGCTTCATGTGTTATGACTGATGAGATTGTAATTTATTTATCGTTGTGATGATACTCGATGATTTATGTGAACTTGATATGGATATTGATGACTTGATTTGAAATGATTACTTGATGACTGAACTGTATGCTAAGTGTTGAAGTGTCTTTTGCTTGTCATTTTATTTATCTGTATACTTATTCTAAACTGAGTCTGCCTATGATACCTACTAGTACATAGTGGTTTTGTATTGATACTACCTTGTACTTTTCTTTTGTTGAGTGCAGACTGTGTTCCAGAGGTTAAGACGCGACCTCATCTAGACTAGGCGACTGACACTATAATCCAAGGGTGAGCACTACTTCTTAAGCTACCGTAGATCCTCCTTGAGTCATTGTGTCAATCCCCGAGCCAAACCCCTGGACGTAACATGGTACTTAAGACCACTAATGATCCCAAGATAATCCTTGGGCTTAGTATGACTTAAAACATAAGAATAAATATATATATCGAAATATTAATACAGGTAATGAGAAACTCAATATATGATAGAAATATAAGTCTAAGAACAACAATCTGAAACATAAGATACTGACTGTCTAACTTTTTCTGAAATACCTCTAAAACTGATACGATGAGTTACTGGGACAAGATCCCTAGGTAACCCCAAGTACTGAATGAAAAGCCTTGAAAATATCTTAAACTCATAAAGAAGCCCTCAAATGATGTTGTCACGCCCCGAGGCTACCCCATAGATGTGGTATGAGACCCAGGACCACAAGTGTCCCAAGTTAACCCTTGCTAAAGTATAACTCAGATAAATCAATAGATAAGCGAAAGCATAATAGGAAGACCCGAAATCAAATGTATAAATAATCAAGCCAAATAGGATAAACATCCAAAAGGAGACCCGAATACTGTCTATGTATGGAAAGACTCTAACTGTCAATAAGAGCTGTTGGGAAAAGACCCCAACTAACTCAGAAATCTGAAAAGAAAAGACAAAGATAGGATCGCTAACTCTAGTCCTCGAAGAATGAGGACTCACCACTGATCAGCTGAAAGTATGTCATAGTCTAGCCACGAGTCTGAGGGCAGGTGCCTGAATCTGCATTGTAAAGAGATGCAGCATAAAATGCGTCAGTACTATAGGATGTACTGAATATGTGAGATAAACATGAGTCTTAGATAGGCATACTAAATGAACTTGTAAAACTGAAATCATGCTATGAGTGTAAAACTAAAATGCAAGAGACTCAATGTGATTCCAAAGCAAGTTGTACAAATACCATAGTAATCATAATAGTCCTGAAAACTGAAGGCAAAGAGTCAATGCATTTTAAAACCTGATATTGTTTCTGTGGGAGGTTCTCTAACTGATATAGACCATGCGAGCTATATGGAATTCGATGTATACGCCCCATCAAAAGAACCCCATATACCTTTCCAGGGTATAGAGGCATGACTATGGCATGATCACTAAATCTGATGCCCAACTGAGGGGACTTAGAACCTATGGGGGCACGTAGTTCTGGGACTAAGGGTACTCTCACCCTGTCCAACTCGGTGCTAATACTACTCCTAAAAAACATATACATATAGCTCATAATGCTTACGACATATCTGATGTCAAAACTGTTCATAGCTTAGGTAGAAGTATCTGGATGCCAAACCTTTTATAAAACATAGGGACATATCTAATGTCCAAAACTATTGGAAAAGCATAAGGACATATTTTATGTCATGCAATTCACAAGTCATGAATCATAAAGCTTTGCAAAACCATAACTCAAAATATACTTTCCCTTCTAATATCATAGCTTGAAGAATTAGGCATGCAATTTCATGAAAATAGAGGTCATATTACCTAGACATACCAATTTTATTTGAAGACATGCAATTCAATGAAAATATGCTAAAATTCATCATATTCATATGGGCTTTTGAAATCAACTGAGGAACTTCAATTAAATCATAGATATGTAATAAGAAATAATGAATTAATGCCTTAGAAGAAGAACCATAACTTTTCCCCAATTTGCGTAAGAACCATAATTTAGAAATTCATAAATTCAATTTAGAATATTGGGGTGTTGGGCATAAGGGTGAAGGGATTACCTTATTGAAATTTTTCTAAGATTCTGAGCTTAAAAGCTGCATAACTTTCTGGGGTGTTACAGATGAGGACTCACCAACTGCGACTGGAAGTCCTGTTGTCTCTAGCCACGAGTTTGGGAATGAGCACCTAAATCTACATCATGATAGGATGTATCACAATGAAGTATGCAATCAGTACTATGGAATATACTGAGTATGTGAGATATGCATATGTCATGATAAAAGTGTACTTGAAAGCATACATAAAACTAAAATCATGTAATAGTAGTAAAAGTTGTAGCGCAAAGACTCAAAGTAAAATCATAAGCTAAAATCATGGTATAAGTATAAGTCATAAAACAACGAGTCTAAGCCTGAAACTAGAAGTCATGTAAGCTTAGTAATTTAAAACCATTTCTTATGGGAGTTTCTCGTAATAGACATAAACCATGTGAGCACCATGGAGTCCAGTGGCATACAGCCACACTAAAAAAGATTTTTCTAACCAATCAAAGTTAGAACTATATACATAAGGATCCTGAAGTGCACCTAAAAAGGGCAGAACCTACGGTGATGACGTAGTTCTAGACTTGGATTATCTAGAACCCTCGTCAGCTCGGTTCTAAATAGTACTCCCCAAAACCATATCATAGAGCTCATACATATCATAAAAACATGTCTTAAAAATATAGCATGCCACTAGTTCAAATACATTTTCTTACTAAATTTCACAACTTGAGGAACTAGGCATGCTACTTCTACTAAATCATAAGGTCATGTTATCTGAACATGCCAAATTTTCATGAAAATAAGTAGTACTGTCAAATCATGATATACTTCTATCTCAAATCAAGAGGTTAGAAAATACTTGTGTAAGTTCATGTATAATCATTAAAACAGGAGTTAAAACCATATAAAGTCATAAAGGAATCAAATTTGCAGAAAATTTCATAATAGGAGATGAACCCTAGATTCCTAAGATCATCAAAATCAAAATAGAACTTGAGGTTTTGGGAAAAAGGGGGAAGATATCCCTTACTGAATACCCACATACCTTGATTTCTCCTAAAACTTCAAGGAAGAACCCTAACTTGATGAAGAACGATCAAGAAATCTTTTCCTGAAGTTCTTAAAAACCCTATGGTCAAGGGTTAAGATTTCTATTAAAATTCACAATTAGATGATAGAAACTTGTAAAATTACTTAAAAATCCTTGAGAGGACTTACCTTGGTGAAGAAGGAGGACAGGAAGAGAGAAAACACGTTCTAGGTCTGAAAGAATGGCTAAAGAATGAAAAACTGGATTAAAACTAACTTAAAGAGGTCCCCATCGGCCCACCTGTGCTTGGACATGCGGTCATATGAGAGAATCCGTAACACGCAGGTGGTTCGCACTTTATTTTTAGAAAGTTGGCAAAATTTCCCCACCTTCTCTTGGACATGCGATTGCATGTGGGCATCCGCAGCCCGCATGTGTTTTCACACTTATTTTTCAGATTGTCAGTCAAAACTAAAATAGCCATAACTTTTTACTACGACTTTCATTTGATGAGCAGTCAGCGATGTTGGAATGAAGATTCAAAGATATTTAATTTGGTATATACTAGGCCCCTTAACTCTTCATATTCAAGGATAAATGATCGTTTAAAGTTGATCCTAGTGGAATTTTATACGAAAACTCAATCGGTAGAGAAACATTCAACTTAACTCTGTGCTAGAGATTCCTTATGAATTTAATTCATATATAATACCCTTCCCACACTTAAGAAATGATATTAACACTTAAGTACAATAAAATTCATTGGGTTTAAGTTTAACCACATACTTAAAATGGTTCAAGACTTAGCCTGAAAGTGTGGGGTGTTACACATTGTCCTTCTTTTGGACGATGGAACTCTTTTGTGATTTTAGTTTACTTTTGGATATCTTAGACATTGGTTATGTTTAGAGTTCTTGCATGATAACTTTCAGTTCTTGGAGAATGTAATAGGTAGTTGGATATTCCGCACTTATATTTTTTTTAGTTTTGACTTTATTCGTTTAATTAAAGTTAGTTCTTGTTTTTTTTCCATTTAAAATTGTCTAAGTATAAAGGTTAAGTTTTCGGTTAGATGGTTTTTACACCGGAGGGTTAGTGTGCGTTCCACTCATGGTCATTTGAATTGTGACAAAGTTGGTAACCCAAGTCCAAGAACTATAAATGATCATACATGATCTCTTTTTTGAAGGTTTTGGTCATCAATGAGGCATTTCAAGCTGCATCCATGATCGAAAAGTTACCTTTTTCATAGAAGGGTTTTAAGAACTACTTGAAACTTAAATGTAAGGATTCGAAACTTGAATATCTGATTGTTGAATTGAGGATCGACAAAGACAATAAAGCTGATGAACATAAGGTGCGTAGAAACTCAATAATAATGGGAGCGAACATTGTTTAGACTACTCCAACTAATCTAAAAAAGAGGAAGAAGATTTTTGGACCATAAAATTATCCCAGCAATAAAAATTCAAGGGATATTTCCACAAATGTGGAAAAATTATACATAAGGCTGCAAAATGTCATGCTCCAAGGAAATAAAAGAAAAAGGTTCACGCAAATGTGGTTGAAGCAAATGTGGAGATTAATGACTTGTATGCCATGCTGTCTAAGTACAACTTAGTAGGAAATCCCAAGGAGTGGTGGATTGGTTTCTGGATCCATCCAACATGTTTGTGTTATTAGAGAAGCATTCTTTTCATATGCTCCCACTGAATCTGACGATACTATTTTCATGGAAAATTTTGTAACGTCCAAGATTGAAGGTTATGAAAAATTATTTCTGAAGATTACCTCTGGCAAGGTGCTAACTTTGTGTCACGACCAAATACCAGGTCATGCAGGCACTTACTGTAAATCACCTAGATAGGAGAACCCTAACCACCCAATTTAAACAGGTAAAGCGGAAGTAAATAAGAAACATAAAATATCATCTTAATAAAATAAAAAACAATCTAGATCTTTGATTACAATGGAACCTTTTCAAATACAACTGAACCCCTCCCTAGGAACTAATCTAATCAGGTACAAGAGCTACTAAGAGTAGAAAACAACCAAAATAAAGACACAACTCCTACCATGGGAAGAGATAAGCAGAAGCTGCTGGAGATTACTATCCGCGTCATTGGGGAAACGTCTACTGATCCTGCAACCAGACTATACCTAAAAAGGTATAGCAAGAGTAGTATCAGTACAAACAACATGCACTGGTAGGCATCATCGAATGACCTGAATCCACCATATAATAACATGTAAATATTCAGAAGAAAACATACAACTTGACAGTTAAACAGTCCAGGTCCCTTATTAACAACCCTTATTACCTAGGTAAATTATCCATGGACTCTATGCATTCTTCGCCAAGCCTCCCTACCTCATTCCTACGCCAACTCCACCCTTAGAATCCATTCCAACCTTCTATCCCGGTCATAACCTGACCCCTTATATCACTAAGACTCTTCAAGCCCACCCATCTTGTCAACACTAAAAGTACCTTATTAGTTTCAACCTTATAATCCAATTGCTAACTCTCCCTGTTAGCAGGTTCTTCACTCTCACTTAAGACCCTATGTCCACAACCTTGACCCATAACTCTTAGCCAATTTAATGGACAACCTGTAAAACTTTCGTTACCACCCTAACTTAACCACCATACAGGACATGTCTGAAACCTCATTGACTGACACAACCAAACTTGTCACACCCTTCAAGTAACCCGAACAACCCAAGGATCCCTAGGACATCGTCTTTGGAATTTAACATGCAACCCCGATTTAAAGGAAAAACCACTTATCTCTTAAACACACCAACCCAGCCACTCAAGTGCCAATATGTATATCAAATAACAATAAATCCCGATCCTCTCAGGGAAATAACATGCAATGAATATCAATAACAGATAAGCCTGGTTCACTCAAGGAACCATCATGTACAGAACATCAATAACAAATAAGCCCATTTCACTCAAGGAACCAACATGTAAGGAACATCAATAACAGATAAGCCTGGTTCACTCAAGGAACCAACATGTAAAAAACATCAATAACAGATAAGCCCAGTTCACTCAAGGAACCAACATATAAGGAACATCAATAACAAATAAGCCCAGTTTACTCAAGGAACCAACATGTAAGGAACATCAATAACAAATAAGCCTAGTTCACTCAAGGAACCAACATGTAACGAACATAAATAAATAATAAGTAACCTCATACCAAGTGTGGTACCCGAGCCAACCATAAAGAACCTGTACTAGGCATGGTACCCAAGCCAACCAAGGAATACTACTGTACAAGGTGTGGTACTCGAGCCAACCATAATAAATCTGTACCAGGCATGGTACCTGATCTAACCAATGAATAACATGTACCAGGCGTAGTATCCGAGCTAACCAATAATATGTACCAGGCATGATACCCAAGCCAACCAAATAATCACAGACATCACAACAATTACAACCACAATGAATACATACCACACTTGTAAAATCCAACAAGCATTTTAAATAGTTCATTGCATTTAATTGGCATTTAAGACATCTATAACACTTATTCTTTTTCCCGGAACACACATGGTGCAAGTAATACTAAAGAAACAGTTTAATGTGCACATCACAAATTTGGATTCAACAACCATCACCTACACAAAACTATGGGTCACTATCCCAACTTAGATGGCCTTTCCCCAGATAGATTCTTAGCTTATTCAATTGAGCAAATTAATACATAAATCTCAATACTGGACTTATTTAGGAGTACACATTCATCCACAGAAATCCATTCCCAAATACCACTAACTCAGTACCTTCCCTGCGTATCCCATTTCTCTTATGTATACCAATCTCGAAAATCCACTATGACCTAGAAACCCCTTTACATTAATCATTACTGGTTCCATGAACCCACCCATAATTCGATTACTCTAGGAATAAGAATCATAACTTTAAATCAAACACTCAAATACAGGGTCACATTACTTATAATAATAGATTTCCACCCCAACCTGCCAGATCAAATATATTTGTCCATCCAGACTCCATGCCTGAAGGCCTAAGCATGAAATCCCCCATCAATCTATAATAAATTATGCATTTAAAAATATGTCTAAACTACTCAATTAAACCTAGCCTATCTGGACACCGAGAAACTGCTACATAGGTCTGGACGCAAACTTTAGCTTCGTGAAGGCGAACCCTAGTGTGAAATTAGCATAAACTTCATAGGTTTTTACCCCATTACTGTGGAATCTCTCCCTTCCATTGCTCCCAGACCTTGAGGTAACTCTAGGAGGGTTTTTAGAGAAAACTTCATCCTTTTTACATTGAAGAGAAGAAAAGAGGATATAAAAATTCACTCTCTAGTTTCTAGATAGGAGAACCCTTACCACCTAATTTAAACAGGTAATGCAAAAGTAAATAAGAACATGAAATATTATCTTAATAAAATAAAAATCAATCTAGATCTTTGATTATAATGGAACCTTTTCAAATACAACTGAACCCCTCCCTATGAACTAATCTAATCAGGTACAAGAGCTACTAAGAGAAGAAAACAACTAAAATAAAGACACAACTCCCATCATAGGAAGAGATAAGCAGAAGCTGCTGGAGATTACTATCTGCGTCACTGAGGAAACCTCGACTAATCCTGCAACCAGACTATACCAAAAAAGGCATAGCAAAAGTAGTATCAGTACTAATAACATGTACTAGTAGACATCATCAGTCGATCCAAATCCACCACATAATAACATGTAAATATTCATAAGAGAATATACAACTTGATAGTTAAACAGTCCAGGTCCTTTATCAACAACCCTTACTACCAAGGTAAATTATCCATAGACTCTATACATTCTTCCCTAAGCCTCCCTACCTCATTCTGCTGCCAACTCTACCCTTAGAAGACATTCCACCCTTCTATCCCGGTCATAACTTGACCCCTTATAACACTAAAACTCTCCAAGCCCACCATCTTGTCAACACTAAAAGTACCTTACTAGTTTCAACCTTATAATTCAATTGCTAACTCTCCTTGTTAGTAGGTGTGTCACTCTCACATAAGACCCTAAGTCCACAACCTTGACCCATAACTCTTAGCCAATTTAATGGACCACATGCAAAATTCTCATTACCACCCGACTTAACCACTATACGGGACATGTTCGAAACCTTATTAACCGACACAACCAACCTTGTCACACCCTTCAAGTAACCCAAACCACCCAAAGATCCCTAGGACATCATCTATGACATTTAACATGTAACTCTGGTTTACAGGAGAAACCACCTTATCTCTTAAACATATGAACCCAGCTACTCAAGAGCCAATATGTATATCAAGTAATAATAAATCCTGACCCTCTCAGAGAACTAACATGCAATGAATATCAAAAACAGATAAGTCTGGTTCACTCAAGGAACTATTATGTAAAGAACATAAATAACAAATAAGCCTAGTTCACTCAAGGAACCAACATGTAAGGAACATCAATAACAGATAAGCCCGGTTTACTCAAGGAACCAACATATAAGGAACATCAATAATAGAGAAGCTCGGTTCACTCAAGGAACTAACATGTAAGGAACATCAATAATAGATAAGCCTGATTCACTCAAGGAACCAACATGTAAAGAACATCAATAAATAACAAGTAACCCCATACTAGGCGTGGTACCCGAGCCAACCATAAAGAACCTATACCAGGCATGATATTATAATGACCCTTCTGGTTATTTTTGAATTTATGCTTTTCTTGTACTGTTAGAGCTTGCCTGTAGTAGCCTTAAGTCTTTTATGGCTTGCTGGAATCGGTGGTTCGGTGCCCTAACCATTTGTTTGGTCTTTATGGCCAATTCTCTATTTTAGAGTTGATTCTTAGGAGTTGAGTATCAAAATCATCCGATAGTGATTTACGATCGTATGATCTCAACTGACCTTGCGGGAAGTTCGATCCTGATTTGAGGTGTCGTAATATTTTTGAGGATGTGGTGTCTCCATTTAATGTAAGTTTTATTTTTATTGCCTTCCTAAAATAATTTAAATATTTATGAAAAATACTTTCGTTACAATATATTTGTGTATGAATTTATTTTACAAGAGATTTATAAATTATTAATATTTTAATAGATATAGTAAACTTAATTATGTTGAAAATTATTATTATAATATAGTAGGTTTTATTTGAAATAATTTTCTATTTATTATGATATACTTAAAAAGTTATATTTATTTTACTACAAACTTATGCAATACCCGAGTGTATATAACGGGACAAATGATTTTAGAATGTACACCTCCACTCCACGTAAAAGTGGAGGGATGGTCCAACAAACATATATTGAAGAGGTGGCACCCAACTCTATCCTAATACATTATTTAGCATTTTTGTACCTATCTTTATAACTTTTCTTCCTTTTGAAATATGCTATCCAAACATTTAAAATGGTTGCTGCCCAACTTTATCATGATAGATAAGGGTAATATTCTCCACTCAACCATTCTCTCTTTATAAGTGTATTGTTATAGAGATGCTTATGCATTTTGAAATAATTTGAAGTATCGTTCTGGGGCTCTCTCTATATACATCTATGCACATATTTAAGAAACCACAAATTTTAGCCAAGGAATGGGAAGAAGAAGATAGTAGTGCCTTCGGGGTACGGGTGCTAAGGGGAAATTGATTGTCTATGTCAAGTTATTCAAGACTGAATTCGAGTTTGATTTCATTTCAGAGCTTCTCGGAGAGGTTTGAACTTTGACATTATCGTTCTAGCAGCTTGTCATCGGATGACAGGTAGGTTATGGTTTAACTCTTTTAGACTTCATATATATAGGATATAATTATACTAATTAGTATTCTTGGGTTGGGTTTATTAGCTTGCTACCCCTGACCTTGTCCGCTTCTTCATGTACATCTTATTTTCGCTCCGTTGACTATAGTATTCGTGATAGTTGATAGTATAACCCTTGTGGTCCTATGTGGCCTTATTTTTTACTCTGGACCATAGATGGTGGGTTATTTAGGAATGTCCGTGAGTCCTGGACATCGATACCATTATTATAGAGCTGGTTATGTTTTCTGTAGAGCGATTGGAGCCTGTGCAGGGCCGATAGGTTGATTGTGAGCTGTTGGGCTACTGCTTGTGTTTGAGCATGTCATTATTATGCATATAAAGAGGTTTTGCACATGTTTTACTATGGTTTTGGTTTCGGGCCTACTATTGTTGGTTTTCTAAAACCTTGCATGGCCCTAAGGGCCTATTTTCGGTAAAAATAGTTAATAAAGGTTGGAATTGTTTTTATGAATCTTCCGAGGGTAAGAAAGAATTAAAAGGATGATTTTTATCACTGTTTTTATACTTATACTAGACTCGGCTGGGCTATAGTGCTAGAATTAATTTTTGATTGATTTGAAATGATACTAGACTCGGTCTAACTAAGCAACATATTGGTTTTTACTAGTGTTTTAGACTTGATTTTGTCTTGGCACCTTTATTAGGGTTTTTGGGACTTGATTAATTGATTTAGACCCGGGTAGAACCCGGGGCATGCATTTTCGAGGTCTGGTGGCTTATTTGGATCCGACTATGCTTTAGACGATTATATTGAGGTTACGAGATTTAGTATGTGGTCTACGAGTAGACCTTCATGGGCCCTGTCATTTCAAATTAAGAGCTACGGGCCGAGGGTGACCAGAGGAGGGGTGTACAGTGGAGTTAAGGTACTTAGTGGAATCCCTTCCATGGATCCTGCCTCTATTAGGCCTTCTAGGTACCAAAAGGGGTAACATACGACACTACCATCACTTGGTTTCAGTATATCATAGCATATCATGCATATTGTGTTCGTATCTTCCCTTGTTTGATGTTTGCTCACTGTACGCTCCAGTAGTATGGGATGCCAGATGGTTTGTCTTCACTTATATGTGTTCCTCGAGTGTATGGGTGCCCGTAGGACTGTAGGTAGACTTTTATTTAATATTATTCTATCGCTATATTGATCCTGATTATGGTGTTACTAGCATGATTTGGTTTTAAATCTTATTTGCAAGTATGTTATCATTATGTTCCTTTTCTTTATCTTATGTATCCCTTGCTTCAGCCTATTTTATGTATTCTTCCTCTTGCTGGTTATATAGTAGCCCATTACTACCATTCTGGGCTATGAGAATTGGTTTGCCTACTAGGGGGTTGTAGGTGCCCTCATGATGTAGAAATCAGGTCGTGACATCTTGGTATCAGAGCATAAGTTTGCCGATGTCATCGGTATAAGAGCCAATGTCTAGTAGAGTCCTGCGGATCGGGGTGGAGACATTTGTACTCAATCTTTGGGAGGCTACAGTGGAATCTTAGGAAATACTACTCTCTTATGGATCCTATATCGTGCATCTTATCCTTGATGGTTTCCTCAAGTCTCGCTTATTCTAGTTTATTCTCCTGCAGATGGTTTGTACTAGAGCGTTGATATCAAGTGGGTGTGAGCCTTTGAATCCAATACCTCCGACTCCAGCTAGGGGTCGGGGAGGTTGTTGTGGTATAGCTAGGGGACGTGCCTAAGCAGTGGCACCAGTTAGAGCTCTTAGGGTCGAGGTTGAGCCCTAGTATGAACCGAGATTGTTACAGAGTAGCAACATATGAACCAGGGGACAACCCAGGTACCACCTACTCCAGTAACAGCTTCAGCATCATCATCAGTCCTAAATCAGTCTTCAGGCTTACTTTTATAGTTATTGGGTATGATCAGGGATTAGCCTGCTGACGTAGCACAGACATCCGCTCAGGGGGCAGCCTTGGGTGCACAGGGTTCAAGAGCACAGCCTGATATTGTAGCTCCCCATGCTAAGGTTCTTTTGGTTCCATTTAACACACAACCTCTTGATTCTCGCCTAGCTATGAAAGAGATGGAGCAAAAGGAGTTGGGTAGATTTCTAAAATTGGCTCCACCTAGATTTGCGGGTACTCCTGGTCAGGATCCACATGATTTTATCACTAATTGTGAGGAGATGCTATATCATTTGGGTTTACTAGAGACTCACAGTGTTAGATACACTACTTATCAGCTAGAGGGCCTAGCTAAATTGTGGTGGAGGGCCCAGGTTGCTTGCAGACCATCTTCGTTTCTCCCGTTGTCTTGGTTAGAGTTCTATGAGGTCTTTATGGGCAAGTTTCTACCCCAGAGTGATCATGATTATCATAGAGAGCAGTTTACCAGACTTATGCTTGGGTTTTATGACCGTATCTGAGTATGAGACTTTCTTCTAACAGCTTGCTCCATTTGGGGCCATGATCATGCCTACCAAGCTCGACAGAGTCCATAGGTTTGTTTGGGGTTTGCGAACAGAGCTTAAAGAGCCAGCTAAGATTTTAGTTGCCAGTGGCTGATCCTTTTAGGATATTATAGACTATGCCCATACCATAGAGGATTTGCATCATCATGATTTGGGGCCAGAGATAAGAGGCCTCAATATCAAGGTAGCTACAGTGGTTCTCATCATGGTAGTAGAGGTTCAGGACTGTGGGACTGAGGTTATCAGCCATAGCAGCACCAGGGTCAGTCTAGTTGACTGGTTTAGGCTTCATTGCAGCCTTCTAGTGGGTCTCAGTATGAGCAGGGTCAGAGTAGCCAGTAGGGCTATAATGGTCAGTCTTCGAGATGTACCATTTCTGGGGCATCAAGCCGTGGTAGCCATACAAGTTCTGCAAGTTTTTCTCGATAGTTTAGGCTGTTAGGGCCCTGTTATGATTATGGTGTTATTGGTCATTATGCTAGAGATTGCCCCCAGTAGGGTACAGTTTAGCCAACCGCTCAGCCATCTCAGCCTATCCATACAGTTCAGCCACCAGCTAGAGGAGGTGGTGGTCAGGCTAGAGGTGGTGTCTAGCATGGCAGGACATATGGTAGGGATGGCGGTCGATCAAGTGGTGGTTGTCATCAGTTTTATGTGGTCCCTGGGAGATTGAAGGCAGAGGCCTCGGATGCTGTGATCACAGGTATAATTTTTGAATGCCTTCAGTTAGTGTTGGCTTTATTTGATCCTGGATCTACTTTCTCATATGTTTCTGCCTATTATTTGCCTTGTTTGGGGTTGGCTAGTGAGCCGTTATCTATGCATGTATCTGTTTTGACCCCAGTAGAAGATTCCTTGGTAGTGTATCAGATGGTGAGATCATGTATGATTTATGTTGCAGATATTGAGACTTGGGGTGATTTGATGATTCTTGATATATTAGACTTTGATGTCATTCTGGGTATGGATTGTTTATCCCCTCATTGTATGATTTTGGATTGTTATGCCAAGATCGTTACCATAGCTGTGCCCAGCGCATCCCCAGCGCACACCTTCTCGGATCATCTCTTGTCTTCGAGATAGGAAATTGATTTCTCATGGGTGTTTGGCTTATCTAGCATATGTCCGAGATGCTAGTGCCAACCCTTTTCCCCCTGAATCAGTTCCTATGGTTAGATATTTCTTAGATGTGTTCCCTTACGACCTGCTAGGCCTTCCACCTGAGAGATACATTGACTTTGCCATCGAGTTAGAGCTGGGCACTAGGCCTATTTCCATCTCTCCTTAACGTATGGCTCCAGCTGAGTTGAGGGAGCTGAAGGAGTAGCTCCAGGACTTGTTAGCTAAGTGTTTTATTAGGATGAGTGTATTTCCATGGGGTGTTCTTATTCTGTTTGTGAAGAAGAAAGATGGGTCGATGCGGATGTGTATTAACTATCGACAACTGAATAGGGTGACTGTGAGGAATGGGTATCTGATGCCGCGCATAAATGATTTGTTTGATCAGCTTTAGGGTTCGACTGTGTTTTTGAAGATAGATTTGAGGTCAGGCTACCACCAGTTGAGGGTTAGGGCGGAGGACATCCCTAAGACGACATTCAGGACACATTATGGCCACTATGAGTTCCTGGTGATATATTTTGGGTTGACTAATGCCCTCACAACTTTTATGAACTTGATGCACATGATGCTTGGTCCATATTTGGACTCGTTTGTGATAGTTTTCATAGACGACATCTTGGTATACTCAGAAAGTAGAGATGAGCATGAGCAGCACTTGAGGATTATACTCTAGACTTTGAGAGATCATCGGCTTTATGCCAAGTTCTCAAAGTGCGAGTTTTGGCTTGAGTCAGTTTCATCCTAGGACACGTGGTATTTCAGGATGGGATTAGAGTGGACCCAGGAAATATTTTAGCTATTCGTGATTGGTCGAGACCTACTACTCCTACCGAGGTTCGCAGCTTTGTTGGGTTAGCAGGGTGCTACAAGAGGTTCATCGAGGGGTTTTCTTCCATAGCAGCACCCTTGACTAGGCTGACTAGGAAGGAAGTCCCATTTCAATGGTCGGATCAGTGCGAGGATAGCTTTCAGAGGCTTAAGGCCTTGTTGAATTTAGCCCCTGTGTTGACTTTGCCAAATGAGGTTAAGATTTTCTTGGTATATTATAATGCTTCAAGGGTTAGTCTTGGTTGTGTGTTGATGCAACAGGGTCGTGTTATAGCATATGCATCGAGGCAGCTGAAGTTTCACGAGTGTAACTACCCCACTCATGACTTAGAGTTGGCGGCAGTAGTATTCGCATTCAAGATTTGGAGGCACTGCTTATATGGGGTTCATTGTGAGATCTTCATCGATCACCATAGTCTTCAGTACATTACGAGTCAGTGAGAGCTGAACTTGAGGCAGAGGATATAGATTGAGCTACTAAAGGACTATGACTTCACTATTCTATATTATCCGAGCAAGGCAAATGTGGTAGTGGATGCCTTGAGTCAGAAGACAGTGAGTATGGGAATCCTAGCTTCACTTTCAGTTTCAGAGCGACCATTGGCCTTGGACATTTAGTCCTTGGCTAACCGTTTGGTTAGGCTTGACTTGTCGGATCCTAATAGAGTTCTTGCTAGTGTGAAGTTTCATTCTACCTTGATTGATCCAATTCAGAGCCATCAGTTTGAGGATCAGCCATTGTGTGACTTTTGTGATCAGGTTATTCAGGGTAAGGCCAACCGAGCAACTCTAGATTCATATGGTGTTCTGAGGTTTTATTGTCGTCTGTGTGTCCCGAGAGTTGGTGATTTAATTAAGTTGATTCTCTGTGAGGTACATTGTTCTAGATATTCCATCCATCCTGGCACAACCAAGATGTATAGAGATTTGAGAAAACTTTACTGGTAGAGTGGTATGAAGTGGGACACAGTGGAATTTGTATTTCGGTGCTTGAACTATTAGCAAGTGAAGTTCGAGCACATGAGACCTGGTGGCTTGATGCGATGACTTCCCATTCCTGAGTGGAAGTGGGAAGGGATTAATATGGAATTCATAGTTAGGTCGCCACATACTTTTCGGGGATTTGACTCCATTTGGGTGATTATTGATTAGCTGACTAAGTCAGTGCACTTCTTGCCAGTTCAAACTACTTACAGTGCAGAGAGGTTGTCTCCGATTTACCTTTGTGAGGTTGTTCGCTTGCATTAGGTCCTAACTTATATCATTTTAGACCGCGACACTCAGTTCGCATCTCAGTTCTGGATGGCTATTCAGCGAGACTTGGGTATAGAGGTTCAGCTTAGTACTGCATTCCACCCTCAGATAGATGGAAAATCCAAAAGGACTATTCAGGTCCTAGAGGACATGCTTTGGGCCAGTGTTCTTGACTTTGGTGGTTCTTGGGATCAGTTTGTGTCTTTGGCCAAGTTTGCTTATAATAATAGTTTTTATTCGAGTATTGGCATGGCACCTTTTGAGGCATTGTATGGTAGACATTGCAGATCATCGTTTGGTTGGTTTGACGGGTTGAAGTCTACGCCATAGAGTACAAATTTGCTTTGTGATTCCTTAGATCGAGTACGAGCGATTCAGGACAGGCTTCAGGCATCTCAGAGCAGGAAGAAGAGCTACGTTGATCGTAGACTTCGTGCCTTAGAGTTCAGTGTTGGTGATTTAGTATTCCTCCATGTATCGCCCATGAAGGGCATGATGAGATTTGGTCGGCGGGGCAAGCTTAGCCCCAGGTACATCGGGCCATTTGAGATTCTTCAGAGGGTTGATAGTGATGCTTACATGTTAGCCTTGCCTCTGATATTTTCATCTATGCACTCAATTGTTTAGGCATCGATGTTGCAATGGTATGTTATGGACGAGTCCCATGTGCTGCAGTGAGATAAAATTCAGTTGGATGAGAGGTTGACCTTTGTTGAGGAGTCGATAGCTATTTTGTCCAGAGATGTCAGGAGTTTGAGATCTAGGGAGATTCCAGTTGTAAAAGTTTAGTGGAAGCACCATCGAGTTGAGGAGGCTACCTGGGAGACCGAGAGGGATATGCGGGCTTAATATCCGCAGCTGTTTGAGCCTTCAGGTACTTTCTTATTCTTGACTTTTGAGGATGAAAGTCCTTTAGTAGTGGATGGTGTAATGACCCTTCCAGTCATTTTCGCGTTTACTCTTTTCTTGTACTGTTAGAGCTTGTCTGTAGTGACCCCAAGTCATTTATGTCTTGCTAGGACCGGTGGTTCGATGCCCTGACGGTTCGTTTGGTCTTTATGGCCAATTCCTTATTTTAGAGCTGATTCTTAGGAGCTGAGTATGGAAATTGTGCGATAGTGATTTGCGATCGTATGACCTCAAGTGACCCTGCGGGAAGGTCGATCCTGATTCGAGGTGTCGTAATATTTTTGAGGATGGGGGTGTCTCCGTTTGATGTAAGTTTTATTTTTATTACCTTCTTAAAATATTTTAGATATTTATGAAAAATATTTCATTATGATATATTTGTGCATGGATCTATTTTATAAGAGTTTTATAAGTTATTAATATTTTAATGGAGATAGTAAATTTAGTTTTGTTGAAAATTATTATTACAATATAGTAGGTTTTATTTGAAATAATTTTCTATTAATTATGATATACTTAAAAATTTATATTTATTTTATCACGAACTTATACAATACCCGAGTGTATATAACGGGATAAATGATTTTAGAATGGACACCTCCACTCCACTTGGAAGTGGAGGGAGTGTCCATAACATATATTGAAGAGGTGGAACCCAACTCTATCCTAATACATTATTTAGCATTTGTGTACCTATCTTTATAACTTTTCTTCACTTTGAAGTATGCTATCCAAACATTTAAAGTGGTTGTTGCCCAACTTTATCATTATAGATAAGGGTAATATTCTCCACTCAACCATTCTTTCTTTATAAGTGTATTGTTGTAGAGATGCTTATGCATTTTGAAATAATTAGAATTATCGCTCTGGAGCTCTCTCTATATACATATGTGCACATATTTAAGAAACTGCAAGTTTTAGCCAAGTAATGGGAAGAAGAAGTTAGTAGTGCCTTCGGGGTACGGATGCTAAGGGGAAATTGATTATCTACGTCAAGTTATTCAAGCCTGAATTCGAATTTAATTTCGTTTTGAAGCTTCTCGGAGAGTTTCGAGCTTTGACATTGTCGTTCTAGTAGCTTGTCATCAGATGACAGGTAGGTTACAGTTTAACTCTTTTAGACTTTGTATATATAGGATATAAATGTACTAATTATCATCCTTGGGTTAGGTTTATTTGTTTGGTACCCCAGACCTTGTCCGCTTCTTCATGTCCGTCTTATTTTTGCTTCGTTGACTGTAGTATTCGTGATAGTTGATAGTATAGCCCTTGTGGTCCTGTATGGCCTTGTTTTTGACTCTGGACCATAGATTGTGGGTTATTTGGGAATGTCTGTGAGTCACGAACATTGATACCATTATTATAGTGCTGGTTATCTTTGTTGTAGAGCGATTGGAGCCTGTGCAGGGCTGATAGGTTGATTGTGAGCCGTTGGGATATGGCTTATGTTTGAGCATGCCATTATCATGCATATAAAGAGGTTTTTCACATGTTTTATTATAGTTTTGGCTTCGGGCCTACTATTGTTGGTTTTCTAAAACCTTTCATGGCCCCAAGGACCTCTTTTCGGTAAAAATAGTTGATAAAGGTTGGAATAGTTTTCATGGATCTTCTAGGGGTAAGAAAGAATTAAAAGGATGATTTTTATTACTATTTGCATACTTATACAAGACTCGGCTGGGTCGTAGTGCTAGAATTGATTTCTGATTGATTTGAAATGATACTAGACTCGGTCGGATCGAGCAACATATTGGTTTTACTACTATTTTAGACCCAGTTATGTCCGGGAACTCTTGTTGGAGTTTCTGAGACTTGATTCACCGATTTAGACCCGACTAGAATCCTGGACGTGCATTTTCGAGGTCTGATGACTTATTTGGATCTAGCTATGCTCCAGACGATTATATTGATGTTATGAGATTCAGTATTTGGTCTACGGGTAGACCTCCATGGACCCTTCCATTCCGAACCAAGAGCTACGGGCTAGAGGGTGACCGACGGAGGGGTGTACGGTGGAGTTGAGGTACTCGGGGGAATCCCTTCCATGGATCCTGCCTCTATTGGGCCTTCTAGGTACCAGAAGGGGTAACATACGACACTACTATCACTTAGTTTCAACATATCATAGCATATCATGCATATTGTGTTTGGATCCACCCTTGTTTGCTGTTTGATCAATGTACGCTCTGGTAGTATGGGATGACCTAGGGTTTGTCTTCACTTGTATGTATTCCTCGGGTGTATGGGCGCCCGTAGGACTGTAGGTAGACTTTGATTTAATATTATTCTATCGCGATATTGATCCTGATTATAGTGTTACTAGCATGACTTGGTTTTAAATCTTGTTTGCAAGAATGTTATCGTTATGTTTCTTTTCTTTATCTTATGTATCCCTTGCTTTCGCCGATTTTATGTATTCTTTCGCTTCCTGGTTAGATAGTAGACCATTACTAATCGTTTTGGGTTACAGGACTTGTTTCTCCTAGTGAGGGGTTGTAGGTGCCCTCATGACCGAGAAATCGGGTCGTGACAGGTATCCAAGCCAACCAAGGAATAATACTGTACTAGGTGTGGTACCCGAGCCAACCATAATGAATCTGTACCAGGCGTAGTACCCAAGCCAACCGATAATCTGTACCAAGCATGGTACCCGAGTCAACCGGATAATCATAAACATCACAACAATCACAATCACAATAAATACATACCACACTTATAAAAACCAAAAAGCATTTTAAACAGTTCATTCCATGTAATTGGCATTTAAGACATCTCTAACACTTATTCCTTTTTTCGGAACACACATGGTGCAAGTAATACTAAAAAAATATTTTAATACGCACATCACAAATTTGGATTCAACAACTATCACCTACACAAAACTATGGGTCATTATCCCAACTTAGATGGCCTTTTCCCAGATCGATTCCCATCTCATTCGATTGAGTAAATTAATACATAAATGTCAATACTGGACTTATTTAGGAGTATACATTCATCTATAGGAAATACATTCCCTAATACCACAAACTTAGTACCTTCTTTGTTCATCCCATTTCCCTTATTTATACCAATCCCAGAAATCCTATATGACCTAGCAACCCCTTTACACTTAATCATTACTGGTTTCATGAATTCACCCATAATCTGATTACTCTAGGAATAAGAATGATAATTTTAAATCAAACCCTTAAATACAGGGTCACATTACTCATAATAGTAGATTTCCACCCAAATTCGCCAAATTAAATATATTTGTCCATCCAGACTCTGTGCTTGAAGGTCTAAGCATGAAATTTCTCATCAATCTGCAACATATTATGCATTCAAAATACATCTAAACTACTCAGTTAAACTTAGCCTATTTGGACGCTGAGCAGCTGCTACAGAGGTATGGACATGAACTTTAGCTCTGTAAAGACGAATCTTGGTGTGAAATTAGCATAAACTAGGTTTTACCCTATTACTGCAGAAACCCTTCTCTCCGTTACTACCCGGTCTTGAGGTAACCCTAGGAGGGTTTTTAGAGAATACCTCATCCTTTTTACACTGAAGAGAAGAAAAGAGGATATAAAAAGTCGCTCTCTCATTTTTGGTCCCGTCACCCCGCTATAGTAACCCACCATCCGCTATGGCGATGGTGCTATGGCGGAAAAATTCCTTCTATAGCAGGATGACATTATCCCGATCCAAAATATTCATTTTTAAAATTTTCTTTGCGTCACCGCAATTTAATTTGTGAAAGAATTTCACAAGTCCCTGTAGCCCATATGAGGTGTCTTTTAATAATGACTGAACAGGTTGTTACACTCTGAATAATGTTTGTCATGTTCCTGAATTTAGGAAGAACTTAGTTTCTACTGCATTTCTTATAAAAAATGAAGTGTGTTTTTATTTTAGATAAAGTTATAATAAGTAAGAACGAAATGCATGTAGAAAAAAGTTACCTTATTGATGACCTGTTCAAACTAAATGTAATGGTCATTGATAATAATAAAATTTCAGCTTCTTCTTACTTACTTTAGTCAAATGATTTATGGCATTCGCGTTTAGGATCATTGCGTAAAATGATAAGCTTGAAATTATTGCCTAAGTTTGACTGCAATTAATAAAAATATCACATATGTATTGAATCTGAGTATGTTAAACATCCTTATAAGTCAGTTGAAGGGAATTCAATTTCCTTAAACTTAATTCACACAGGTATTTGTTACATGAAGTCAATATTATCTCGCGGTGAAAATAAATATTTTATAAATTTTATTGACGAGAGTACGTGATGCTGCTATATTCATTTATTCAATAGTAAAGATGAAATAATTGAAGTATTTTAGAAATACAAAAGTGAAGTTAAGGCACAATTTAACAAGAAGATCAAAATGATAAGGAGTAATAGAAGCGACAAATATAAATCTTCTTTTGAAAAAATATGTTTGAAATATGATATTTATTCATCAAACAACTGCCTTTTACTCTTCACAATCAAATAGAATTATGAAAATAAAAAATAGAACATTAATGAAGATGATGAATGCCTTGTTGATAAGTTCTGATTTACCCCATAATTTGTGGGGGAAACTATTTTTATATCTAGCCGAATACTCAATCGAGTTTTCCATAGAAAAACACAATATATTCCATATGAAAAATGACAAGGAAGAAAGCCTAACCTTGAATACTTCAAAGTGTGGAGGTGTTTGTCTAGAGCTAATATTCCTAAACCCAAAAAGGTAAAGACATGACCAAAAGATGTTGATTGTGTTTTTATAGGATATGCCACTAATAGTAAAAGATATCAATTTCTGATAGAATCAGAAAATGTTAATTATTATGTCAAACCCACAATATATGTCTTTGGGTGGATATTGACAGGGTAGTTAGTGAATTGTTTTACATAACTAGTTCCATCTTAGTGTGGACTAGTTGATTGAACCATTTATTTGATAGTTGATCATATATCTTTTATTAAAGGCCGTGTTCTTTAATTTTGTGAGTGAATATCACTTGAAAGGCTATGATTTTCATGATAGACGTGTTTGTTTGGAAAGAATCCTTTGAAAAGACAAGACGTTTTATTGAATGTATAAGTGAAAGAACGTAAATTTTCATGATAAGATGTGTTTATTCAAAGATAACCAGATTAGATGGTTCATTGAATGTATAAGTATATTGGTCTATAAAATGAAGAATCAATTGATGATAGTGATAAAAATTGATAATAACTTGAATTTTCACATCAGTGAATATGTTATTAGTTTGATATTTGAAGAATTAGTATTATAAAAAGTGGAATGGTTGAGAAATATTATATTGTCAAAAAGGTGTGGCCATAACTGAGATCAATCATCCACAAGTATTGGTGTAATGATGTCATTGAAGTGTTGTCATCAGTCTGCTATATATCCTATTTCCTAAGTTATCTTATAATGATTATTCTGTGATTATTGAAGGATATAATGATGTATATTGGATCACTAGGTCAACTGAAACTAAATTCACAAGTGGATACATTTTTTACCGTTGGTGGAAGAGCAGTATCTTGGAAATCATCAAAATAGACATGTATCGCCCGCTCTACAATGGAGTCTGAATTCATAGCATTAGACAAGGCTAGTGAAGAAGCTGAATAGATTTGAAATGTCTTAGAATACAATCCATTTGTCCCAAACCATTGGCTCCTATTTTCATACATTGCAATAGCCAAGCGACAATAGGAAGGACTGAAAGCATTATATATAACAGAAAGTCTCATCACATATGACGAAGACAGAATACCATTTGAAAAATATTCTCTAGTAAAATTATCATAATTGACTACATAAAGTTAAAAGATAATATGTCAGATCAACTTTTAAAAGCCCTAGCTAGAGAGGTGATTGAAAGATCATCGAAAAAGAATGGGACTATGACCGAGGATAAATCATTGTGGCAGTAACTCTACCTAGAAGACTAGAGATCCCAAGATCTAGGTCAAAAGGATCAAATAAAGTTATTAATGACAGATTAGCATTGTCAAAAATAACTTTTTGATCCATTCTCGTGATGAGACAATGTTCAGTATGAAGAATAAAGTGTTAAGGCTTTTTAATAATTTCTAAGTTTGATGAGGGGTATATCAAATAGTGTATCTATAGGATAACATATTTAGGAATCAACTATGTAAGTTTGAAGTGTAATCCACTTCAAGGAGATGTTGGGTTCTATAAAAAGAAATGAAAGGGAAATGGAGGGTGAAAGGGTGTAACATTTCAGTTGAAGAGTTGCACCTTTCTAAACCATTGTGACCTTTCCAAATCAATGCATCTCTTCCGTAGAGTTGCATCCTTTCTAAACCATTGCTTCTCTTTGTGAAGCAACACTTTATTGACTATAAATACCCTTTGATCCTTCAGATTTTCCTTACGAATTTTCTGATCTTCTACTCTTTTTTCTTCTTGTACTTCATAAAATTCTTGTGTAGTTTACTGCTGTCGAGTGAGTTCATTGTCACCAGCGTTTGAGGTACCGCTACTTTGGTGAGTAAATCATTCTATCCTGGGAGGATATATTCCAACATCTCGGGTACATAGAGGGGAATAATTTCCTTAAGGACACACTGTGAATGCAGTGGGCTCGATTTAATTCTTCATCTTTTTCCTAAAGTTTTCTACAAATTATTTTTGCTTACTGTTTTGTTGTTTAGCATACTGTTTTGCTACTTTGCTTTCTGTTTTATTATTCGAATACAGATTGGATAACAATCTTAAGGAAATTATATATTTTATAATCTGCACTTTGAATCTACTGGTAAGTTAGCATCTGTTGCAGTTCTTTCCAATGCATTAGACTAAAGGGATGAAACAATGGATGAGAAAACTCCAAAGGAGGAGACTACTGATGGACATATTTCATTTCTTGTGTTCTCTTCTGTTTATTAGTGGTTGGGGCAATGTAACCAATATTGCCACACATATGGCCAAGACACGAAGAAAAAAAAAAACACATACCTATTTATTAGAGTGTGAAAAGGTGTCAAACAAAGGGCATTCGTCTTTTGAGAAAATCAGAAGATTTTTTTGATTGAGAAATAATTTTGACTGCGGAGACGGCCACTCCATCAAAGTAATGGATCAAGAAAAGTGATATAATTGGGTTATATTCTCTTATCTCTGTCTATTATTATTTTTAATAAAATTTCTATTCTTTGCGTCATTTAGTGAAACTAATTTTATAAATATTTGGGTAGATAATCCATATATATTTGATGATTTCTTAACCACCTATCTTTGATTACAGTGACAAGAATCTATATCAAAAGATTCTTATTAGAAAGGGTGAAAAGTTTATCCTTTAGATAGAAAGAAGTGGTGTACTGTGAAGCCAATGGTTACTTCACTGACATCTCATTTCATATATGCATGGAATGAATAAATAATTAGATAAAGATATATATTTGGTGGTCTTATAATATACTCTATTATATTTACATGTCATAATATTAGTTGATATATTATTTGGTAGCATGTTTGAAATTATGTGATCATATTCAAGGTTGTAAGATATGAATTAGTCTTACATTATTACTTGAAAATAGTCTTGAGATCATGAAAATAATTTTTTAAAATGTGGGATTTATGACTTATGATAAAGTCAAAAATTAGACTTAATGTCTAATTTAATTTGAAAGCACAAGATATAAAATTTAATGTCATTCTTGTATTAGGTTGAACCCACAAAATCCTTAGAGGATATCTAATATGGTGATCGTTGAGTTGTTTACTAGTATATGACTAGTTTATGAAATCACCAAATTGATAATTGAACATACACTTGTTCAAAAGAGTTGTGTTCTTTCATGAAAAGGTATCACTCGAAATGTCATAATTTTTCAGGAAAAGATGCATCTATTAAAATACATTTATTTGTACAGATGTGAGCATTGGTCAAAGGCTATCCGGCTTTTGTTGGTTGATAAAAATAATGATTAATTAATCATTAATAATGATTAGTGCTTGTTAACAAATTCTGATTTAGCCAAGAACTTGTGGAGGAAAGCTATTCTTATGGCTAGCCGAATATCAATTGAGTACCCATAGAAATAGAAAACACAATCTATTTCTTATGAAAATGGAAAGGAAGAAAGTTCAATTTGAATTACTTCAAAGTGTGGGAGTGTTTGGCTAAAGTGTAAGTTCCTAAACCCAAAGGATAAAATAGGATCGATAATAGTTGATTGTGTTTTTATAAAATATGTCACCAATAGTAAAGGATATTGATTTTCGATACAATCATAAAATGTTGATTTATTGACATTAGTGTACATGTCTTTGGTGAATATTGATATGTTAGTTAGTGAATTTTTACGTAACTAGTTCCGTCTTAGTAAAGAATAATTGATTAAAATAGTCAATTGATTATTGATCATATATCTTTAATTAAAGATCGTGTTCTTTAGTTTCGTGAAGAATGTCAGTTGTGACTCTTCATGATACGATGTGTCTGTTGAAAGACAACTCTTTGAAAAGAGAAGATGTCTTAGCTTATTAAACGTAAAAGTGACATTTCATGATTAAGATGTATTTGTTGAAAGTCAACACTTTGAAAAGATATGACGGTCCTTTGATCTATAAACCGAAGAATCAATTGATGATAATAGCTTGGATTTTCACATCAGTGAATGTGCTATTAGTTAGATATTTGAGTAAGTAGACTAACAAAAGGTTGTGGCCACAACTGAGGTCAATCATCCACAAGTATTGACACAATGATGTACTTTAAGTGTAGTCATCAGTCTACCATATATCTTTTTTTTTTTAAAAAGTGTGATTTGCACTATTAACATAAAAATCTTATCTGTATTTAATTTCTGAAGATTAAATCTTATGATTTTCTACTCTGTTTGAATCTTCTTTCTGATTTGAAGAATATAAAAACTTCATCAAGATTTAGAATTCATTCGGTTAACGATTCGAAAAATATAAAAACTTCATCGTTAACTAGAAACAAGTTTAAATAAAGATCGGTTCGAAGAATATAAAAACTTCACCGAGTAAATCAGTTTGTGTATTTGGTTTGAAGAATATAAAAACTTCACCAATTCACTAAACACTCTGACTAATTTGATTTGAATAATATACAAACTTCATCAGAATTAAAGTTCAGTTTGTTAACGATTTGAAGAATATAAAAACTTCGTTGTTAACTTCTGAAACAGTTTTAGTATTTTACTAGAAAATGAGCCTCAAACATTTAAGGAAGTCATATCTTCTGCAGAATCATTAATTTTGGAAAGAGGCAGTCA
Source organism: Jaltomata sinuosa (assembly GCA_003996215.1). NCBI lineage: Eukaryota > Viridiplantae > Streptophyta > Magnoliopsida > Solanales > Solanaceae > Jaltomata > Jaltomata sinuosa. The sequence goes on from QJPP01002628.1 coordinate 28,265, forward strand.
ATAGTGAGATTGAATCAATCTTGAACAACCATACTTGGGAGTTGGTTGATCTTCCTCCTGAAAATAAACCCTTAGGTTCAAAATGGATCTTTAAAAGGAAAATGAAAGCTGATGGAACTATTGACAAATATAAGGCAAGACTTGTTGTTAAAGGTTATAAGGCAAAAAGAAGGCCTTGATTATTTTGACACATACTCGTCGATGATAAGAATAACATCCATTCGAGTGTTAATAGCATTGGCGGAAGTATATGGTCTTGAAATCCATCAAATGGATATGAAGACAGCTTTCTTAAATGGAGAATTGGAGGGGAGAAAAAAAATTACATGGAACAACCTGAGGGCTTTGTAGTTCCTGGTAAAGAAAGAAAAGTGTGCAAACTTGTTAAGTCACTTTATGGACTAAAACAAACACCCAAACAATGGCATGCAAAATTTGACCAAATAATGTTGGCAAATGGATTTAAGATCAATGAGTGTGACAAATGTGTTTACATTAAAAACACTCTGAATCATCAAATCATTGGTTGCTTATATGTTAATTACATGTTGATCATGAGTAGAGATATTTATGACATAAATGCTACTAAGCGTATGCTGGCTAGAAAATTTGATATGAAGGACTTAGGAGTTGCTGATTTGATCTTAGGGATTAGAATTCACAGAACTCCATAGGGTCTAGCATTTTCACAGTCTCATTATATTGAAGGAGTACTTGAGAAATTCAAGTATTTAAATTTCAATATTGCAAGGACACCAATTGATGTAAGCTTCGCACTTCAAAAGAATGAAGGTGAAAGTGATTCACAATTAGATTATGCTCGAGTGTTGGAAAGTTTAATGTATATTATGAATTGCACGCGACCAGATATAGCATGTGCTATTAGTAAGCTGAGTCGGTTCACAAGTAATCCTAATCAAGCTCATTGGATGGCAATGAAATGCGTTTTGGGGTATTTAAAACATACTCAAAATTATGGCTTGCACTATAAAAAATATCCCGCAGTAATTGAGGGATATAGTGATGCTAATTGGATCACCGGATCATCTGAAGTTAAATCCACAAGTGGATATGTATTTATCCTTGGTGGAGGAGCAGTGCCTTGGAAATCATCCAAACAAACGTGTATTACTCGCTCTACAATGGAATCTGAATTTATAGTTTTAGATAAGGCTAGTGAAGAAGTTGAATGGCTCCGTAATTTCTTGGAAGATATTCCATTTTAGCCCAAACCTTTGGCACCTATATGCATACATTATGATAGTCAAGCGGCAATAGGTAGGGCAGGGAGCACTATGTATAACGGTAAATCTCGTCACATACGACGTAGACATATTACCGTTAGACAACTACTCTCTAGTAAAATTATCACAATTGACTATGTAAAGTCAAGAGATAATGTGTCGAATCCACTTACAAAAGGCCTAACTAGAGAGGCAGTTGATAGATCATCAAAGGGAATGGGGTTAAGGCCTAAGATAAGTCATCATGGAGGTAACTCTACCTAGCAGACTGGAGATCCCAAGATCTAGGTTCAAAGAGATCAAACAAAGTTATGACTGACGGTTCAACATTGTCAAATAACTCAACCCATTCTCATGATGAAGACAATGTTCAGAAACAAGGATAAAGCTTAACATTTAAACCTTTTTAATGGTTGTCTAAGTTTGGCAAGGATATGACCAAACAGTTTATCTATAGGATTAAAACGTTTAGAAATCACCTATGTGAGTGTGAAGTATAAGCCGCTTCAAGGAGAATGATAGTAAAGGCCAATTCTCTATGCACTCATGAAACCAGGAGGTGTTCATGGATGAAACGAACACAATCGTGAGAACCATAGACGATTAAGGGTTAGTTGTGTTACTTGTATTGTCTAGGTGTACAACAAAGTTCAACGGTTCAAAGATATCGCATCTACCGATTGATCGAGTGCATCCGATATATGTTCACTATGGAAAGTTTAAAGGTAAACCTACTTATCCAGATGCAATTAATCCTTTCTTGTAAATCACACACTTGTCTGTGCATTCCTTTATCTTATGGACATTCCCCTTTCATGTGGGGGATTGTTGGGTTCTATGAAAAGAAATGAAAGGGAAATGGAGGGTGAAAGGGTGTAACTTTTCAGTTGAAGAGTTGCACTTTTCTAAACCATTATGACCTTTCCGAACCAATGCATCTCTTCTGTAGAATTGCATCCTTTATGAACCATTGCTTCTCTTTGTGAAGCAACACTTTGTTGGCTATAAATACCCTTTGATCCTTCAGATTTTCCTTACGAATTTTCTGATCTTCTACTCTTTTTTCTTCTTGTACTTCATAAAATTCTTGTGTGGTTTACTGCTGTCGAGTGAGTTTGTTGTCACCGGCGTTTGAGGTACCGCTACTTTGGTGAGTAAATCGTTCTATCCTGGGAGGATATATTCCAACACCTCGGGTACATAGAGGGGAATAATTTCCTTAAGGACACACTGTGAATACAGTGGGCTCGATTTAATTCTTCATCTTTTTCCTAAAGTTTTCTGCAAATTATTTTTGCTTACTGTTTTGTTGTTTAGCATACTGTTTTGCTACTTTGCTTTCTGTTTTATTGTTCGAATACATATTGGATAACAGGAGAATCTTGTAAGGCTAATTCACTATGCACTTACGAGCCAGGTAGTGCTCATGGCTGAAACGAATAAAATAGTGAGAACCAAAGACTGTTAAAGAGTTAATTGTGTGACTTAAGTTGTCTAGGTATACATCAAAACTCAATGGTTCAAAGATATCAAATCTACCAATCGACCGAGTATATCCGATATGTGTTCACTACAAAAAGTTCAACGAAAAACATACTTGTCCAGATATAACTAATCTTTACTTAGGAATCACACAATTTTTTATGCATGTTTTTTTTCATATTGTCATTCTCCATTGATGTGGGGGATTAATGTATTTTAAAAGGTGTGAATAGAAAATGAAGTATTTTCTCGAAAAGGCACCAAAAGGATGCAATTTGAATATCACCTTTTCCAATGGGTTGTAACTTTTATGACGATTTGTGACTTTTTCAATAAGGCATAATTACACATATTCATACTATCCTTTGTTGGCTACAATAGTGAAGCCACAATAGTGAAGCCATAAATCTGACTAAGGATGTTCAAACTTATAAACTAATTTTTTTTAGAAATGAGAGGGTGCAAGTCTTTAAATCAAACTATATTATATTATATTTATCTTTGTCATTTTTTCATAGTTTATCCTTAAAGCCTTATTCAAACACTAAATTTGAAATATGTTATTGAGTTTCCTTAAAATTTTAGTTGAGCAAAGAAAATTGATCAAAGGAGTCTAGTAAAGGAAATCATAATGCACCACTACAGCGAAAGGTTGGGTAACAAAAGAGAATTAAAAAAATTAGAGAAGAGTGAATCAAACAATTATCTTTGGCAGCGTGTGACGGATGGAGACGACGAGGTTTTAAACAAAAATCAAGCGTATTTTGACTTTAAATAAAACTAGTAAAATTATTCTCGCTTCACGGGATGGAAAATACATCAATATACTTAAAAATAATATTTTAGTAAATTTAGTCAAATACTTTTAGGTATATATATATAAATTAATAATATGATAATGTTCACAAATATATAATCTTTATTAGATTAAAGTTTATATAGAACTGCATTTTTCATTTTCAAATTTTCTTATAAAGAAAAATTCTTCACTTATAAATATATCTTTGGTAGGTTTAATACATAATTATATTATTCTATTTATATAAATAGTTAATTTATTTATGTTTTTAATTTTCTTTCTTTTTCCTTTCTGATTTTAATTTGTGTAACCTCATTTACTCAAGTTTTGAGTTTTGAAAAAGAAAAAAAATACCTCATCCAAATTTCATATTAAGCTGAGTTACGTGTTCAAGAAAGAATAATATTCATAAGACATTAAATGTTTAGACGATACTATGTCATAATTTTCAAAAGGATATGATCAAAATTAACCTTTCTAATTTACTTCTTTAATGACATTTTAAGACTAATACTTATTTAGAAAGAATAGAAAGTAATATAGGGCATTAACAACGTGAATTTTCCAGTTTGTCAAACAAGAGGTAAAATAAGAAGTTAACGAAAATGCTTCAGCGAGGGATCGAAACCAGGTTTCAAGGCTCACACTGAACACATTTTACCGTTGAGATGAATGTTTCAGTTGTCCCAATGGTGTTCATTATGTGGTGTATAACCACAAATTCTAGAATTTTACCTATATATCCCGTCACAATCCAAAACTGGAGGGTTATGATAGCACCTACCTCACCCAACCGTGATAGGTAAGTCAAGCAAAACAATGCAGTAAAACACAGTAATAAGGGAAAAACAATGCCACAATGAATTCAAAGTCTCAACTGCAATAAATAAGCCCAAGCAAAATACAATCTATCCTAGAAACTTAGAAGTTATAAGTACATGAGCGACTCTAATAAGATGTTCGAAATACCAACATCTGAACTATCTATAAATGAAAGAAACGAAAGAGAGAAAATAAATGATAGAGAAAGCCGAGAAATTCTCCAAAAATAGGAGCTCATCAAAGCTTCAGATCAGCAAAAGCCCACGCGAATCAAGAACCATGTTGAACACTCGAGCTAGGATCTGCATCAAAAGGATACAGAAAAGTACGAGTGAGTACGGTCCATTTGTACTCAGTAGGCATCATAGGCTGACCGAGCTTAAGCAATTACTATACTGAATAAAGAATACTAGAATAATCCTGCACACAGAAATGTCCCAGCAGTTCAACAGTAATATTAACATAGTGTAACTCAATCAAGATAACGACTGAAATAATAATGCAATGCAATGAGATGAAATGCTATGCAATGGCCAATGCCTACTAGTATACACCTTTTGAGCATATATCGCTCTAGGACAGGAACCATGGGGGACTCACGAAGTCCATATACAATCACTCAAAATCACTCGATGGAATCATACCTCACCATCCAGCAAACGCATCAAATCAGTCATAAAAGTTAGTTTCCACACCATCCGACAAACGCATCAGATCTCTCATAAAATCAATTTCCTTACCATAACAGTTTCCAATGATCCATGAGATAAATGAATGTGAATTCTCAAAGATAATAATATAAAGTGAACTAAGGTGCACATATACGAGTATTAAAGATAACTCTCAACTCATGAACAAAGGCTACAAGTCTCAATATCAGGTGTGTAATCCGATCCATCATTCACTATCATAGTACAAGCCCCTAATCGGGACATTAAAAGGTAATTTATCGCATTTAGTATTCAATTCCATAAATTCACCTAACCCATAGCATGTTTTACACGATAAATCCCTGCCCAAGCCAAGTCTAAAGAAGATTAAGCCATAGTCTACCTCAAAGCTGAATAGCAAACTCTAAGAAGTCACACTTGAGCCTTCCCCTTACGAAGAGCATCCAAATGCAATCACTCTATCAAAAATGAGTAATATGCGTAAACACGAATTCAACAATAGCCATAAAGCTAAGGTTCTAAGCCGGGTCCAAAAAGTCAACCCCAAGCCCAAAAGGGAAAAACCAAAAATTTATTGAAAATTCAATATACCCAAAGTATAAGGAGTTCAAATATAAAATTTCATAAAAAATGGAGTAAGAATCAAGCTTAAAATTATCAATTTAGCAAACTTTGACTTTATTGGGAAAATCCCAAATTTTCAAGTTGAAAGACAAGGATTTGAAGGTAAATTCATGAACTAAACATCTGGGAATGTGAAGAAATAGTTTAAGAACATACCCAAACGAAGAAATCTCAAAATTCCACTTTGAAATCGCCAAAATTTGAGTTCGAAAGCTCTAAAAATGAGGTATGGCATTTAATGGATGAAAAGGAAATATTTAAATCACTGCCAGCTATCCTTCTTCGCGTACGCGGGACCCCCATTGCGTACGTGGAGCTTACTGACCTGGACCCATCGCGTAAGTGCTGATTCGATCGCGTGCATGAAGGCTAGTAGGCAGACCCGACTAGACCCAACCAAAACCTTCATCGCGTACGCAGACCCCCCATCGCATACACAATGCTCACCCATTTTTCTTCATCGTGTACATGGTGGCTGGCCACGTACGCAAAGATGGAATGGGTCTGGCACCGGTTGCAGCATGACAACAATGAGGAAATAAGAAATTTCTTCCAAACAGACCCTCGAAAATCATTCTGAATCCCACGAACACAACCCAACTATGCTACTAGACTAAATTTGACATTCTAGACTCAACGGAATTATCAGATTCACCAATAGAGGTTATTTTCAATAAATGTTGACCGAAGTCAACTCTAGGCTAAAATTTTCAACTTTTTCACCAACTATCCAAAATTCTTCTAGCCTAAAAATAGCATTCCAGAGCTAACGAAACTGACAGAATTCTCATATGGCGCTCCGAACCCCAAATGTTGATCAAAGTCAACCATATCCACTATTAAGCCTTCAAAAATAAAAAACTTGCATAACTCCCAACCGAACACCTCGCCACCCACTCCTGCAAGTCCCAAATACCAAAATACAACTATAGAAAGAAGCAAAACAGTCAAAATACAAGAAAATCCAAAATTCATTGTGAAGGTTGTTACATTATCCACCATAAAAAGACACGTTCGTCCTTGAAAGAAAGGGCAAGAAAGGTACCTGAACTGCCGAAAAGATGGGATATTTGATCCGTATGTCCGAATCTATCTCCCAAGTGGCATCCTCGACATGTCGATACTTTCATTGAACCTTCATTGATACTATATCCTTGGACCTCAACTTTTTAGTCTGCCTATCCAAAATAGCCATCGGCTCCTCCTAAAAGGTCAAATTTTGGCCTAAATCCACTGAGTCCCAACTAATCACATGAGAACCATCAAGATGGTACTTCTTCAACATCGAAACATGGAAAACAAGTTGAATAATTAAAATACTCGGAGGCAAGGCTAACTCATAAGCCACCTATCTAATGTGCTGAAGAATCTCAAAAGGGCCAATAAACCTCGGACTAAGCTTGCCCTTCATCTCAAACATCATCACACCATTTATGGGAGATACTTTCAACAAAACTCATTCACCAACCATGAACTCAAGGTCACGAACCCTCCTATCAGCATAACTCTTTTGCCTACTCTGGCTATCAAGAGTCTATCTTGAATCAACTTTACCTTATCCATAGAATCCCGCAATAAATCTCTACCCCAAGGCTTAACCTCGAAGGAATATAACCAAACCACTGGAGAATGACACTTCCTCCCATATAAAGCCTCAAAAGGTGCCATCTGAATGTTGAAATGATAGCTATTATTGTAGGAAAACTCTACTAAAGGCAAAAACTGATCCCAATGACCACAAAAGTCCATCACACAAGCTCGAAGCATATCCTCTAAAACTTGAATAGTCCGCTCTAACTGACCATCTGTCTGGGCTGAAAGGACATACTCATCTCCAATTGAGTACACAAATCACGATGCATAGAACTCCAAAAGTAAGATATAAGCTGAGTGCCTCTATCTGATATGATGGAAATTGATACACCATGCAACTGAACTATCTCTTGAATGTAGAACTTCGCCAACCTCTCTGCATTGTATGTCACCTTTACTGGAATAAAATGGGCTCATTTGGTCAATCTATTCTTAATCATCCAAATAGAATCAAACTTTCCCAAGGTCTGAGGAAACCTAACCACAAAGTCCATAGTGATACGCTCCCACTTCCACTCGGGTATAGGCATCCTCTAAGTCATGCCACCCAGTCTTTGATGCTCATATTGCACTTGCTGATAATTCAAATACTTAGCCACAAACTCCACAATGCCCATTTTCATCCTATACCTCCAATAGTTCTTCTTCAGGTCATGATACATCTTAGTTGCCCCTGGATGTATAGAATACCTCAAATTGTGAGCCTCTTCCATGATCAATCTGGTCAAGTCATCCACTCTTGCAACACAAATCCGACCCTTGATCCTCTAAATACCCTCTAGATCAAGAATCACTTCCTTAGCTTCACTACTCAACACCTTATCCCGAATGATGCACAACTTCCCATCGTCAATTTGCCTATACTTAATTTGATCCCATAATAAAGACGATGCCTCAATACAAGCAAGCACCCTACCAGGATCAGAAATATCAAGTCTAACGAAGCTATTAGCCAAAAGATGAACATCCATCGCCAAAAGGTCGCTCCTCGGCCATTAATATAGCAAGACTACCCATACTAACCACATTCCTACTCAAGGCATCCGCCACTACATTGGCCTTGCCCGGGTGATAAAGAATAGTCTTATCATAGTATTTCAACAACTCCAACCACCTGCACTGTCTCAAATTCAAATCCTTTTGGTTGAAGATATATTGAAGGCTATGATGATTAGTGTACACCTCGCAATGAATTCCATACAAATAATGCCGCCATAACATAAAATGAACACTAATGTCGCTAACTCCAAGTCATGAGTAGGGTAGTTCTTCTCATAGGTCTTCAGTTGCCTCAAAGCATAAGCTATCCCTTTCCCTTTCTGCATCAATGCACCACCAAGACCAACTCCTGAAGCATTACAGTACACAATAAAACCCTCACCTTCCACAAGTAATGTCAAAATAGGTGCTGAAGTCAACAATGCCTTATGATTTTGAAAGCTCTCCCCATACTCATCGAACCACTGAAATACAACATTCTTCTAAGTCAACTTGGTCAAAAGAGCTGTAATAGAAGAGAAAGTTTGCACAAACTTTCTGTAGTATCCAGCTAACCCAACAGAACTCCTAATCTCAGTAGGTGAAGCAGGCCCAGTCCAATATTGAACCACCTTCATCTTGGTCGGATCGACCATAATACCATCTTTAGACACAACATGTCCTAAAATGCCAGAGAACTAAGCCAAAATTCACATTTTGAGAACTTAGCATACAACTTCTCATCCCTCAATCTCTGAAGTACGATCTTCAAATGCTTCATATGATCCGCCTTGCTCTTGGAATACACCAAGATATAATTAATGAACACAATCACAAAGGAGTCAAGATATGGTTGAAATACCCCATTCATCAACTCCATAAATGTTACCGAGGCATTAGCCAAACCAAAGGACATCACCAAAAACTCATAATGGCTATATTGGGTCCTAAAAGCTATCTTAGGGATATCCGAAGCTCTAATCCCCAACTGGTGCTACCCAGACCTCAAGTCAGTCTTCTAAAACACTGAAGCACCCTGAAGATGATCAAACAGATAATCAATGTGTGGAAAAGGATATTTATTCTTAATAGTCACCTTGTTCAACTGCTGATAATCAATACATATACGCATAGACCCATTATTTTTCTTCACAAACAACACTAGAGCATCTAAGTGGAAACACTAGGTCTAATGAAATCCTTTCCCAACAAATCCTGAAGTTGATCCTTCAACTCCTTCAACTCCACCAAATCCATCCTTTAAGGAGGAATGGAAATAGGCCTCGTACCTGGCTCCAAATAAATAGCAAAGTCAATGTACCTGTCCGGAGAGACACTTGGAAGATCTATGGGGAACATATATAGAAACTCTCTAACCACCCTCACCGAATCAAAAGAAGGTAAGTCAACACTAGTATCACACACATATGCAAAATAAGAAAGACACCCCTTCTCAACCATCCGCTGAGCCCGTAGAAAAGAAATCACACCATTAGGATATAAAACCTGAGTCCCCTTCCACTCTAACCTCAGCACGCCTGGCATAACCAAAGTAATAGTCTTGGATCGACAATCCATGATGGTATAATGTGGAGGGGGTCAATTCACACCCAAAATAACATCGAAATCTACCATATTCAGAATAATCAAGTCTCCCCAAGTATCATACCCCAAAAGAGTCACAACACAAGATTGATATACCCGATCCACCACTAAAGAATCACCTATGGGGGTAGAAACACAAATAGGCATATCAAAGGACTCACACATCATGTCCCTACCCAAAGTAAAATATGAAAACACATACGAATAAGTAGAAACAGGATCAAATAATACTAAAGTAGGTCAATGATAAACTGGGACATTACCTTTAGTAACTGCATCAGAGGCCTCTGCCTTGGGTCTACCTGGAAATGCATAACACTGACTACGTCTACCTCTGGATTGAGAAACTCTATGACAACCCTCACAAGCCGCTAGGGTCCCACCCCTAGCACCCTGAGGTCTACCACTATCACTTTGTTCACCTCCTCTAGCCTGTGGAGCTGGTGCCTGATAAGTCTGTATTTGAGAACCCTGCTAGGGATGAACCTACCCGCGACTGGGGCAATCTCTCTTAAAAAGGGCCCAACTCACCATAATCCAAACATCCCCTACCCTGGGAATAACACGGTGGCTGTTCGAACAAACCATAGTGACCACCATGACCCGAGAACCCTGTATGAGCACCCCATGACATCTGTCCTAAACTCTGGCCACCTAGTGTACCTGAACCTGAATAACCAGTATCAGAACCCTGCAATGCTGCCTGTACCGGTCTACCCTTGTGGTAATGCTAAACACTACCTAAGAAGTCCCTGCCTCTATATGGAGACCCACCAAACTCCCTCCTATCTGTGAAACCTCTTTCTACTACTCTCCTGGGCTCCACAACAACTACTCTTAATCCTCCTGCCGTGATAAACTATCTGCATAAAAGTACCCCCAGTAGTCACTAATTATGTTGTAGCCAGCTGAAGAGAAGTAGACAATCCCTTCACAAACTTCCTAACCCGCTCTCCCTCTGTCGAAATACTCATCAGAGCATACCTATATAGGGCATAAAAATAAGCCTCATACTCAGTGATGGACATAGAACCCTGCTTCAATGTATCAAACACATCCCTCAACCTCTCTCTCAAATTGTGAGGTACGTACTTCTCAATAAAAGTCTAAAAAAATTGTGTCCAAGTCAAAGAAGGTGACCCCGTTGGCTGATAACTAAGATAAGACATCCGCCACTTCTTCGCTGCCCCAACCAATTGAAATGTAGTATAATCCACTCCATGAGACTCAACCAAACTGAGATTATGCAACCTCTCCTGACAGCTGACTAGAAACTCATAAGCATCCTCTTTAGGTGCACCACTGAACTTAGGAGGACCTAATCTCACAAACCTATCAAACATCTTCTGCTCATCCACTGTCATAGATGGTCTAGTCACAATCGATGGAGTAACAAGTCTAACCAACAAAGCATCAATGAGGGGAGCCATAGCAGCAGGTTGTGCTCTTGGAGTCTGAAAACCTTAAACATGTGATCTGGAGGCTGAACCCCATATCTAGTCTGTGACCAATCAAGTGTGACAAGTAAAGCTCTCGTCTGAGATATACCCTCCAAATAACACAGGAGTCGAATCATGGTCTCCTGTAGCATAGAAGTAGCAATAAAACCTTAAGGAACCTGGACTGGTCCCACACCCTCTGGCTAGTGGGCTACGCCCTCAAACTCAACCTCTGGCTCAAGGTTGTTGTCCTAGCACATCCTCTAACTGGAGCTTCCCCACAAACTCTACCTTTGTTGCTACCACAGCCATGAACCCTGCCTCAACCCTTAGCTAGGGCCCCAATAATAGGCTCATCTCCCTCGGTAGCATCAGATCATATCCTCATCATCTGTGAGAGAATGAAACACAAATTTAAAAATCAAGGAATGAATAAGTCAGATGATAAAGAGTCAAAGGTTAGAATTTTTCTAAAAATGTCTTATAGCCTCCGAAAGATATATATGGACGTTAATCATACTGATCTGTGAGACTATACTAGACACTTGTTCTTGTACTCATGAGACTGGTGAACCTAGTGCTCTGATATCAACTTGTCACGATCCAAAAATAGAGGGTTGTGATGGCACCTACCCCACCTAACTATGATGGGTAAGACAAGCTAAACAATGCAGTAACACACAATAATAAGGGAAAAACAACACCATAATGAATTTAAAGTCTCAACTGTGATAAATTAGCCTAAGCAAAATACAATCCATCCGAGAGACTCAGAAGTCATAAGTACATGAGCGACTCTAATAAGATATCCAAAATACCAACATCTTAACTGTCTATAAATGAAATAAACAAAAGACAGAAAGTAAACAAAGAGGACTTCAGGAAAGTCTCTGAAAATGGGGCTCACCAAAGCATCAGATCAGCAAAAGACCACACGAATAAAGAATCACGCTGAACACTCGAGCTAGAATCTGCATCAAATGAATGCAGAAAAGTAGGAGTTAGTACGGTCCACTTGTACTCAGTAGGCATCATAGGCCGACCAAGCTTAAATAATTACTATACCGAATAAAGAATACTAAAATAACCCTGCATGTAGAAAAGTCTCAGCAGTTCAATAACAATAATTACATAGTGTAACTAAATTAAGACAGTGACTGAAATAATAATACAATGCAATCAGATGGAATGTTATGCAATGGCCAATGCCTACCAGTATACACCTTCCGAGCATATATCACTCCAGGACAGGACTCATGAGAGACTCGCCAGTTCCATATACAATAACTCAAAATCACTTTATAGAATCATACCTCACCATTCGAAAAACACATCAGATCACTAGTAAAAGTCAGTTTCCTCACCATCTAACAAATGCATCAGATCTCTCATAAAATCAATTTTCTCACCATAACAGTTTCCAATAATCCATGAGATGAATGAGTGTGAATACTTAAAGATAATGATACAAAGTGAACTAAGGTGCACCTATACGAGTATTAAAGATAAGTCTCAACTCATCAACATAGTCTACAAGACTCAATATCAAGTCTATAATCCGATCTACCATTCACTATCACCGTACAAGCCCCTAATCAGGACATCACAAGGTAATTTCTCACATTTAATATTCAATTCCATAAATTCACCCAGCCCATAGCTTGCATTACACAATAAGTTCCCGCCCAAGTAAAGTATAAAAAAGATTAATCCATAGACTACCTCAAAGCCAAACAACAAACTCTAATCAGTCACACTTGAGCCTTCCCCTTACGAAGAGCCTTCAAACGCAACCACTCTATCAAAAATGAGTTCTACATTTAAAAATGAATTCAATAATATCCATAAAGCTAAGGTTCTAAATCAGGTCCAAAAAGTTAACCCAAAAGTCAACCCCAAGCCCAAAGGAGAAAAATCAAAAATTAATTAGAAATTCAGTTTACCCAAAGTATAAGGAGTTCAAATATAAAATTTCATAAAAAATGGGATAAGAATCAAACTTAAAATCATCAATTTAGCAAACTTTAACTTTACCGAGAAAACTTCAAATTTTCAAGTTGAAAGAAAGGATTTGAAGGTAAATTCATGAACTAAACATCGGGGAATATGTAAAAATAGTTTAAAAATATACCCAAATGAAGAAATCTTGAAATTCCACTTTGAAATCGCTAAAATTCGAGTTCTATAGCTCGAAAAATAATGAGGTATGACTTTTAATGACCAAAAAGGAAATATTTAAATCACTGCCAGCTATCCTTCTTCATGTACGCGGGACCCCCATCATGTACGCAAAGCTTATCGACATGGACCCATCGCATAAGCGATGGTCTGATTGCGTGCGGAAAGGCCAGTAGGCGGACCCCACTCGACTCGACCAAAACCTTTATCGCCTATGCAGACCCCCCATTGCGCACGTGATGCTCACTTATTTTCTTTCATCGCGTATGGGGTGGCTGGCCATGTACGTGAAGAAGGAATGGGCCTGGCACCAGTTGCAGCATGACAACAATGAGGAAATAAGAAACTTCCTCCAAATGAACCCTCAAAAATTATTCGGAACCCCATAAACACAACCCAAGTATGCTACTAGACCAAATTCAACATTCTGGTTGTGTTGGGTTACTAACTTCGAGTTGGTCTAACTTCAAGTTCGATGGTTACTAACTTCGAGTTCGATGAAGTTGCGGGAATTTGAGGTAATGCTACTCCTACAATATGTATATCTATTTTATCCTCAAAAAAGTAATTCATAACCTCGAGTACTATGAGGGGTTAATTTTTTTAAGGACACACAATGAATTCTATGGTCTTAGATATTTTATATATAAAAATTTTACTTTCTGTTTTCAAGTTTATTTTAAAAATCTGGTTTACTATTTTTTAACACAGTTTACAAACAGAAACTCCGTGGCTCTTTCAAATAGGTAAAAATCTATAAGAAATCACATCCAATAGATCATTGGAGCAACATCAAAATGAGCTAAAACTTAGGTCTTTCAATATTAATAAAATCCACCTTCATAAATATATATAAAGTTGGAGTACATTTTCAAAATCATCCAGAAATCAAATATTGTACTTTTAATATGAAGATGTGAATTCATTATACAGTTTAAGCCTACAACAATAAGGATATAACAACACTAATTAGAGTTGGTATCCCTCCTCATGTAGTTCTCTTATTGGTATCCTTCTGCCATGTGTCCATCATAATTTTGAGGCCGTCTTCACGACTCAAAATCACTATTACAAAATCCACTCTATCCTATGGAGAGTTTTTCCTCTCTCCATGGCCTGAAAAAATTTTAAATACAATATAAACATTATGACATAATCTATCTTTAAATTAAGTTAAGAGAATCAGCTTTAGAATTATGATGGTATAAATAAGGGGAGCCTCGGTGCAATGGTAAAGAATCAACTACCAATGTTTGTGTCAGGGTAGGCTACCCACCTGTACACCCCATTAGGGTGTGTCCCTTCCTTGGACCCTGCGTGAATGTGGGAAGGCTTGAAGTAAGTGAAGGCTTCTGGCCAACTTGATAATCAATTGTCACCTTAGTCTCTGATTTATCAGAAACTTCCTTGATAATATCTTCAACTTTGTTCTCAGTAACTTGTTATAAATGCAATAGTAATTCAATGGAGAACAAGTTAATCTAGTTAGCAATAGAGTTTAAGTTCTACGCACTGACAGGTTAAAATTTACACAATCAGGTCATTTAAGAGGTTAATGTAATTAGATATACCTATGATAAGTATTAACATTTCATAACAAGTTAAACTGCAATAAATGACCAACAAAAATAAAAGACTGACATAGCGTCAAAGCAACTAAGTGACCAATTGAGATAGTGTAAAAAGCAAAAAGACATACCCAAAGGAGAAACTGAAGCATTTTCATCAGTCTTCTCCATAACAACTGTTGAAGATTCTTCCACGTCAATAAATCGAAAAATATCGTTCAACACATAGTATCCTTTATCCCATGGAGCAAGTAAAAAGGTTTGAGAGAAATTTTTTCTCGAGTTATCTTGCCCGATCAAGCACGCTATAACCATCACAAGAACACATCCTGCAGCAGATACTTTGGAGTCAATAGTTGTGACTTCCACCTTGTTATCCTTGAAGTGAGATGAAATAATAAGTTCATGTATGCCCTGAAATATATAGATATCAGAAGCCTATTGACATTCATTTATAAAAAAATAAGAAAACATTAAGTCAAAAACTATTCAATAAGAACTTAAACATCAATGATAATGATAAAATGAAAAACAAAAACAAAGAGACTATAAAATTCTTTGTAAAAATCATAAGAGAAATTAATGTTTCACAATTGAAATGTTAGAAGAGAAGCACAGATTTCTTTGAAGTAAAGCGTAAAATGTAAGGGAAACTAAAGATACTACTCATACACGAATTTAGTTCTATAAAAATCTATTGCTGGTAAAATGATTAATTTCAGCATTCAAGATACTATAAGTTTAATTTTAATTCAATGCCTCAAAACTGAGTTTTAAGGAAAGGATAATCTGTCATTTTTTTGAAGTATACACTTCTCTAAAGCACACAACTTTGCTTAATTATCGCTCACATTGGTTTAAGAAACAAATAACATTTAACATCATAAGGATTAAACAAGTATATATACATTGACTATTTTGATTACCAATTTATTAGAAGCATGTACAACATATAAAACACTATCCAAAAGGCTAATAGAGTGGTCATCATATATAAAGCTTAAATAAGTAGATGTAAAATATGTCAAAAGTGCAAGTAAATTATGAGAAATATTTAAATTACAATATATTTTTGTCATAATACTTACTTCAATAGTTTTCACAGACTTAATTTCACCATTAGGCAGAGGCCAACTTAGTACACTTTTTTCCTTATAAAATCGATTGGCCTGATTGATAGCATTTTGTAAAAAGCGATAGTATAGATCCACGAAAGCGAGGGCAACAGTTTCAGCAGAGTTCATGGTTGTTTGAGTTGCAATTTTTGCTCTACAATAAATCAAATAAATATAGGGTTAATCAGATTAATTTTAACTATTTAGATAAATAATGTAACAAGTAGTCACGCTACTAATCAAAGGCTGATACATTTATGAACAAAAAAAAGTTAAAAATGCAAAGGAATAGTTCAAAGAGTATGAACATCAAGGAAAACACGTTTTATTTATCATTGTGCAAATACATTTTTTATTTTCAATATTAAATAAATTAACAATTAAAAATTAAAAATTCTGACTCTTTTGATAGAAAGATATTATAAATCGTACGATTTAATCATACAAAATATTTTTAAAAATATTCTTTTTTAAAAATTATGTCAAAGTGAAACCTCTTTAGACCTTGCTGCAATAGTAAACATGTCACATAAAATAAAGAGTATTTAAATATAAATAAATTTCTAATTAAAACATAAAACTGATAATAATATTTTAATTAATAAATAAATAAAATAATTGGAAGAGAAAGTAACAATTCAAGACACAGGAAATTCAAAAAGTGTGCCCACTTATTGAAATATTAGACCTATAAGATTTTAACTTGACCTAAGTCTAATCCCAAGTCAATCACAATTTTCACTACTCGAAAATGTGAATTTCTGATTGACAGAGTGCCTAGAATATTCTGATATGAAGTCCATTAGAGACGTTTTTGATGAGCCAAGTTCCTGTCAGAAAATTCTATTATAAATTCACATTTTTAGTATGTTTATCTTTAAAAAATTATATCACCACACTTATAAATTTTTTGCAATTTTATTTATAAACACTGATAAAGAAAACTTTAAATAACTTGATCCAAGTAAAACTCCAAGCCAATCACAATTTTTATTACTAAAAAATATGAATTTTTGACTGACGAAAATTTTGATGGGAAGTCCATCAAAAAGATTTTTGACAAGCCAATTTTGAACAAAAACTTCTATTAGAAATTCAAGTTTTCTTAGAATATTTATCTTTAAAAATTATATCACCACACCCATAAGCTCTTTTTTCTAAGTTTATGTATAAATACTGTGAGAGAAAATATTGATTTTGGTATACGATCAAATCAATTTACAAATAGCCTTCAAAGGATATGAATTCAAAGACTAAAATTTAGTATCCTTAAAAGAAAATAAAAAAAAAAAGAAAAAAAAAGAGTCATTCTTTATATACTTAAAAACCCTCTAAAGGGGAAATCACAACGACAACAAAAAATATATTTTTTTGCTTTTTGGATTTGATACAAAAGAAAAAGAAAACAACATAGAAGATTATTTTAAAGAAAAAAACAAAAAAGGTGATTTTAAAACCATCAAATCTTGAAAAGGAGCGTTACAAATATATGAATTGGCAAAAGGAAGTAACAACACCATTAATAAATCCAAATTATTGAACCTACAAAATCAATCAATGGAAATTAATTGCTCAAAGAAAAAAAAATCCTTGGAAAGTTTGATCTAATTCTAAGTGGAAAACACATCAACAACAAAAAGAAAGAAAACGTCTTTTTTTTGCCTTTTGATTTGACAGAAAACGAGTAATAAAATAAAGCATCATAGAACTTAACTAAAGTTTTAAAATCATCAAATTTAAGAAAAAAAATTTCACAAATTCAAGAATTGACAAAAAGATGCAACAAAAACTACAAAATTAATAACTCAAAATCATAAAATCTACAAAGCCAACATTCAATCAGTCAAAGGAATCTAGGAAAAACATACAAAGCTTTTGAGAAACCAAAAGAAAAAAATCATTGAAAAATTCATACAAGAGAAAAAATAAATAAGGGAAGAGGCAAAAGGGAAAAGAACTTGTGAATACCTCTGAAGAAAAAGTATTGAAATTGAAAAAGCAATGAAGGAACAAAGAGAAAGTGAAGAATATGTGATGATTTTATAGTGGCGGAGAAAAAGATATTGAGGGGGTAACTCTTGGGAAGATTTTATCCGATATCAACGAGGATTTTGTGTATCAAAATGGAAATTATAAATTATTAAATATATTCCTTACACGTTTATTATACAATAGTTTTTTGAAATAATATAAAGTAGGAGTTTGGACATGAATTAATTGGTATTTGAAAAAAGTAGTAGTATTTGAAAGTAAATTGAAAAAGTAGTATTTGGAGGTTGAAGTTGTGTTCAAATATATATAAAAATATGGTCAAAGTTTTGTTAGTGAAAATTTGTTAAAAGAAGAAGTAGTATTTGAAGTTAAATTGAAAAAAGATATTTGAAAGTCGAACCTATGTTTGGGCATAAAAAACATAGTTAAAATTTTGTGAGTAAATTTTTTGTCACGGCCTAAAAACTCAGGTTATGATAGAACCTACTATAAACCACCAGTAGTGTCACGACCCGAAACTGAGCCATGATGGCGCGTATGTAACCCCCCGGTAGGCAATCCAATCCAACAACGCGGAAGACAAAATAGGGCAATTTAAATAAATAAGGCGAAAGAGAATATAAAGAGGATAAGAGCTGAAAGTATAGATACATACCCACTGTAATAAATATACAAAAGTTGCCCTAAAGTGACAGAGAAGACGAATATACACAAGAACCTACCCCGAACCTGGTGTCACCGGTACAAGAGCATCTATGGTGCCGAGTAGCTATACAACAGAATCTGTCTATCCAAAATACAACATACAGACAGAAAAGTAGAATGAAAGCAGTAAAAGTCTCCAGAACGCCGGGAGTTCACCACGATCCGAACAGCAGCTGGCCTCGAACGATAGGAAGATCGACAAGGATGGCTCGTACTAAGTACTGTATTAAAAAAAGATGCAGAGTGTAGTATGAGTACCAAGATAACGGGTACCCAGTAGGCATCATAGGCCGACCGAGCATAGAAAGATAATATATAATATAAATTACGGGAAAGTAAGCAACATATAGGGATCCACCTAGATCTACTTATAAAATCAAAAACAGAAATAACCGAACCAACAAGAGGGCAACAATATAAAATCAATATAGGCAACTGATAATCCAAGTGCACTCAAGTCAATGGAATGTGATGGTATAAGATGTGATGTATGAGTGCATAATAGTATAAACCCGGAATACCGCATCGAACGCCTGGAATATCGCATCGGACTATGTATATATATGTATGCATGCATATAGGAAGTATAAACCCAGAATGACACATTGAGAGTCTGGAATACCGCATCAGACTATAAGTATATATATGTAGAAAATAAGACTCGAAATAACGTATCGGGTGTCTGGAATACCGCATCGGACTATGAGTATATATATTTGAAAATAGCAGAGAAAAGGTCCGGGAATGTCCCTAGGACCGGCATAAAAGTAGTACTTTTCCATTCCTTTCTAAAATCAGTAGTAACCCAGTCAACTCTTCAAACATCCAAAAACCACAATAACCATAATAAATCTCCAGTCTTTTTTTTTGAACCAAAAGCCTCGAAAACCTTTCTTTTCTGTACCGATAGTATGCAATGCAGTATGAATATGAAGTATCCATAATCAGAGAAGGTAGCATGCCACAAGGCACAACAGGGCAAAATACCCTCCAAACCAAGAGAACTGACCTGGAAACTCCATCCAAATCCAAGCTATGGCCTCGGGCCCACAATTACACACAACCAACAATTAAAGTGGAAAGCAGAAAATAATTACGGAGACCACTACAAGTATCTACTCTACTTCTAAAACCACCTAAAACATACTAAGGCTTCTACACTAGGCATAACAATACTACGAGCTCCTAGACTAAGTATAGCATGAATAATTCTGATCTATGATTCAAAATGGCCAAAATAATATAAGTCACAAGATTTAAGCCTAAGATTACCTAAAGCCCAACCTAACGTTCCAGTAACATATAATATATAAAATCTAACTAAACTCAGTCTAGAAAGTAGACCGTCACCTACCTGCCGTCTGATGACTAGTTGCGAGAATGACGTTTAACAGGCTTGAACTTTTATGAGAAGCTCCAATTTTCGAAAATAAAATCAACACAACAATCTAGGCATCAAAAGGTGACTAACGATGCCCATAATGCCATAATAATAGACGGGTTGAAATTCGGGTCACCAGTGGGCCCATGGTCCCTGTAACCCAAAGCTAGAAACAAAAAATACCATCGTGTTCCCCACGATCCCGGGACCACATGCTCAAAATTTGAGCGGAAATGGACAATAATTGGGGCATCAAAATAGCCCACCAATTATAAAATTAAAGAGGGAATCAATGGAGGAAATGGAAATTAAAGAGGTTACTTACCCGCTTTAGAAGTCAATTAACGAGCAAGGATAGACACAATAACACCTTCCAATCAGTTGGGAACAATAATGGTGAAGTATGGAAATTTAGGGGTCTTTTCCTAATGGAGGAACGAGGTGGGAATGTTGGGAAAATAAAGAAGAAAGAAGAGAAATGCCCACTTATAGCTGCCATCCTTGGCCTATGCAAACGCGACCAAGGCATCGCCTAGGCGAAGGCAAAAAATGGGCGACATGGCTTGCCCTATGCGTAGGTGGCCATGCCATGCGTAGGCGAAGGCCAGCCGTGGGGCGGCTGCCATGGCCTATGCATAGGCGGCCACCTACTGATAGTTCAAGCATAGAGATACAAAGTCTGCTATATCCCTGTTCATCTCGCTCCACTAGTAATGCTATCTCAAGTCTCTATATATCTTAGCTTCCCTGTATGAATAGAATATTTGGAACAATGAGCCTCCTGAAATATCAACTGAATTAAGTTACCAACTCTTGAAAAAAATACAGCCCTTGAATCTCAAAACACCCTCTGAATCTATCGCATCTTTCCTAGCCTCACCACTGAACACTTGATTTTGGAGCCCACAGAGTTGACTATCCTTAAACTGCCACTGTGAAATCTGCTTAAACAATGTAGATTGTGCCTCAACTCGAGCATGAATCCTCATAGGGTCAGAAATGTGAAGTTGAACCAACATATTGGCTAAGGACCGAATGTCCAAGGTCAACGATCTCCAAAACTGATAGGAAACCAAACTCCCCATACTCACTGCCTTCCAGCTCAAGGCATCTGCTACTATATTTGCCTTGATTGGGTGGTACATAATAGAGATAGCATAGTCCTTCAGCAACTCTAGCCACCTGTACTGCCTTGAATTGAGATCTTTCTGGCTCAGAATGTACTGTAAGCTATGATGGTTGGTGAAAATCTCATAATGAACATCATAAAGGTAATGCCTCTAAACTTAAGCACAAAAACTACCATTGCTAACTCCAAGTCATGGATGGGGTAATTGCTCTTGTGCCTCTTCAGCTACCTAGAAGCATATGCTATCACTTGGCCCTGTTGCATCAGAACACACACTTCAAGAACTTGGCATAAAGTCGTTAATCTCTCAAAGTCTATAACACAATCCTAAAATTTGCTCATGCTCTTCCCTACTCCTTGAGTAGACAAGGATGTCATCAATGAATACTATCACGAAAGAGTTCAAATAAAGCCTTAACATGCAATTTATCAAGTCCATGAATACTGCTGGGGCATTGGACAACCCAAAAGACATCACTAGGAACTCGTAATGGCCATAGCAAGTCCTGAAGGCTATCTTAGGGATGTTCACTGCCCGAATCCTCAACTGATGGTAGCCAGATCTCAAGTGAATCTTAGAAAACACAGCTGCACCTTGAAGCTGGTCAAATAGATCATCAGTACGCGACATGGAATACTTATTCTTTATAGTTATCTTATTTAGCTGCCAGTAATCAATACACATACGCATAGTGCCATCCTTTTTCTTCACAAATAGAACATGGGCACCCCAAGGAGAAACACTATGCCAAATGAAACCCTTCCCCAAAAGATCCTTAAGCTAAATGTTAAGCTCCTTCAACTCAACAGGAGCTATATGATAAGGTGGGATAGAAATAGGCCGGGTACCCAGCTTGACACTAATAGAAAAGTCTATATCACATTCAGGCGGGAGGCTATGGTAGGTTTATATAAAAGACATCCGCAAACTCACAAACCACAGGGAATGAATCAAGAAAAGGAATGATGGCACTAACATTACGGACATAAGCAAGATAAGCCAAACACCCCTTCGACACCAAACTCCTAGCCTGAATATAAGAAATTATCCCCATCAACATATGACTAATACAATACAAGAAAAAGGCTTATTAGGGACCAACATGTAAGGATGAGTCAAAAATCTGGTCCCGGAAATCATACTTATAGAGACTAGTTTTTATTCTGGTCCCTAGTTTGCAGTTTTAATTTTTTTGGTAAAGAGACTAAATATGGTCTCTATATTAATGTATAACTGGTCTCTAAAACTAAATTTTAGTTGGACAAAAGCTGCACTTGCATCACTAAAGTTTAGTTCTTTTTTTTTATGGGTTGTGGTGAAATCTATTTCTCACAAGTGGTAAATTCATCAATTAACACTATACAATCCCTAAACCCTAAGCTCCTCATCTTGAAGTGGCCCGTTGAATGCTCTCTTTTGCTTTATCTCTAGCGATTGAAGGACATCGGTGATATATATGATGCAGATCAATCTACAAAAATCATTGTACAATCCCTAAACCCTAGCATCAAAATTCTCACTACAAAAGACACTTCTTCTTCCCATAACTCACTCTCAAGAAAGCAAAATCTCCTTTCCTACCTTGGTTACGAGGATCCAACCTTCAAGTGTTGCACTTTTACTCCTGCGATTTGGTGAAGAAGCTTATGGGTGAGCTCAATAATAACTGCGATAATCAAGGCAATGGAGGTAATTGTCTATTTTATTAATTGCTTAATATGGGTTATATGAAATTCTATGAAAATCGTCAACTTAAGAGGGTTTATTTTTCAAATTCCTCTTATATCAATCTGGATATGAAAATGAGTTACCCTATTGGTACTAATTTCCTCTGTATGTTGTGTTGGCTGCTCACGGATTGTAGTAGGAGAAAGTAACAAACCAGACAATACAATATGGTGTGTGCTTCTTGAATTGTACTAATTTCTCTTTATTTTTGTAAATTACATAAAAAAATGATTATATGTTATTCGTTCTTTCAAGACAAGCTCAGTCCTAGAGGGGCTTTCATACATTGCGGATGTTATCTGGAGGTTGAACTCTGCGTAGTTAATTGTGCAATTTCACAATTTGGAATTGAATTTCAATTTCTTGAATCGTTACTTATTGTATTTGATTTTCATATATTTTCTTTGCCTGGGATACTCAGTGGCAATATTTGATCCAGTGAAGATTTCAAAATGCATTTTACTTCTCTCTGAAGTCGAGTCAACAAAAGCAGTGAAGCTTCTCTCTTACTACTATTTTACTTCAAAGCCAATTCAAAAACCATTACATTATACTTTCTTTTTCATTGATAGAATTTAGAAACACGTATACACCAAATGCAGCCACAAGCGTGTGTATATTGCTAGAGAAGTTTGCTTTAGCTTGAGCTTAGTTGTTAATGGCATCATCATCAACCAGAGGGCAAAGTGGTTCACAATTTCACTACTGTAAACCTTCAACTCCCTACTCCTTATCTTCTTCATCTTCATTATCCATCATGAATTGTCGGCTATTGCTACATACTCCTCCTCAATGATGTCATTTTATGGATCCAAAAATAGCTACAATTCTATATCCATGTAATGACCGGGTCTATCATTACGGGTAGACTTTTTGTGCCAATTTTTGGGTTAGAAAACTTTCGGGTTTGGGAGTTGGAATTTCTGGGCTAGGCTAGTCTCAGACAATTTTTTAGCAAGGGATGGCTAGGGAAATCTAAGTAAGGATTAGGTAATGGATCTTGTTATGAGCTAGTTTTTCTGTTAGATAAGACATAGAGGAGTCCGGGGGACTTTTCGGAAGTGAATTTGGGTAAGTAGAACTCCCGATATCGAGGTTGACGTGAAAGGATTATTCTGGAACATTGAGGATTTAAGGTGTATTGTGAAATGGGAACTTTTCAGGGATTTTCTAAGTTTTTACCCATGATAAGCACGGTCACTGCACTATAGCAGAGATGCTATAGCGGTAATTTAACTGCTATAGCGGAAGTCAAATTTGGTCAGTACCACTATAGCGGTTGGATTTCGCTATAGTGGTGGTGCTATAGTGGTGTCCGGACTGCTATAGCAGACTGAGTCGAGATTTAATGCAGAAACTTTCCCAAAATATTCAGTTTTCATCAAGAACGTTTTGGAGAAGGACAAGGGCGATTTTGGGCGAACCTTACATGTTTTTCACAATATTTCATCCCAAAGATAAGGTTTCTACTCCGCTAATCCAGTACTATCTTTCCCACGTTGTAGAATTGCTAGTTATGAACTTGAGGAAAGGTTTGAATTGAACTAGGAATGGTACAATCTGGGGGAAAGGGGGATTCTAGGGCATAGAAGTTCTTGGGTCTTGATTATTCTTGTTGGGTTATGATCATTTAGCCATAATTTTCTAAATGTATCCATAAAAATGGTAGACATAGGTGAATTAATGGTGGGAAAGCCTGGGAATGGGTGAAATGATCATAGTTTGGCCTGGGATTGGGATTTTGCATAATCCGGGTAATTAGTAGGCCATGTGGACTGATTTTTGTGTCTTGTAATAATTTTTAGACCAAGAACAAGCAAAGGCTTCAGAACCTGGGAAGGCTCAGGTCCAGTAGAGCTCTTTGTGTGATTCAAGGTAGGTGATGGTTATTGTGTCCCCAATATGCAATATGTGTTCATGTACTACTACTTAGTATTATGTGAGTTACATGCTTAGGTAATACGTTAGAAATGTCTACCTATTCGGGTATCAGTCTAGTGAAATGAACTTGTGTTATTGATTATTGGTTTACAAGTATGTTTTTGTTCATTGCCCATGGATTGATTGGATTTGTGTGACATTTGGTTGGATCGGGTACCACGCCTGGTATAGGAATTCATAATGGTTGGCTTAGGTACCACGTCTGATGTGGGATTTTATAATGGTTGGCTCGGGTATCATACCTTGTACGGGTTTGATTTACTTGTATTAATTGTGTTTATTTCGATGGTTCCATGAGTGGACCGGGTTATATTCTTAGATTATGATTATTGCATATGGTCCATGAGATACCGGGTGATTATATTTGTTCTGGGGTTGGTCTTAGTGTAGATCGGGGTTGCCTGTTTGAAACATATATGATGTCTTAGGAATCCTTGATGGGTCTGGATTATGTAAAATGGATATATGCTATTGTCTTTGGTCTTGTCGATGGTTGTTAATTGGTTGTCTGTGGTTGATAAGCTAAGGAAGAGACCTGCAGTCTAGTTATGTTGTTGGATTGTTTACATGTTTACTTTGCTTTACTCAGCTTTAGTTTATTGTTCATATTTTGTTTATAGGAGTTGGCTGATGATCCTACCAGTACACAGTGGTTGCGTACTGATTTTGCATTTGCCTTTCTTTTTGTGAGTACATGACATCTTTCGGTGACTGAAGCGCGACCTCACTTGTAGATTCAGAAAATTCAGGATTCAAGGGTGAGCTGTTCTTTTGGGCTACCTTGTTTTCATCCATGAATATGTTATAGCCCACTTATTTCGAGCTTAAACTCTTCTTTTGTTTTTGGGGTTGCATTCCCGCATTCTAGATAATTGGTAGAATGTTTTGGTACAGTGACTTTTAGGTTCTAAGGAGGATTTCTGCAGGTTGATATTAGTTTTTGAATAGATGTGAATGTTGGTTTCCTTTATGCAAACTGGTTTTAAGTTGTTATAATTTTCTTAGCTTGGGCTGTTAAATTGGTTCTCTCATCCGGGGGATAGGTGAGTGCCACTCAAGGCGGTTTAGGTCATGACAAAGATGGTATTAGAGCCCTAGGTTCACTGATCTCATCGTACCAAAATGAGTCTAGTAGAGTCTTGCGAAATGGTATGGAGACGTCTGTACTTTTCTTTCTTCCTTCATGCTATACCTTGATTCCAATTGGTATCTGGTGATATAAATTATTATCTAACTCCTTTCACTCTTTATCCGCAAATGGTTAATACGAGAAACAATGGAGCGAGAGCAGCGGTCCCAGCTATCAAAGGTAGAGAAAGGTGCAGGGGCAAGGGCTGAGGTAGAGCAGCACCCACCAGGGGTGGAGCTCAAGCAGTTGCAGGCGTACGAGAGGCCACCCCTCCCCCACCTTAGGATCAGGTTGAAGAGGAAGTTGAAGTAGTTGAGGAGGGTGCAGAACAGGCAGAGGCGGCACTAGCTGGAGGTGCAGGCCTCCCCTCTATCATACCTGAAGCATTTCAGCAGGTGTAAAGTTTTTTGAGTGGACTAGTTGGTGCGGAAGCCACCCCTGCGGGTAATGCAGATCAGGTTCTGGGCACCCGACCAGTGGATTTAGCAGCTCCTAGGATAGATGCGGCTTGAGTACTGATGAGTTATTTTATCCAATGCTAGGAGCGGTCATGATAGGGAATGAGCAAGAAATGCTGACAAAGTTTTTAAAGCTGAAACCTCCTACGTTTCAAGGTACTGAGAAGGAAGATGCTTATAAGTTTATGTTGGACTGTTATAATAGGCTGCACAAGTTGGCATTGTGCAACAACATGGGGTTGAGTTTGTCACTTTTCAGTTGTAGGGTGATCCTAAGAAATGGTGGAGGTCTCATGTGGAGTGTCGGTCATCTAATTTGCCTCCACTGACTTGGATGGAGTTTCATGCTCTCTTCTTAGAGAAGTATGTTCCCCGTACCTTGAGGGATTGTAAAAAGGATGATTTTCTGGTTCTTGAGTAGGGTAACATGTTAGTCACAACATATAAGGCCAAGTTTCATGCCTTGTCCCATTTTGCTGCTCAATTGTTGGGCACCAAAGAGAAGAGGATTCGGTTATTTGTGAAGGGTTTGACTACTGAATTGCAAGTGTTGGGGAAGAGTTTCAATGAGGTCACAGATTATGTAAAGAAATTAGAAGGGGTCGGGCAGGTGGGGCAGGCTAAAGTGTTAGCCAAGAAGTGCCATAATGATGGAAACTTCAGTGGTTCGTACTCCAGCCACAATCAGCAGGTGTATTCTACCCTTCATATTCAGTCTGACTTGCCAGCTGCTACAGGTGGTCGTCCGGGAGCTAGTCAATAGTTTTTAGCTCCTAGAAGCCAGAGAGCTTCTTATAAGTCTACTAGCAGGCCTACTCTTTATCGCAGGTACTTTTATTATGGTGATCTGGGTCACTTTAAGAGGGAATGACCTCACAAATAGACGGGTAATCAGGTTCAGCAGCATTCTAAGGCTGTGGTTCCGGCAGGTAGAGGTGGTCATGCTAGAGTTCATCCACAGAGTGGGCGGGGTAACTTCCAGGGAGGTCGAGGAGATAGAGGTAATAGTGGTGCAGGCGGGAGAGTGGCTCAACCAGCCAAAGAGGTTTCTCAGATTGATGATCGAGCCCACTGATATGGCTTTTCAGGAAAGTATGAGGCCGAGGCATCAGACGCGGTGATCACAGATACCATTCTTTTCTGTGATAAGATGGCTTCTGTATTATTTGATCCAGGTTCTACTTACTCTTATGTGTCTGTGAATTTTTCCTTGGGTCTGGAGTTGATTTGTGATGTCCTTGCTTCCCCTATCCATGTTTTCACCCCAGTGGAGAGTCGGCGATAGTGACTCATGTTTATTGTCCTTGTCCTGTGGTGTTTGTGGGGTTACAAACATGGGTAGATTTGGTTATTCTGGACATGATAGATTGTGATGTTATTTTGGGTATGACTTGGTTGTTTCCTTATCATGCAGTATTGAATTGTAATACTAACACTGTGGCTCTAGAAATTTTGGGTAAGGATAGGCTAGAGTGGGAAGGTGTGTATAAGCCTAAGCTGGCTAAGATCATAGCATTGCCCAGGCTAGGAAGCTGGTGGGGAGAGGTTGTTTGGCCTTCTTGGCTCATCTCCGGGATGATAGTGTAGAGTCCCCCCATCTATTGAGTCAGTTCCAGTTGGTTCAGAGTTTCAGGAGGTGTTTCTGGCAGACCTGCCTGGTATGCCTCCGGATAGAGATATCGATTTTTGTATAGACTTGGAGCTGGGCACTCGCCCAATTTCCATTCCTCCATATCGTATGGCTCCGGTAGAGTTGAGGGAACTTAAGGCTCAACTTCAGGAACTCTTAGATAAGGGTTTTATCCATCCCAGTACTTCACCTTGGGGTGCTCCAGTCTTTTTTGTGAAAAAGAAGGATAGTAGTATGCAGATGTGCATAGACTACAGACAATTGAACAAGGTTACCATCCAGAACAAGGACCCTTTACCCCGTATAGATGATCTCTTTGAACAGTTACAAGGTGCGTCTGCATTTTTGAAAATCGACTTAAGGTCAAGGTACCATCAGTTAAAGATTAGGCCCGAGGATATCCCTATGACTATTTTCTGAACTAGGTATGGGTATTATGAGTTCCTAGTGATGTCGTTTGGGTTGACCAATGCGCCGGCAGCATTCATGAGTCTGATGAATGGAGTATTTAAGTCTTATCTGGATTCATTCGTTATTGTGTTTATAGATGATATTTTGATCTACTCCAAGAAGAGGGAGGAGCATGTCGAGCATGTCGAGCATCTCTGCATTGTGTTGGGTATTTTGTGGCACAAGAAGATATATGCAAAATTTTCTAAGTGTGAATTTTGGTTGACTTTAATGACTTTTCTTGGGCATGTGGTGTCAGAAAAGGGGGTGATAGTGGATCCCCAGAAGATTGAGGTAGTTAAGAATTAGGCTCGGCCTAGCTCTGTAACTGAGGTGAGGAGTTTTGTTGGACTTGCAGGGTACTATTGCCGGTTTATCAAGGATTTTGCATCCATCGCTAATCACTTGACAAGGTTGACTCAGAAAGAGGTACGTTTGTGTGGTCCGACAAGTGTAAGGAGAGCTTTCAAAAGCTCAAGGAACTTTATACTACAACTCTCATTCTTACATTGTTGGTTGAAGGTAAGGATTTCATTGTGTATTGTGATGCTTCACATTCGGGTTTGGGTCCTGTGTTAATGCAGGACAGGAATGTTATAGCATATGCCTCTAGAAAGTTGAAGCCCCATGAGTAAAATTATCCATCCCACGATTTAGAGTTGGCAGTGGTGGTTCTTGTACTCAAGATTTGGAAACATTATCTTTATGGTGGCAAGTGTGAAGTGTTTATAGATTATCACAGTCTGCAGCATGTATTTACTCAGAGGGACTTGAATTTGAGGCAGAGGAGATGCATGGAGTCATTGAAAGATTATGATGTGACCATCCAGTACCATCCAGGTAAGACTAATGTGGTGGCGTACACACTGAGCCGAAAAACCAGCAGTATGGGCAGTTTATCTTGTTTGGGGGTGTCCAAACGACCTTTGGTGCAGGAGATTTAGGTTCTAGATCTAAGTTCATGCAACTAGGCATCTCATAAAAAGGTGGGGTGCTGGCCAGTATTAAGGTCAAATCCATATTCATAGAAGAGATAAAGGCCAAGTAATTTTAGGATACGCAGTTGAGCAAGCTTTGGAGCAAGGTAATATCTGGAGAGTCCAGGGATGTTGCGTTAGACTCTGGCGGGGTGATGAATTTTAGAGAGAGGATTTGTGTTCCTCGGTTTGACGATATAATTCATAAAGTGTTGGCGGAGGCTCATGATTCGCAGTATTTGATTCATTCGGGCGTAACCAAGATGTACATGGATTTAAGACAACTTTATTGGTGGCCCGAGATGAAAAGGGATATAGCTAATTTTGTGTCCAAGTTCCAAAATTGTCAACAGGTCAAGTATGAGCACCAAAGGCCTGCAGGACTACTTCAACGAATGTACATTCCCAAGTGGAAGTGGGAAAGGATATCCATGGATTTTGTGGTGGGTCTTTCTAAGACCTTGGAAAGGTATGACTCTATTTGGGTCATTGTGGACAGGCTGACCAAGTCAGCTCATTTAATTCTAGTCAGGGTGGATTATAATTCGCAACAGTTGGCCAAGATTTATGTTAAGGAGATCGTGAGACTACATGGGGTACCACTATCCATCATATCAGATAGGGGTACACAGTTTACCTCTAAGTTTTGGGGTAAGTTACATGAAGAGTTAGGCACTCAACTCTCTTTCAGCACAACTTTCCATCCTCAGACAGACGGTCAGTCAAAGAGGACAATTCAAGTGTTGGAATATATGCTAAGACCATATGTGATTGACTTTAAGGATCATTGGGACCAATTTCTATCATTGTGTGATTTCTCATACAACAACAGCTACCACTCCAGCATCAACATGGCACCATTTGAGGCCCTGTATGGGAAGGGATGTAGATCACCCATAGGGTGGTTTGAGGCAGGCGATATGAAGCCTTTGGGAGTAGACTTGGTAAGGAAAGCACAGGAAAAAGTAAGGGGCATTCAGACCAAGCTGCTAGCAGCCAGAGCAGGCAGAAGGAGTACGCAGACCGTAAGGTCGGGTATAAGGAATTTCATATTGGTGAGTAGGTATTATTAAATATATCACCAATGAAAGGGGTTATGCATTTTGGTAAGAGGCGCAAGCTCAGCCTCTCGGTATATCGGTCCATTTACAGTTCTCGAGATTGTAGGGTCAGTGGCTTACAGGTTAGCACTGCCGCCCAGTTTATCAGGAGTCCATCCAGTCTTCCATGTATCCATGTTGAAGCGATACCATGGGGATGGGGAATACATTATTAAGTGGGATGAGATATTGCTAGACTAGAATCTTCAGTACGAAGAGGAACCAGTTGCGATTCTTGATCGGGATGTCCAAAGTTGAAGACAAAGGAGATCAAATTGGTGAAAGTACAATGGAAGCATCAACTGGTTGAGGAACCTACTTGGGAAACCGAGAGGAACATGCGGGACAAGTACCCTCACTTGTTTGAGGATTCAGGTACTACACTTTTCCCTCTTTTGTGATATTTTTTTGGGTTTTGATCATTCGGGGATGAATAATAGGTAAAATTGATATATGTTATAACGACCGGGTCCATCGTTATGGGTAGACTTTTTGTGCTAATTTTTGGGTTAGAAAACTTCTAGATTTGGGAGTTAGAAATTCTGGGCTAGGCTAGTCTCGAAAGGTTTTTGAGCAAGGGATGGTCTAGGGCAATCTGGGTGAGGATTGGGTAATGGGTCTTGTTGTGAGCTAATCTTTCCATTAGATAAGACATAGAGGAGTCCGGGGGACTTTTTGGAAGTGAATTCGGGTACGTAGAACTCCCGGTATCGAGGTTGACATGAAGGGGTTATTCTAGAATGTTAGGGATTTAAGGTGTGTTGTGAAATGGGCACTTTTCAAGGATTTTCCGAGTTTCTTCCCATGATGAGTGCGGTCACTGCACCATAGCAACGACTGTTATAGCAGTAATTTAATCTCTATAGTGGAAGTCAACTTTGGTCAGTACCGCTATAGCGGTAGGATTCTGCTATATCGGTGGTGCTATAGCAGTGTACGGACTGCTATAGCAGACTGAGTTGGGATTTAATACAGAAACTTCCCCAAAACATTCACTTTTCATCAAGAATATTTTGGAGAAGGGCAAGGGCAGTTTTGGGTGAAAGTTACTCATTTTTTACCATTTTTCGTCCCAAAGATAAGGTTTTTACTCTGCTAATCCAGTACTTTCTTTCCCACATTGTAGAATTGTTGTTATGAACTTGGAGAAAGTTTTGGGTTGACCTAGGAATGGTACAATCCGAAGAAAAAGGATATTCTAGGGCATAGAAATTCTTGGGTCTTGATTTTTCTTGTTGGGTTATGATCATTTAGTCATAATTCTCTAAATGTTTTCATAAAAATTGTAGACTTAGGTGAATTAATGGTGGGAAAGCCCGGGAATGGATGGAATGATCATAGTTTGGCCGAGGGATTGAGATTTTGCATAATCTGGGTAATTAGTAGGCCATGTAGACTGATTTTTGCGTCTTGAAATAATTTTAAGTCCAAGAACAAGCAAAGGCTTCGGAACTCGGGAAGGCTCGGTCCAGTATAGCTCTTTGTGTGATTCGAGGTAGGTGATGGTTATTGTTTCCCCAATATGCAATATGTGTTCATGTACTACTGCTTATTATTGTGTGAGTTACATGCTTAGGGAATACGTTAGGAATGTCTACCTATTCGGGTATCAGTCTAGTGAAATAAACTTGTGTTGTTGCTTGTTAGTTTACAAGTATATTTTTGGTCATTGTTTGTGGATTGATTGGATTTGTGTGATATTCAATTGGCTCAGGTACCATTCCTAGTACGGAAATTCATAATGGTTGGCTTGGGTACTATGCCTGGTACGGGATTTCATAATACTTGGCTCGGGTACCACGCCTGATATGGGTTTGATTTACTTGTATTGATTGTGTTTCTTTCGATGGTTCCATGAGTGGACCGGGTTATATTCTTGGATTGTGATTGTTGTATATGGTCCATGAGAGACCGGGTGATTATATTTATTATGGGGTTGGTCTTAGTGTAGACCGGGGTGGCTTGTTGGGAACATAAATGATGTCTTAGGGATCCTTGATGGGTCCAGGTTATGTAAAAAGGATATATGCTATTGTCTTTGGTGTTTTCAATGGTTTTTAATTGGTTGTCTGTGGTTGATAAGCTAAGGAAGAGACATGTAGTTTGGTTATGTTGTTGGATTATTTACATGTTTACTTTGCTTTACTCAGTTTTAGTTTATTGTTCATATTTTGTTTATAGGAGCTGGCTGATGATCCTACTAGTACACAGTGGTTGCGTACTGATTCTGCACTTGCCTTTCTTTTTGTGAGTACTGGACATCTTTCGGCGGTTGAAGCGTGACCTCACTTGTAGATTTGGCAAATTTAGGATTCAAGGGTGAGCTGTTCTTTTGGGCTACCTTGTTTTCATCCATGACTATGTTATATCCCACTTGTTTCGAGCTTAAACTCTTTTTTTATTTTTGGGGTTGCATTCCCGCATTCTAGACAATTGGTAGAATGTTTTGGTATGGTGACTTTCAGGTTATAGGGAGGATTTCCACAAGTTGTTATTAGTTTCTGAATAGATGTGAATGTTGGTTTCCTTTATGCAAACTGGTTTTAAGCTGTTAGACTTTTCTTAGCTTGGGCTATTAAATTGGTTCTCTCATCCGGGGGATGGGTGAGTGTCACTCACGGTGGGTCGGGTCATGACAATCCATGACTCTGAGTCACAGTCATTTTGATTTGGCATACTCAAAAGGTTATGAAAATTGTATGCTAGTGAGTTACCCCTAGGAAGAGGATTTGATTGATGAACCAATTGATATATCTAGATTCGGAGCTAGCTTGGATAGAGAGGAGGCATCCTTATCTGAGTTGATCATTAGAGTATTTCTTTTTCTTCTCGAGTGAAGTAGCTTACTCTTGCTCTGTTCACTAGGGAGACAGACTATGCTTAGTTCTCATTGTGTTTGCGTTGTATGAGTTCAATTTAGGTAGCAAGCACCATAAAGGGTTAACAGGGCAGCTCAACTGGTAAAAAAAGGAGATTGCACTAAAGCGGGAGACTAGCGGTTTTGACGAATGAGGTAAGTTCTGTATCTAATTTAGATATATGTACAACTGAAATTTATGAATGTGAGTTTTGAGACAATGTAGTAAGTATTCCTTTTGATAAAAAAAAATGTAGTAAGTATTTCAATTGTTGTAATTATGGTGATAGTGAACTGTGCATATGGCGGTAAAATTGTGTGGAACGAGTATTATCCAGCCACAGCCTATGCACTTGGTACAATTCTAGACTCTTTTGGGTTTCATCTTGATTCTGATTCTACTGTTTTATCCCCTTTCTGAATATTTTATTTGTTTAAAAAGGAAAATGAAATGGTTCTGACACTTTAAAATCATTTTAAAATTTAAAAGTAAATTTCAAAATAATTCTAAAACAAATAGAGTCGTCACTTAATTAATAAATCTTTAAAATTGGAGAAAATGGGTAAGAGTTCAAGTAACGTCTTCA
The DNA here is from genome assembly GCA_003996215.1 of Jaltomata sinuosa. Lineage (NCBI taxonomy): Eukaryota > Viridiplantae > Streptophyta > Magnoliopsida > Solanales > Solanaceae > Jaltomata > Jaltomata sinuosa. Next base: position 62,448 of record QJPP01002628.1, read on the forward strand.
GAAGGGTTTTAAGGCACTTAAGACCGCCCGTTTAAAAAAATGGTTGACCAAAACTATTTTGACTAACTTAAAAAGGCTAATTATCGAAAGAGTTAAAATAATAAAAATATTTGAGATTTATAGAGAAAAATAATTTAAGCAAAATGTTGTCACTCAATTCAAGGCAAGAATAATTTATTTTGGCGAATAGAAAATTCATTTGAAAAGATTCGAAGTCTTGCCAATTCATTTAATCAATAATTATTCAAAGTAAAGACTATAAAAGTATATCTAAATTAAAAAGTCTCTTTTTGAACCAAGGATATCTAAAAGGGCTTATTTTATTAATAAGTATTAAAGAAAATAAAAACTCATATTTTGAAAGAAGAGATGTGAAGTAAAACTAATTCAAAAAAATTGGTGAGAGTCGAAAATATTATTCCAACCAAGTAAAAGAAGATTTATTTTAAAGATAATTTTAGAGATTTGAATAAGTCCTAAAATTGATTAAAATTATAAGAAAATAAATAATTTTGAAAAAAGAATTTGAAAGAAAAATGATTTTTTACTTTACAAAAATTTGAAAGTAATAAAAAGATTAGAAGGCGGCATTAATTTGAATGCATGAATGCATGAAGAAATTGTCTCGACTAATTTTACGAACTTGATGTTTAAAGAATAATTTTTAAAAAGTTCTTTCATATCCAAGAAAAAGTGCATTTTTATTCTTTAAAGGCAATTGACAAAAGATTCATTTTTATTTCTATTTTTTGACAAGATAATTCTGATAAAGAAGTCTAAGTAAAGGAAATACGTAAACAAACAAAGATAAAATTAAAATAGCAACTCTAGGGAATTTATTTAGATTAAGTGTTAGTTACTACAAATAAATCAAATAAACACATGAAAATAAAGAAAAGTTGAGGTTTGGGCCCCTGCTTTGGCCCATCTGAATTTGTCCAAATTGTGGACTCCATTTGTGGACTTTGATCCACTTTTGTGCTTGTATACAAGCCATGTATACTGTTGTATATCAGCTATATATGTCACACTTTTCGCTCCCAAGACCTGTATATTAGCTTCCCTTCCACTTTTCCTTTCTTGAACCTGTATATTAGCTTCCTGGATCTGTATGCTGCTGTATTTCAGTGTATACCAGTTCCATTTTGGACTTGCTTTGAAACTTGACAATAAGGCAATTGGGCTTAGCCCATCAGAAATGCAGGTGAAGGAGTTGGAGTCCAATTGGACTCAACAAAGAGGGTGTTCATGCAGAGAAAAAGAAGATAAAGATTAGTAAGCTTAAACGAGGAAACATAACCGTAAATAGTTAAACGAATTGTTGCAACAAACAGATGGTACTTCACCAAGTTATTTTCACAGAGAAGAAACTTGAGACTTGAAATCAAGTCACATACCCAATCATTTGGTAGAAAGATCATTCGTGCATCTCTAATGTACCAAAATAAATTACTTGAAAAAGAAAATTACTCCTTAAAAAGATCATAAGCAGTTTGTACATAGGGATAAACTCATGGGTCAATGGACTATGGGAATATGTCTTTCGATCCTAGGGCGAGAATAGTTCAGCTACTGGCTTCAAACTAAACACACAAGGAATCCATACGATGATTATCACTTAAATAACATGATGCCTACACTTAAGACATTCAGAAAGATTACCACCTAGTTCAAATTTAACATGAGGAAACATTGGGTACTTTGAACTTAAAAGAACAAAACTTAAGGCTTGCAAGCTGGAGGGTTATTTACTATATCAAAATATATGCTTGGCTTCCCAACATAACAGAGTAAGAGTTCACAAATTTACGTTGCAGATTTTCCACATGAGCAATTTATAACGAAAAGAAAACAAGAAAAAAGAACAAACTGACCTTAACCAGGTTTAGTCCAATTCCTTATAAACTAACTATTGCTTCTTCATATAACCAAACAAGGACAAAGATATGAGACTGCTCTTTACTTTATCAAAATCAAACAAGCATTCTTTGTGAAAAAAAACTTTTAGAAGAAAATGATCCTACCAACTAATGATCACATGAACCCAAACTATGATTCTTTGGAAATGCCTAATCATATTCGAGGAAAGGCAGGTTGAAACTTCAGTGGGCAGGTAGCTATGTAAACGACATACCTTTACACAAAGATAAGTTTATTTTTAGCACAAAGTTGGATACTAATAAAATACTTCCAGTTTGAAGAAAAAATCAGATATTACTACTTGGTTTTAATTCCTTCATATAGCACAATAGTCATTTCTAGGGGTTCATGTTCTGAGTCTTCCAACAAAGCTGTTTTTACGAAAAACTAACAAGTTATCTCGGAACTTAAACACTTGAAGCTTCATATAGTAATGGAGATCCTAGGAAATAAAAAATATGGCTTAAAACAATGTCATCCATCACTTGGAGAACTGTTTTAGCCATCGAATCTCATGGGAAACAAGCAGAAATGCAAGCAAACCAGAAAAATAATAATAGGAAAAACGTCATTGCCAGCATATGAGTCATGGAAACAGGGGAGACATTTAATCACTTGAAAAACTGAATAGAGGAATCACTACATTCTAAAATGTTTTTCTAAATCATCAATCATCACAAGAAGAGGAATATCGGGTCTTTAGGAGAATCGGGGATGAGCCAAACTTGTAAGTTCAAAGCCCATCATGAGCTCGACCATTCCCCAATATTCAACTCATTGTTCCCTTTAATCAAACAACCCAGAAATAGTGTTCCACAGCAAGCAAAGTGCCAATAAAATTTCACATGAAGACAAGCTAATAGCAAGCCAATCTACGAACAAGAAAATAGAGCAAGGGGTGGAATTTCACATTCCATTCCTCATCATAATAGGCAAACAGTTTCAAACAAGACCAGCCCAGACATATTGAATTTGTAATAACAGAGGGGTCTTCAGCACTATATTGCGACTGGAACAGCAAGTCGAGTTTTGACTTGTATCGACTTTCCGACGAATTCAAGCTTTCCTTTTCAAAATATAACACAAAAGACCCCGAAAATCTTCAGAAAACACTAGTATTTCTTGCTTTGTTTCAGCTTGAATTCTTAGGTTTCCCCAAAAAAATGGAGAAAAGGACTCTCTAAGATCTTTGCTACCCAAAAAGTCACTCCTCCTCAGTGAAGAAGGAGGGGTTTATATAGGAGGATTTCTGGGTCTCCAACAGATGGAAATTGAGGGGAAAACGAGTAGAAATACAGATAGAATTTGAGGAAATTGAAATTCAAAAACAAAAACCCTCCTGATGAAGACACGTTGGTACCTCGTTGGTACGAAATCAATTATATACCAATGATTTGGAGGGGTTGATGAATGTTGAGGACACCTGTGATGTTCTGGGTTCTAGAACCAGCCAACTCATCATTTTCGTACCAACAAATGAAGATGAGAGGAAATAGACGGAGGTAGACGATTTCTTGACGATTTGGAGTCGTTTTGGAGCTGTGGTGGTCGTCGTTTTGCAGCTGGGTTGACGGAGTTGTACTGGGTTATTTGTTGTCGTTAATGGGTGTTGTTTTATCGTTGTTTGGAGAAGAGACGAGGAGAGAGAGAGAGAAGTATAAGGGGTATGTTGATGGGTTGGGTCGGGTTTGAGGTTTATGGGAAGTGGGCTGGTGGAAGTTGGGGTTTAAGAAAATTTAAAGGCTGGCCACATGTTTTGCAAATGTGGCCAGATTTTATATAAGGAATGACCAAATTGATGTAATTAGTGAAATTCGGTCAAAATAGAAATAAATGATTTTACATAAATTAATTATTCGAGCTTCTTTAATTAAAACAAGGTGAAATAATCATTTCATTAACGCAAAAAATCATTTTATTTAAAAATCAAGAGGCTAATTATCCAATTAATGTCTAATTTTAAATTAAATTCGAAAAAATAAAATAAAATAAAATATTCTCAATTTAAACACAGTTTTTGCTTGAAAATAATTTTTTTTAAAATAATTTTTTAAGTAAAAACTAAATATTTCATATAATAAAATACAAAATATATATACTTACTTAAAATGACAAAATTAGCACCAGAATAATTTTGAAAAATATTTTACTTTTACAAGAACAATTATTTCAAAATTATTTTAAAATTGAAGAAGCTCAAAATTAATTCATAATGTGGAGGGCAAAAATTAGGTGTCAACATCTGCTAGCCGTGAAAATTCTCCTAGATTAGTTTGGAGTAATGTGAAATTCTCCTATTATCCAGCCACAGCCTATGCATTTGTATTTGCTTGTCTATGTAATGTACAACATACGTTGCCAAACAGTTCCTAAGGTGTATAGCCTATTTGTTTCTTAGACGATGAAGAATACGGGCTTTCTAATCACTGCAAAGAATATATTTTTTATTGAATTCATGAATTTTCAAATTTTTGAAATAATATGAGTGTAACCTCAAGGCTGAGGGAATTCCCTAGACTATTTTCCCCCTATTCCTTTCTCTTTATTTATGGAAGCAATGTGATGCTTATGAATAGGAATTTCAATGATTTTGGCCAAAACCTTTTTAACATTGAATCACCTATCTTAAATTGATTTATAAAAAAAATTCATGCTGGAGTACTAAAATCTTTAATTGAATGTGTTGCATTGTATATGCTTCATTTAGTTCCTATGAGATAGGACAATTACAGTAATATCACATTTGAACAATAATGATCTTTTCTAAGTTATCATTCTCAAAAAAAATAATGATCTTTTCTTTTTCTCATAAAAGTAGTTCACTTTAGCCTTTTATGTTCCTGCATATCTTTTTATGTTGCCGGAAAATTATCTCCAGCAGAGGCTCAAGTGACACGCCATGGACAGAGAAAGAAGATTGAAGAAGATGAGGTCACTTAGTCGTGTAGAAGAAAAGAAGAATAGCTGAGCACGTGATTATAAAATAAAATATATTTACATGGTATTATACTAAAATATCCCTTGTATACTATTCTAGAAGTATATACACCTGTCCATTTATTTTGTATAGTCACGTGCCCAGCTATTCTTCTTTTCTTCTACACGACTAAGTGACCTCGTCTTCTTTAATCTTCTTTCTCTGTCCATGGCGTGCTACCTGAGCCACTGCCGGAGATAATTTTTTGGCAACATTTTCTACCTGCTAAAACTGTTTAAGATGGAGACATCTACTAGGTATGACAGTGGACTGAGATTTTCTTACCTGTGATTTATAATATGTTACTATGATTCTTCACATTTTCCAATAATTCATAAATACAACTTGTTTTTCACTTGTGTTTATGTTTGTATTTCTTTTGCCTTTGCCTGAATGGAAAATATCAAGAAGCTGAAACTTGTGTTCTCCCTCATGGTTTTAATTTGTGCGGATCATCTAGACTTTTTTGGTCATTTTTTTTTTGTGATTGGATTTTCATTTACAGGTCTTTTTGCCCTGTTTTTAAGATGAAATTACACTACACATACCATGGAAACTTCATAATAAGGTGGTATTCTATTCTTTTCTATTACCTGGGAGCTAAATACTGTGTGTATGACATGCTATCTAATTATAAAAATTGATCAACTTTTTGATCTTCGGTATATAATTTGCTCTATTGTCTTGCAGATAAAAAATGGTACAGATGACCATGATGGTGCTCTTGATGAATTTTGCAGCCTCTTCACTATTTCACTTTTGGATGTTCATTGGTGCATCAACTATGTCTTTTGATTCAACACTTTTTACTCGCATAAATCTTCTTGATGGTTTTCATGAGACACGTTTCTTTGAAGACTTCATACAAGCTAACAGATTGGTTATCATTTTGGTAGGACGACTTGAAAACAATTTATATTTGTTGATAAGGGGTTGTGTAAACAATACAATTATAGATCAATATGGCTATACAGTGCTACCAGTGATGTTTATACGTTTTTTGTAATTCATTACAATTTTTGTATATTTCTGAATATGTAACATCATGTAATTGATAAAAAAAAATTGTATGCGTTGGATTAACTATATTAGAAAATGTGTTTTATGGTTCATTAAGAACCTTTAGCGACCACAACCGTTAACTCTATGGGACTGATAACGCTCAAAGTACCACTCCAATTAAGAAGCGTAAGCGATCGTTGTCAAATATAGAACCCAACAAAGGTTGGGGTCGATCCCACAGAGAATATGGTGAAAGTTAAGTCTTTAGTGAATTAGTTGACTAATGGTCAATAGTTTCCGGTAAATAGGGGGTTTGCGTGATCAAAACGTGAACAAAAACAATTAATAACGTATGAGTGAAATCAATATAAGAGAGAACTAGGGAAGTGTTCACCATGGCGTTGTAACAATGTCGATTCAAGCTTAACCGGGTTCTTTGTTATATGCATGTCACGATGTGATTGAATTAATAGTATCATCTAAACGTTTCTCAACCAAATAGACGACTTTCCTTTTCAATTCTCTCGAACTTGAAAAGGTGTGCTTTTATATTTCAATCCTAAACATCAAGTAGATTAATCTATTTACAGCATTAATCATAAGATGAGAGTTGGTAGTCTCGAATCCTCGTCATTAATCAAGTTTCCCGGTTTTAATCTCTTTACTCAAGCAAATTAAACCTAGGCATGTTCTAATGTTTGCAACCACTAGAAAACGTTAAGCATGAATGATTAACAACGTGACAATCATATATATTGAACCCGTCGCTACCCGGAATCTATATCGCTACTTTAGCCATGGCTCCCACAACCCTAGTTGTGGGAGTTTAGTTAATCATGCTAGAAGAAGAAGAGAAGAAAGTCATATTCATAATAAGGAGAAGAGATTCTTACAATATAATGAAAACAATCTTCAAATATCCAAGAACAAGAAAAATCAAGATCCCAAGAACAAATCAAGAACACGAATTCAAGAAGAAGAAAACGTGTTGTTGCTCTCAAAATCGACTAAAAACTCTTCTAAAACTATTGGGTGAACAACTAATGAATTATAAAAAGAATTGTTCAAGCATGAATAAAATAAACCTAACATAGGGTATTTATAGGAGTCCAGGAAGTAAACCCAAAAACGTTCGAAATCCGCTCCGCGTTCTGCCTCCACTTGACGGCTTGGGGTGATGGACCATCACCACCTTGACGGACCGTCACGGTGGCCGTCACCACTAGGCAGTGGTGCTGCCTCAAGGTGACGGTTGGTGTGACGGACCGTCGCAAGCTTGACGGCCCGTCATGGTGGCCGTCGCCACTAGGCAGTGTGCTGCCTCAAGTTGACGGTTGCCTTGACGGTCCGTCACCTTGGTGACTGCCCGTCACTCTGACCGTCACTCTTAAGCAGTGGCGTGCTTTTGATCGTATTTCCTTCCTTTTCTACGTTTGTCTCCATTTCCTACAAATATAACATAAAACCATCAAAAACGATGACGGTTGCTTGAAAACGTACGATTGTTCTTAGTTTAGAGACGTCGAAAGTGCCGTAAAATGGCGGCACATCAACACCCTCAACTTAAAACGTTCGCTTGTCCTCAAGCAACATGACACAAAAACAATATAACGACTCAACTAAGAAAACCAACTCGTGTCTCTAGCAACTCATGGTCATTCAACATCTTATTCAATTTTAAATCAAGCTCCCTCGTAGCACACAAATGTATGAAACACTAACTTGCAAGGATCCAAACATGTCATTCCGATATGATAGAACATTCTACATACACACGCGCAGCTATCCTAACAATCAATAGACAATACAGAAATCTTGGTGCCCTCACCACAAAGAAATCCCACACACAAGATTTGGGACTAGGTAAGCGCTCACACTCACAAACGATTTCAAACAATGCACATGCGATACCATAGGCTTGCCCTTACTATTCTATTTCAGTTCTTCAGAAAGCCACTCAGGATCACTACAGGACTTGTTTTGGCTTGTAATGAGGCTTCAGGTGCAGGTAGGATACATTTAGGGGTTAGTGACTAAGCCCTCCTTGGAACTACCGACGTCTTATTACCACATACTTTACTTTGTCCATCCTTATTCACCTTTTTATTTCCTTCTCTCTAGCTGCAGGTGCGGCCCCTTTATTTTGACAATTCTTTTTATTACTTTTTCGATCTTTTTCATCTCTTTTTTTTCTTTTCTTAGGCACACACCCGAATTTTCATTCTATTCACAACCAATCTTCACTATCCTCTTCTTCTTGTCATTCACCTCTATAGTAGCCACCCTCAACTTAGGCTGATTGCCTGGGTTGAGGTGCACAATGTCCATGGAAGGACCAGGGCCAAAACAGGGTTTACCTCTATGGTAGCCACCCTCAACTTAGGCTGATTGCCTGAGTTGAGGTGCACGATGTCCAAGGAAGGACCAGGGCCAAAATAGGGATTCAAAGTTAAACAGGAACGGTGACAGGTTATTGAAAGAACAAGGTAAATTATGGCTCAAACAGGGTTCAAAAGGACTATTTGCACTTGGACGGTCTTATAGGTTAAGTGGACTGCACACAAAAAGGGCCTGAGATCCTTTCCTAACCAACCAACTTCGAACTTTAACCAAATAGACCGGGCAAGTTCTAGATGCATGCACAGAGTAAGAATTTCTAACAATAATCTCACACACACTTGGAACCAAGAAACTATATCACTACCAACTATCAAACAACCGCTCGGCTTAAGCATACTCATTCTAATCATAATCACACAATGACGTTCAAGGATCCAGACGGTCAATTGTTTCAACATAAGTACAAAACCAGAAAATTTTTAAAGGGGGCTCCTTTTAGTCAAAGAAAAACGCCATGATGACTTGCTATAGACACCAGAAAACAACTAGCAAAATTTAAAATAACAACCTAAACATAACAACCTAAACATGCCGGTTCTACTAGATAGCACACCGGAGGGAAAAGAAACACGGCAACAAAAACCCTCGGTGGTGTATGACTCACAGGTATCCCAACACCCTCAACTTAGACTCATGCATTGTCCCCAATGCATACATATGAAAACTAAAAACTGTGAGAATAAGGAATACCTGTGAAGTCCATCAGACTCAGATTCTGACATGATGTTGGAGACCGCCAGGGTCTCCAAAGCAGGAGAACTCATTGGAGTGTGTGCACGCGACAACCTCATATTGCGTTCCAGCTTCTTCTTTCATTGGCTCCACAGCTAGTCGTGACAACTTCTTCGCTCTTTCTTTGCAGATTCTCTTGCGGTGTTTTCGTTTCCTTGATCTATTTTCACCGCCTTCTGATGTGCCGCCATTTTACGGCACTTTTGACTCCTTTAAACTAAGAACAATCGTACGTTTTCAAGCAACCATCGTCGTTTTTGATGGTTTTATGTTATATTTGTAGGAAATGGAGACAAACGTCGAAAAGAAAGGAAATACGATCAAAAGTGCGCCACTGCTTAAGAGTGACGGCCACCATGACGGGCCGTCACACATGTGATGGTCCATCACATAGACCGTCAACCTGAGGCAGCTCACTGCCTAGCCACGACAGCCACAGTGATGATTCGTCAAGCTTGTGACGGTCCGTCACCCAGGCCGTCAAGTTGAGACAGAATGCGACGCGGAATCCGAACGTTTTTGGGTTTACTTCTTGGACTCCTATAAATACCCTATGTTAGGTTTATTTTAAGGAGGCTTTTACCAATTCATTACCCAATATTTTTAGAAGAGTTTTAGTCGATTTTGGAGAGCAACAACACGTTTTCTTGTTCTTGAATTCGTGTTCTTGATTTGTTCTTGGGATCTTGGTTTTTCTTGTTCTTGGATATTTGAAGATTGTTTTCATTATATTGTAAGAATCTCTTCTCCTTATTATGAATATGACTTTCCTCTCTTCTTCTTCTAGCATGATTAACTAAACTCCCACAACTAGGGTTGTGGGAGCCATGGCTAAAGTAGCGATATAGATTCCGGGTAGCGACGGGTTCAATATATATGATTGTCACGTTGTTAATCATTCATGCTTAACATTTTCTAGTGGCTGCAAACATTAGAACATGCCTAGATTTAATTTGCTTGAGTAAAGAGATTAAAACCGGAAAACTTGATTAACGACGAGGATTCGAGACTACCAACTCTCGTCTTATGATTAATGCTGTAACTAGATTAATCTACTTGATGTTTAGGATTGAAATATAAAAGCACACCTTTTCAAGTTCGAGAGAATTAAAAAGTAAATTCATCTATTTGGTTGAGAAACGTTTAGATGATACCATTAATTCAATCACATCGTGATACACATATAGAAATAACCCGGTTAAGCTTAGATTTGACATCGTTACCAACGCCATGGTAAACACTTCCCTAGTTCATTCTCCTCCTGATTATTTCTCATACATTATTGTTCGTTTTGTTTACATATTGTTCACACTAAAACCCCCCTTTTATTTACCGGAAACTATTGACCATTAGTCAACTAATTCATTAAAGACTTAACGTTCACCATATTCTCTGTGGGATCGATCCCAACCTTTGTTGGGTTCTATATTTGACAACGATCGCTTACGCTTCTTAATTGGAGTGGTACTTTGAGTGTTATCAAATTTTGGCGCCGTTGCCGGGGAATACGGTTGTTTATTAAGTCCGGTGTGTTTATTTGACTCTTAGTCATACTTTCCTGCTTTTACGTTTATTTGTTGTTTTTGTTTTTTGACAGGGTACAGAGTTGTGCATGCCAAGTACCCGGCGCTCGGGTGAATCAACATTACCTTACGACCCCGAGCTTGCTAGAACGTTAAGGCGGAATATGGCCGCACAACAAGAGGCAGCAAGGCTCGCTGCAGAACTGCAGGCCCAACACAATCTGAATGTTGGTGGTCTGCAGGACGATGTTATGCTGAATGATGAGGATATCGACTTGGATGGAGTTGGCGCTACGGGCACCATTGCTCTTCCACCGCTAGCGCCCGGAGCCAAGTTCAACATCACTAGCACGATGATCCAGCTGTTGAACTTGAGAGGAGTGTTCCGTGGTGCCGCTGGGGATGATCCAAACCAGCACCTGATGAATTTCGTAGGCATCTGCAAGTCGTTTGAGTTACCTGGAGTGAGTCAGACAGCGATAAGGCTCAGGTTGTTTTCGTTGTCTCTGTCTGATGAGGAAGCATTGTGGTTGACAGAGCTGACCCCCGACTCTATCACAACTTGGGGAGAGTTGAAAGGAGCTTTCCTAGAAAGGTTCTTTCCTCCCTCTAGGATGATACAGTTGAGGGATGAGATTAGCAATTTCAGGCAGCAACCTCACGAAGCTTTACATGAGACTTGGTTACGGTTTAAGAAGAAGCTGACACAATGCCCTAACCACCAGTTGAACGACGAATTTTTGATGCAGACATTCTATAGGGCACTGAATTCGGCTACCAAGCCGACATTAGATAACGCAGCAGGTGGAGCGTTTATGGGTCGCACTTTTGCCGATGCCACAGCTATCTTGGACAGGCTCACCAAAACCAACAGGGCCTGGCATACACGAGATTCAGAGGTAGCGGCCAGCACTTATGCCGTGGGTATGTCAGTGGAACGGTGCAGAAAAGAGGAGGAGCGCGACCAAGACATGGCGCACCTGAAAACGCAGTTGGACCTACTTACAAAGCACTTGTTTTCAGGAAGTATGGAGAAGGTGAAAGCTGTGGATTCCCAAGGTAGAGCAGCAGGTTGTGAATCTGATGAAGAGGCGAACTATTTGGGGGGTTTCCAGGCCAATGGACAAGGAAACCAAGGTCGGACCTATCAGAAGGACAACTACTATGAGAAAGCTGGTTACAGAGATCGCGATCAAGGAAACTGGAGGAATAACACTGACAGAGGTGGCTTGTATATACCACCTGGTAATCGAGACAAAGCTAGCAATGAGGCAGGGACGTCCAAGCTAGAAAACATGATGGCGAAGATGCTGCTGAAGGTAGAATCGACTGACTCTGGGGTGAAGGAGATAAGGACTGAGTTATCGGCCATGAGTCAAATAGTGGAGGCGCATTCCACTTCGATTAAGCAATTGGAGCAGCAAGTGGGCTTAATCTCGGCATCTTTAAACCAAAGGAAGACAGGTACCTTGCCGAGTGACACGATTCAAAACCCGAGGAATGACGCGAGCTGTATGGCGATCACTACAAGAAGCGGTAAAATATTACCGAAATCACATCCGGTAATTCAGACTCAAGAGGGTGAGATTGCGGACGACAAGGAAGTCAAGGAGGCTACTCTAAAGCCCGCGGAGAAAAGCAAGGAAGCTGAAAAGCTTCCAACTATGATGCCTCGACCACCACCTCCTTTCCCACAACGCCTGAAGAAGAAAGCGGAAGATGGTAGGTTCCTGAATTTCCTGACCATGCTCAAGCAAATATCAATAAACATCCCATTGGTGGAAGCGCTTGAACAAATGCCCGGTTATGCCAAGTTCATGAAGGACTTGATTACAAAGAAGAGGTCGGTAAGTTTTGAACCGGAAGACAACCTCCACCACTGCAGTGCTATTTCCTCAAGATCGTTAGTAGACAAAAAGGAAGATCCAGGTGCGTTTACTGTTCCCTGTACTATTGGGAAACTCGGCTTCGAAAGAGCCTTGTGTGATCTTGGTGCTAGCATCAACCTGATGCCGCTAGAAGTCTATAAACAAATGGGTTTGGGAGGTCCTAAACCAACGTCCATGAGAGTGTCGATGGCTGACCATTCGGTAAAGAGGCCCGTGGGAATATTGTCTGATGTGCTAGTAAAGATCGGTAAGCTTATCTTCCCAGCTGACTTTGTGATCTTGGATTGCGAAGTGGATTTTGAAGTTCCCATAATCTTGGGACGACCATTGCTAGCCACGGCAAGAGTATTGGTTGACATGGAAAGAAACGAACTGACCTTCAGGCTAAACAATGAAGTTGTCAAGTTCGATGTGTCTAAATTGATGAAGCAACCAAGTGACATGAGGGTGGTCGCAGTCGTCAATGTTATTGAGGAAGCTCCTGCGGATGTGCATCTTGAGGAGAAGGGTTTGGTCGAGACTCTAGTTGTTACGAGAAGGATGCTGCGAGAAGGGAAACATGTAGAGGAAGGCGGTGAAAATAGATCAAGAAAACGAAAACACCGCAAGAGAATCTGCAAAGAAAGAGCGAAGAAGTTATCACGACTAGCTGTGGAGCCAATGAAAGAAGAAGCTGGAACGCAACATAAGGTTGTCGCGTGTATACACTCCATCGAGTTCTCCTGCTTTGGAGACCCTGGCGGTCTCCAACATCATGTCAGAATCTAAGTCCACTGGACTTCACAAGTATTCCTTATTCTCACAGTTTTTAGTTTTCATATGTATGCATTGGGGACAATGCATGAGTCTAAGTTGAGGGTGTTGGGATACCTGTGAGTCATACACCACCGAGGGTTTTTGTTGCCGTGTTTCTTTTCCCTCTGGTGTGCTATCTAGTAGAACCGGCATGTTTAGGTTGTTATTTTAAATTTTAGTTATTTTTCTAGTGTCTATAGCAAGTCATCATGGCATTTTTCTTTGACTAAAAGGAGGCCCCTTTAAAAAAAAATCTGGTTTTGTACTTATGTTGAAACGATTGACTGTCTGGATCCTTGAATGTCATTGTGTGATTATGGTTAGAATGAGTATGCTTAAGCCGAGTGGTTGTTTGATAGTTGGTAGTGATATAGTTTCTTGGTGCCAAGTGTGTGTGAGATTATTGTTATAAATTCTTACTCTGTACATGCATCTAGAACTTGCCCGGTCTATTTTGTTAAGTTTGAAGTTTGGCTGCTTAGGAAAGGATCACAGGCCCTTTTTGTGTGCAGTCCACTTAACCTATAAGACCGTCCAAGTGCAAATAGTCCCTTTGAACCCCGTTTGAGCCATAATTGACCTTGTTCTTTCAATAACCTGTCACCGTTCCTGTTTCACTTTGAATCCCTATTTTGGCCCTGGTCCTTCCTTCGACATCGTGCACCTCAACATAGGCAATCAGCCTAAGTTGAGGTTGGCTACTATAGAGGTGAATGATAAGAAAAAGAGGATGGAGAAGATTGGTTGGGAATAGAATGAAAATTCGGGTGTGTGCCTAAGGAAAGAAAAGATCGTCAACCTGAGGCAGCTCACTGCCTAGCCACGACGGCCACAGTGACGGTCCGTCAGGCTTGTGACGGTCCGTCACCCAGGCCGTCAAGTTTAGACAGAACGCGATGCGGAATCCGAACGTTTTTGGGTTTACTTCCTGGACTCCTATAAATACCCTATGTTAGGTTTATTTTAAGGAGGCTTTTACCAATTCATTACCCAATAGTTTTAGAAGAGTTTTAGTCGATTTTGGAGAGCAACAACACGTTTTCTTGTTCTTGAATTCGTGTTCTTGATTTGTTCTTGGGATCTTGGTTTTTCTTGTTCTTGGATATTTGAAGATTGTTTTCATTATATTGTAAGAATCTCTTCTCCTTATTATGAATATGACTTTCTTCTCTTCTTCTTCTAGCATGATTAACTAAAACTCCCACAACTAGGGTTGTGGGAGCCATGGCTAAAGTAGCGATATAGATTCCGGGTAGCGACGGGTTCAATATATATGATTGTCACATTGTTAATCATTCATGCTTAACGTTTTCTAGTGGTTGCAAACATTAGAACATGCCTAGGTTTAATTTGCTTGAGTAAAGAGATTAAAACCGGGAAACTTGATTAACGACGAGGATTCGAGACTACCAACTCTCGTCTTATGATTAATGTTGTAACTAGATTAATCTACTTGATGTTTAGGATTGAAATATAAAAGCACACCTTTTCAAGTTCGAGAGAATTGAAAAGTAAATTCGTCTATTTGGTTGAAAAACGTTTAGATGATACCATTAATTCAATCACATCGTGATACGCATATAGAAATAACCCGGTTAAGCTTAGATTCGACATCGTTACCAACGCCATGGTAAACACTTCCCTAGTTCATTCTCCTCCTGATTATTTCTCATACATTATTGTTCGTTTTGTTTACACATTGTTCACACTAAAACCCCCCTTTTATTTACCGGAAACTATTGGCCATTAGTCAACTAATTCACTAAAGACTTAACGTTCACCATATTCTCTGTGGGATCGATCCCAACCTTTGTTGGGTTCTATATTTGACAACGATCGCTTACGCTTCTTAATTGGAGTGGTACTTTGAGCGTTATCAAATTTTGGCGCCATTGCCGGGGAATACGGTTGTTCATTAAGTCCGGTGTGTTTATTTGACTCTTAGTCATACTTTCCTGCTTTTACGTTTATTTGTTGTTTTTGTTTTTGACAGGGTACAGAGTTGTGCATGCCAAGTACCCGGCGCTCGGGTGAATCAACATTACCTTACGATCCCGAGCTTGCTAGAACATTAAGGCGGAATATGGCCGCACAACTAGAGGCAGCAAGGATCGCTGCAGAACGGCAGGCCCAAAAAAATCTGAATGCTGGTGGTCTGCAGGATGATGTTATACTGAATGATGAGGAGATCGACTTGGATGGAGTTGGCGCTACGGGCACCATTGCTCTTTCACTGCTAGCGCCCGGAGCCAAGTTCAACATCACTAGCACGATGATCCAGCTGTTGAACTTGAGAGGAGTGTTCCGTGGTGCCGCTGGTGATGATCCAAACCAGCACCTGATGAATTTCGTGGGCATCTGCAAGTCGTTTGAGTTGCCTGGAGTGAGTCAGACAGCGATCAGGCTCAGGTTGTTTCCGTTGTCTCTGTCTGATGAGGCAGTATTGTGGTTGACAGAGCTGACCCCCGACTCTATCACAACTTGGGGAGAGTTGAAAGGATCTTTCCTAGAAAGGTTCTTTCCTCCCTCTAGGATGATACAGTTGAGGGATGAGATTAGCAATTTCAGACAGCAACCTCACGAAGCATTGCACGAGACCTAGTTGCGGTTCAAGAAGAAGCTGACACAATGCCCGAACCATCAGTTGACTGACAACCTTTTGATGCAGACGTTCTACAGGGAACTGAATTCGGCTACCAAGCCGACGTTAGACAACGCAGCAGGTGGTGCATTAATGGGTCTCACTTTTGTTGAGGCCACAACTACTTTGGACAGGCTCACCAAAACCAACAGGGCCTGGCATACACGAGATACAGAGGTAGCAGCTAGCACTTATGCAGTTGGTATATCAGCTGAGCAGCGCAGAAAAGAGGAGGAGCGCGACCAAGACATGGCGCATCTGAAAACGCAGTTGGACCTACTGACAAAGCACTTGTTCTCAGGAGGTATGGAGAAGGTAAAAGTTGTGGGTTCCCAAGGTAGAGCAGTAGAGTTGGAAACTGATGAGGAGGCGAATTACTTGGGGGGTTTCCAGGCCAATGGCCAAGGAAACCAAGGTCGGACCTATCAGAAGGACAACTACTATGAGAAAGCTGGTTACAGAGATCGCGATCAAGGAAACTGGAGGAATAACACTGATAGAGGTGGGTTGTATGTACCACCTGGTAATCGGGACAAAGCTAGCAACGAGGCAGGGACTTCCAAGCTAGAGAACATGATGGCGAAGATGCTGCTGAAGGTAGAATCGACTGACTCTGGGGTGAAGGAGATAAGGACTGAGTTATCGGCCATGAGTCAAATAGTGGAGGCGCATTCCACTTCGATTAAGCAATTGGAGCAGCAAGTGGGCTTAATCTCGGCATCTCTAAACCAAAGGAAGACAGGTACCTTGCCGAGTGACACGATTCAAAACCCGAGGAATGACGCGAGCTGTATGGTGATCACTACAAGAAGCGGTAGAATATTACCGGAATCACATCCGGTAATTCAGACTCAAGAGGGTGAGATCGCGGACGACAAGGAAGTCGAGGAGGCTACTCTAAAGCCAGCGGAGAAAAGCAAGGAAGCTGAAAAGCTTCCAACTATGATGCCTCGACCACCACCTCCTTTCCCACAACGCCTGAAGAAGAAAGCGGAAGATGGTAGGTTCCTGAATTTCCTGACCATGCTCAAGCAAATATCAATAAACATCCCATTGGTGGAAGCGCTTGAACAAATGCCCGGTTATGCCAAGTTCATGAAGGACTTGATTACAAAGAAGAGGTCGGTAAGTTTTGAACCGGAAGACAACCTCCACCACTGCAGTGCTATTTCCTCAAGATCGTTAGTAGACAAAAAGGAAGATCCAGGTGCGTTTACTGTTCCCTGTACTATTGGGAAACTTGGCTTCGGAAGAGCCTTGTGTGATCTTGGTGCTAGCATCAACCTGATGCCGCTAGCAGTCTATAAACAATTGGGTTTGGGAGCTCCTAAACCAACGTCCATGAGAGTGTTGATGGCTGACCGTTCGGTAAAGCGACCCGTGGGAATATTGTCTGATGTGCTAGTAAAGATCAATAAGCTTATCTTCCCAGCTGACTTTGTGATCTTGGATTGCGAAGTGGATTTTGAAGTTCCCATAATCTTGGGACGACCATTGCTAGCCACGGCAAGAGTATTGGTTGACATGGAAAGAAACGAACTGACCTTCAGGCTAAACAATGAAGTTGTCAAGTTCGATGTGTCTAAATTGATGAAGCAACCAAGTGACATGAGGGTGGTCGCGGTCGTCAATGTTATTGAGGAAGCTCCTGCGGATGTGCATCTTGAGGAGAAGGGTTTGGTCGAGACTCTAGCTGTTACGAGAAGGATGCTGCGAGAAGGGAAACATGTAGAGGAAGGCAGTGAAAATAGATCAAGAAAACGAAAACACCGCAAGAGAATCTGCAAAGAAAGAACACGAATTCAAGAACAAGAGTCTCGCAGCATCTCTTCGCTCTTTCTTTGCAGATTCTCTTGCGGTGTTTTCGTTTTCTTGATCTATTTTTACCGCCTTCCTCTACATGTTTCTCTTCTCGCAGCATCCTTCTCACAACAGCTAGAGTCTCGACCAAACCCTTCTCCTCAAGATGCACATCCGCAGGAGCTTCCTCAATAACATTGACGACCGCGACCACCCTCATGTCACTTGGTTGCTTCATCAATTTGGACACATCGAACTTGACAACTTCATTGTTTAGTCTGAAGGTCAGTTCGTTTCTTTCCATGACAACCAACACTCTTGCCGTGGCTAACAGTGGTCGTCCCAATATTATGGGAACTTCAGAATCCACTTCGCAATCCAAGATCACAAAGTCAGCTGGGAAGATAAGCTTACCGATCTTTACTAGCACATCAGACAATATTCCCATGGGTCGCTTTACCGAACGGTCAGCCATCAATACTCTTATGGACGTTGGTTTAGGAGCTCCCAAACCCAATTATTTATAGACAGCTAGCGGCATCAAGTTGATGCTAGCACCAAGATCACACAAGGCTTTCCCGAAGTTGAGCTTCCCAATAGTGCAGGGAACAGTAAAAGCGCCTGGATCTTCCTTCTTTTCGACTAACGATCTAGAGGAAATAGCACTGCAATGGTGGAGGTTATCTTCTGGTTCGAAACTTACCGACCTCTTCTTGGTAATCAAGTCCTTCATGAACTTGGCATATCCGGGCATTTGTTCAAGCGCTTCAACCAGTGGGATGTTTATTGATATCTGCTTGAGCATGGTCATGAAGTTCAAGAACTTACTATCATCCACTTTCTTCTTCAATCATTGCGGGAAAGGGGGCGGTGGTCGCGGCATCATAGTTGGAAGCTTTTTAGCTTCCTTGCTTTTCTTCGCGGGCTTTTGAGTAGCCTCTTCAACCTTCTTGTCATTGGCGTCATCACCCTCAACTTGAGTCTGAATTATCGGATGTGATTCCGGTAATATTTTTCCGCTTCTTGTAGTGATCGCCATACAGCTCGCGTCGTTCCTCAGGTTTTGAATCGTGTCACTCAGCAAGGTACCTGTCTTTCTTTGGTTTAGAGATGCCGAGATTAAGCCCACTTGCTGCTCCAATTGCTTAATCAAAGTGGAATGCGCCTCCACTATTTGACTCATGGCCGATAACTCAGTCCTTATCTCCTTCACCCCAGAGTCAGTCGATTCTACCTTCAGCAGCATCTTCGCCATCATGTTCTCTAGCTTGGAAGTCCCTGCCTCATTGCTAGCTTTGTCCCGATTACCAGGTGGTACATACAACCCACCTCTATCAGTGTTATTCCTCCAGTTTCCTTGCTCGCGATCTCTGTAACCAGCTTTCTCATAGTAGTTGTCCTTCTGATAGGTCCGACCTTGGTTTCCTTGGCCATTGGCCTGGAAAACCCCCAAGTAATTCGCCTCCTCATCAGTTTCCAACTCTGCTGCTCTACCTTGGGAACCCACATCTTTTACCTTCTCCATACCTCCTGAGAACAAGTGCTTTGTCAGTAGGTCCAACTGCGTTTTCAGATGCGCCATGTCTTGGTCGCGCTCCTCCTCTTTTCTGCGCTGCTCAGCTGACATACCAACTGTATAAGTGCTAGCTGCTACCTCTGTATCCCGTGTATGCCAGGCCCTGTTGGTTTTGGTGAGCCTGTCCAAAGTAGTTGTGGCCTCAACAAAAGTGAGACCCATGAATGCACCACCTGCTGCGTTGTCCAACGTCGGCTTGGTAGCCGAATTCAGTGCCCTGTAGAACGTCTGCATCAAAAAGTTGTCGGTCAACTGATGGTTCGGGCATTGTGTCAGCTTCTTCTTGAACCGCAACCAAGTCTCATGTAACGCTTCGTGAGGTTGCTGTCTGAAATTACTAATTTCATCCCTCAACTGTATCATCCTAGAGGGAGGAAAGAACCTTTCTAGGAAAGCTCCTTTCAACTCTCCCCAAGTTGTGATAGAGTCGGGGGTCAGCTCTGTCAACCACAATGCTGCCTCATCAGACAGAGACAACGGAAATAACCTGAGCCTGATTGCTGTCTGACTTACTCCAGGCAACTCGAACGACTTGCAGATGCCCACAAAATTCATCAGGTGCTGGTTTGGATCATCACCAGCGGCACCACGAAACACTCCTCTCAAGTTCAATAGCTGGATCATCGTGCTAGTGATGTTGAACTTGGCTCCGGGCGCTAGCGGTGGAAGAGCAATGGCGCCCGTAGCGCCAACTCCATCCAAGTCGATATCCTCATCATTCAACATAACATCGTCCTGCAGACCTCCAGCATTCAGATTTTGTTGGGCCTGCAGTTCTGCAGCGATCCTTGCTGCCTCTAGTTGTGCGGCCATATTCCGCCTTAACGTTCTAGCAAGCTTGGGATCGTAAGGTAATGTTGATTCACCCGAGCGCCGGGTACTTGGCATGCACAACTCTGTACCCTGTCAAAAACAAAAACAATAAATAAATGTAAAAGCAAGAAAGTATGACTAAGAGTCAAATAAACACACCGGACTTGATAAACAACCGTATTCCCCGGCAATGGCGCCAAAATTTGATAACGCTCAAAGTACCACTCCAATTAAGAAGCGTAAGCGATCGTTGTCAAATATAGAACCCAACAAAGGTTGGGGTCGATCCCACAGAGAATATGGTGAAAGTTAAGTCTTTAGTGAATTAGTTGACTAATGGTCAATAGTTTCCGGTAAATAGGGGGGTTTGCGTGATCAAAACGTGAACAAAAACAATTAATAACGTATGAGTGAAATCAATATGAGAGAGAACTAGGGAAGTGTTCACCATGGCGTTGTAACAATGTCGATTCAAGCTTAACTGGGTTCTTTCCTATATGCATGTCACGATGTGATTGAATTAATGGTATCATCTAAACGTTTCTCAACCAAATAGACGACTTTCCTTTTCAATTCTCTCGAACTTGAAAAGGTGTGCTTTTATATTTCAATCCTAAACATCAAGTAGATTAATCTATTTACAGCATTAATCATAAGACGAGAGTTGGTAGTCTCGAATCCTCGTCGTTAATCAAGTTTCCCGGTTTTAATCTCTTTACTCAAGCAAATTAAACCTAGGCATGTTCTAATGTTTGCAACCACTAGAAAATGTTAAGCATGAATGATTAACAACGTGACAATCATATATATTGAACCCTTCGCTACCCGGAATCTATATCGCTACTTTAGCCATGGCTCCCACAACCCTAGTTGTGGGAGTTTAGTTAATCATGCTAGAAGAAGAAGAGAAGAAAATCATATTCATAATAAGGAGAAGAGATTCTTACAATATAATGAAAACAATCTTCAAATATCCAAGAACAAGAAAAATCAAGATCCCAAGAACAAATCAAGAACACGAATTCAAGAAGAAGAAAACGTGTTGTTGCTCTCAAAACCGACTAAAAACTCTTCTAAAACTATTGGATGAACAACTAATGAATTGTAAAAAGAATTGTTCAAGCATGAATAAAATAAACCTAACATAGGGTATTTATAGGAGTCCAGGAAGTAAACCCAAAAACGTTCGGAATCCGCTCCGCGTTCTGCCTCCACTTGACGGCTTGGGGTGACGGACCGTCACCACCTTGACGGACCGTCACGGTGGCCATCACCACTTGGCAGTGGTGCTGCCTCAAGGTGACGGTTGGGGTGACGGACCGTCACAAGCTTGACGGCCCGTCATGGTGGTCGTCGCCACTAGGCAGTGTGCTGCCTCAAGTTGACGGTTTCCTTGACGGTCCGTCACCTTGGTGACTGGCCGTCACTCTGACCGTCACTCTTATCCAGAACATCATTTTGCTCGTATTTCCTTCCGTTTCTATGTTTGTCTTGGTTTCCTGAAAATATAACATAAACACATCAAAAACGACGACGGTTGCTTGAAAACGTACGATTGTTCTTAGTTTAGAGGCGTCGAAAGTGCCGTAGAATGGCGGCACATCAGGGACCAAATTTGTTGTCTTAAAAGACTTTTTAGGACCTGCAGTAGGCATGTTTTATGATCGAAAGTGTCGTCCCTAAAAACTATTAGGGACCAAAATTATTCTAGTCGTTAAAACTCATTAAGGACCAGTGTATTATTGTCGTCATTATTGACCTTTAGCGAAGGAGCCTATAGGGATGGATGGCGACCAGGTTTTACCAGTCGCTATTGACTATTAAGGACCAAATTTCCATTTTTAGGGACCATTTTTCTCATCCCTAGAAGTCATTTCTCTTGTAGTGATAGAACTTTGCCACACAACCAGGGTTAAGCCAGGCATGGCTAAGGTAATGGTCTTGGCAAAGCAATCCAAGACCACATGATAAGGGGATAACCAGTTCATGCCTAAGCCTAGGATAGCATCAAAATCTACCATATCAAGTACAATAAGATCCGCCCAAGTGTCATACTCATGAATAGTCACCACACAAGATCTAAATACTTGATCCACTACTAAAGAATTCCTTACGGGAGTAGCCACACACAAAGTCATAGGCAAAGGCCCACTGGACAATCCTAATAGAGAAGCAAAGTAGACAGACATATATGAATAAGTGGAGCCTGGATCAAATAAGATAGATGTTCGCTGACGACAAACTAAATTTGTACCTGTGATCACAAAATTTGAAGCCTCTACCTCTAGTCTACCCAGAATGACATATAATTGTCTACATCCACCACTGGGCCGAGTACCCACACAACCACCTATCCTGCCTGGCTGAGTACTTCCACAAGCATCTCTACCACCCTGAGCACCACCTCTAGCTAGTGGTGCCACTACTCTAAGAGGCTGAGCAAATATTGAAGGCTCGACTATCCTACGATGGGGACAATCTCTAGAAAAGTGACCAAACTCCCTACAATTATAACAACCCTGAAAAGCTCTGTCCTGATGTAAAGTACCCACCAAACCAGCATGTCCACCATAGCTTGAAAACCCCAAATATGAACTCCACAAAGGCTTACTAGAGCTCTGACCGCTAAAACTTGGGTTGACTACCACCATAAAGCTGAAGTGCAGCCTGCACAAGCCTACCAGGCTGAAAATGCTTCTACCCCTGACACCTATCATGAAAACCTCTACCTCAAAACTGTGGAACACTGTAACTGCCCTGGTGGTGAGGAATCTTATTGCTGCCCTCGTAGGCCTTGTAATGAATGACCTCAACAGTGAGGGCTTTATGAACAACATCCAAGAATGACTGGCCTGAATATACTATGCTCTCAGTAGCTAGGAGAAGCTAAAATCTCAACCCTTTGACAAAATAATGTACTTTCTCATGCTCGGTAGGCAGAACTATAGTTTCATGTCTTGATAGCTCATAAAACCTTGACTCATACTCTTCTACTGACATAGAACCCTACTCTATCCTTGAAAATGCATCCCTAAGTCTCTCACGCACGCTGCGAGGCATATACTTCCCTAAGAAAGCCTCGGAGAACTATGCCCAAGTCATAAGAGGGGATCCAACTGGTCTACACTTATTGTATGCCCTCTACCACTGTCTCACTGACCCGTTAAGCTAAAAAGTGGGGTAATATTTTCCATGAAAGTCCACTAGGCCGAGGTTATGAAACCTCTTCCAACAACTGGTAAGAAACTCATGTGCATCCTCTCCTAGAGTGCCTGAAAATCTTAGAGGTGCCAATCTAAGAAACTGACCTAGCATATTTTTCTCCTCAAAAGTTATGAATAGTTGGGCTACAATCGGTGGAGCAACTAACAGCACTGGTGGTACCTCAATATGGGAAGCTGTAGCAGCAGGCTATGCTCCTACGGCCTGAATACCCCGATTTGCTTTCTAAGCGAAAGTCTATGGCATACCACCCAATACACTTAATAACTGGACAATGATGGCCTGAAGTGCTGGCTTAACTGAAATTCTAGGTGGAGGCTGGGTTTGCCCCTACCCCTTTAGCTGCTGAGGTGGAAAATCCTTTGGTACTAACTCTGGAGCAATCTTAGGCTCATGATCATATACTGGCTCGGGTGATGGCTTTATGGCCTGACACTAAGCTGGTGCTGCAACTTGAGCCTGGCCTTGACCTTGGGGTCAACCTCTACCTTTGCTCCTAGCGTGAGCCTTAACAACCAGTGAAGGGGGCCTTGCCCACGGCTGTTATACCCTTCGTCCTAACCATATTGCAAAAGAGTGAAACAAATGAGATTTCTAGGAACTGTTTGGTGTAGAGTGCACAATAAGGAATCAAAATGCAAAGTTTTTCCTAATAATGTCTTATGGCCTTCCAGATAGGAACATACATCATCACACCGATCCGCGAGACTCTACTAGGCACTTGCTCTTCTACCAATGACACCGATGAACCTAGGCTCTAATACCGATTTGTCATAACTAGAAAACTTAGGTTATAATGGAACCTACTATAACTCACCAATAGAAAAGCCAAAAACCTTAGCCCAAAATGGCGAGTAATAGGCTAACAAGAGAAGGAGATGAAACATATATATATATATATAAGAAGGGAGGGGAAAGGAACAAAATATGTAAAAGATACCTCAAGACCTGGTATCAGTCAGTACTACAACATAAGGGAACTAGATATCAGTATCCAAAAGTACAAAAGAAGACTAATCCCAAAAATAGAGGGAGATGGATCAACTTTAGATGTTGAAAGCTTACCCTAAATCTTCGATGAGCAACTCCACACGAGGACGACGTCAATAGAGATAACTCATACTAGGGTTTATATTATGGAAAAAGATGCAGAAGTATAGCATGAGTATCCAAAATGCGGTACCCAGTAGGGATCATAGAATGACTGAGCTCAAATAATAAGTATAATCAATGCAAATATATACTCAAGGGTAAGAAAGAAGGGTTAGAAAGAGAATAACAAGTCATAGATAGGTAATAAAGGGAAGCATAAGTAATAACTTGAAAATCATAAAGAAATAACCTAATTAAAACTTAACTGAATCCCCATAAACCTAGAAGGTACATACAACAGTCAATAAATCTAACAGGACCCCATAAGCCCGATGGATGTAAATAATAAACAATACTAATTTTCATCCAAGCATAACAATAAGTAAATGGGGTAAGAGCCATGGTATTCCATATGAGATGAGTGTAATGATAATGCATTGTCAGACTTGAACTAGACTTCTGAGTGTAAACCAGTAATAATGCATGCTCGGACTCAAACCATGCTTAAATAGTAAATATATGGGGAACTCGAATCGAGGCTTGATAATAAATATCCATGCCCAGACTTGAACTAGGGCTAAAATAGTCTATTTACCAAGATGTTAGGCAAAATAAGTAATAAATAAATAATGAGATGAAAACCAAACTAATATGCACAACTATAATGCCCCTCTAGGTCATTTGCTTGTTTTTGTGATTTTTTCTATATTTTGAGGTTTCGCACAATTACTACATGTCATTTATGACTTGTCAGGACTGATGGTTCAGTTCCTAGGTAGTTCGATTATATTTTAAGCCCATTTCCCTATTTTGTAACTCTTAAGACTGGTAGAGTTGACTTTGGTCAATATTCAAAGAAGACAGCCTCAGATAGAAATTCCATCAGTTTTGTTAGCTCTAAAACATTGACCTTATGCTAGAGGGACCTTTATTTTAGATCCCGAGGCTTTTGGACTCATTTTGGGCTATTAGGTTCCTTTTAGTTAAATGTATTATTAGGCGTAGGGCCCACTTTTTATCAAAACAATCTCCATTGGAGATATTTTCAATTCCGTTGAGTCTAAAATTCTATTTTTGGTAGGGTAGCATATTTGGTGTGTGTTCATAGTGTATTAGATGAATCTCAAAGGTGCAATTGAATAATTTTAAGTTATGTTGTTGCAGCTGGTGATTTTGTACTTTTTTCTACATTTTAAGCTTTCCCACAATGACTACAGGCCATTTATGACTTGTCAGGATTGATGGTTCAGGTCTCAGGCATTTTGATTGTGTTTTAATCTCATTTCCCTATTTTACAACTCTTAAGACTAGTAGAGTTGACTTTGGTCAACTTTCAGAGAAGACGGCCTCAGATGGAAATTCCATCAGTGTTGTTAGCTCTGAAACATTGACTTTGTTCTAGAAGGACCTATATTTTGGGTCCCGAGGTTTCTGGACTCGTTTTGGGCTATTAGGCTCCTTTTAGTTAAAAATGGTTATTTGGCATAAGGTCCATTTTTTATCAAAACAATCTCCATTAGGGATTTTGTCAATTTCGTTGTAATGACCCTTCTGGTCATTTTCGTCTTTATGCTTTTATTTTACTGGTAAAGATTGCCTGTAGTGGCCCCAATTCATTTATGGCTTACTGGGACTGGTGGATCGGTGCCCTGGCTGTTCGTTTGGCTATTATGGCCGTTTTCCTATTTTAGAGCTTAAACTTTGGAAATCATTCACTTTGGTCAACAATCTTGGTAAACATGCTCAAAATCAAATTTTGACAGCTTCGTTAGCTCCGAAGCATGGCTTTTAGTCTAGATGGACCCTTGGTAGGGGTCTAGGAGCATTCAATTTGGGTTTGAGTAAGTTTTTGTGTTTTTAACCAGTTGAACTAGAAAGTTTGACTTTGGTCAACATTCATAGAAAATGGTCTCAGATGGAAATTCTGGCAATGCCATCAGCTCTGGAATGTTGACTTTGGTATAGAGGGACCTTTGGTTCAAGTCCCGAGGCTTCCGGACAAGTTTTAGGCTATGGGGTCCCATTTTGGAAAAGTTGGCCTAAAGTTGGTTTTTGGGCGTAGGGCTCACTTTTCATTAAATCGATCTCTGTTCAGATTTTTGTTGAGTCTAGAATGTCATTTTTAGTCAAATAGCTCAGCTTGTTTATGCCAACGGGACCCCAGACTCATTCCGGGAGGTCCATTTGATCAAAATCTGCCAAGGGTTGGCATAGCCTATGCTGTTGCTATCTTGGCAGCTTGGGCACAACCTTGGCCGTGCCTGCATGTGCGCCTATACTCAGGCACCGCACCTTCGTATCAGCAAGTCCTTGGCCCTCAGTGCGCTTGTGCCTCCTCGCCTGCCAGTGCGCTTGTGGAGTATGGCCGTGCCTGCGCCTGCATCGCCGCCGTGGCGCCTGTGCGGGCCAACTTATATAGCTGTTGCACTTCCAAATTTCCAGCTTCTCTTCTCCACTTTTAAACTCGATAATTCCTTCACTTTTTCCCTAATTTGCTCTATTATTTGCCCAGCTTATTCCCTTATCGTTGGAGGTTTGTGTGCTACTGATCTGGGTGCATTCTAGGGTTTGTAAATTGGTAAGTTTCTTGTTCTAATTATGATAAAAACCCATAATTCCCTTCTTTGTTTTCCCTTGTATTGTGGACTGTTTATAGCACCATTCTTGGTCCATTTCTGCTGAAATTTGGGGCGTGAACTCCCAGGAACACAGGGAGCATTTTGGTGCTTTTCATTTATGGCTTCAAGTTACAGGGTCCACGAGCCCGCCGGTGACCCGAATTTCGATCAAGCTATAGTTATAGCAATATGAGTATCATTAGTCCCATTTTAACGTGTAGTTTATGTTCTTAATAGTTTGATTTCTGTTCAAAGCTTCCTGAAGTGGCTCAAGCTTGGACATCGTCATTCCTGCAGCTTGTTGTCGGACGACAGGTAGGTTACTACTTAACTTCTTTAGAATTCACATATATAGGATAAAATTGTACTAATTGGCATCTTTGGGTTGGGTTTATTAGCTTGGTACCACAGACCTTGACCACTTCTTCATGTCTGACTCATTTTTTTCCTCCAATATGTGTAGCATTTGTTCTAGACGGTACTATTACCCTTGTGGTCCTGTGTGACCTTGTATTGACTCTAGACCATAGAGGGTGGTTTATATGGGAATGTCCATAAGTACCGGACATCGATATTGCGATTTTAGGTTGGTTATCTGTGTTGTAGAACGATTGGAGCATGTGCAGTGCCGATAGGTTAATTGTGAGCCGTTGGGATGATATTTGTGACTGAGCATTTCATTTCCATGCATATAAAGGAATTTTTGCATATTTTACTATAGTTTTTGCTTCGGGCTGCTATTACTGGTTTTCTAAACTTTGTATGGCCCTGGGGGCCTGGTTTTGGCTGAAATGACTTTAAAATGATTTGGAACTGACTTACGTGGATCTTCTTGGGGTAAAAGAGTTAAAATATGGTTCTTATCACAGTTTTCCTATTATTACTAGACTCGGCAGGGCCGTAGTGCTAGATTGGTTTCTTACTAGTTTAAAAGGATACTAGACTTGGTCGGATCGAGCATCGAATCTGTTTTAATACTATTTTAGACCCGGGTATGATCGGACACCCTTGACGGGGTTTTTGAGACTTATTTCACTATTTTAGACCTAGATAGAGTCTGGAAATGCATACTCGAGATTTTAGGCTACTAGCTTGGATCCGGACCCACTCTGAATGATGATTTGAGATTGAGATTTAGTAGGTGGTCACGGACCTTCATGGACCTTGCTGATCTGAAAAGGGGGCTTTGGGCTGCGTGTGCTGGAGGACGGGTATACAGTGGAGTTGAGGTATATGGGCAGTGTCCTTCCATGGAACTTACCTACTAGGCCCTCTAGGCACCGGAGGAGGTACCTACAGGGTTACTATTCCACCTGGGTTTCATCATGCATCATACTATTCATCTATGTGAGGTTCCACCCTTGTTTGTTATTTTTTGAGTGTACGCTCCGGTAGTATAGGATGCCGGAGGGTTTGTCTTCACTTGTTTGTGTTCCTCGGGTGTATGGGCTCCTGTTGGGACTGTAGGTAGACTTATTGTTGCTTTGTTTAGATATGGGTCCTTATGTTGAGTTCTTATTATGATGGATATTGAGAGTAGTATTATATAGCATGGTTTGGTTACTATTCTTGTGTTCGAGCATGCTATCGTTGTTTCTCCTTCCTCCTTCCCCTTTTACTTAAGGTTACCGATATACCGCCCATTTTCTGAAAACTTCTATATATATTGTTTTTGCGAGGATCCCAGGTGCATCATTTCTTTCCTTTACCTGTTCATGTGATATATATTTTAGTATCTAACCATGTATGTTATTTTCAGCTTGTATTCCTTCCGTGCTAGCTTCCGTGTATTTATTTGTTGCTTTCTGTGACTATATGCTTCTACTCTGCTTATTACTGCTCTTTTATCGTATATGTGCCCCGTCGGCCTATGATACCTACTAAGGACCTATTGCTTAGTAATTGGTGCTCATGCTATACTCTGTATCTTCCGGTGCAGATCCTAGTGTGGGCCATCGTCGTTAGCTCGTGGAGACTCGTGCGAGGAGTTTTTGGACCATCTCAAACTGAGGGTGAGCTATTAGTAACCAGATCTTAGCTTTTGGTTTAAATTTTGTATTATGTACTCTCTTATTGCTCAGAGACATTTGTATATATTATTTTGGACGCTTTTGTACTCCTTATATATAGTTCCGATTCTTATACTATGATACCAGATTTTAGGATTGTTTTAGATTATATATTCACTCCTGTTGTCCCTTTTTTATCGTATATCCCTTGCTTCTGCTTATATTATATATCCCTCCACCTGCTTGTTTGATACTAACCCATTACTAACCGTTCTGGGCTACGGGGACTGATTCACCTACTAGGGAGTTGTAGGTTCCATCATGACCGAGAAATCAGGTTATGATAGCTTGGTATCAGCGCCTAGGTTCATTGGTGTCATCGGTATAGGAGTCAATGACTAGTAAAGTCCTACGGATCGGGGCGGAGACATCTGTACTCAATCTTTGGGAGGCTACAGTGACATCTTAAGAACTATGACTCTCTTATTGCTTCTGTATCATGTGTAGTATCCTTGAAAGTTTCTTGAAATCTCACTTGTTCTAGTTTATTCTTTTGCAGATGGTTTTTACGAGATCGTTGACTTCAGGAGGGGGCGAGCCTTCGACTCCAACACCCCTAACACCAGCTAGAGGCCGAAGAGGTCGTACATGTAAGGGTCGAGGACGTGCCTAAGTAGCAGCACCTGCTAGAGCTCCTAGGGTCGAGGTTGAGCCTGAGTATGAGCCCGAGTTTGTTCCCGAGCAGAAACATGTGGACCAGGGGGCAGCCTAGGTACCACTAGCCCTAATACTAGCTCCAGCACTAGCTTCGGTGCCAGCTTCAGCCTTAACTCGGTCCTCAGATATTTGGGGTTTACTTTTACAGATTTTGGGTATGATTAGAGAGTGTACTTCTGAGGTAGCATAGATATCAGCTTAGGGGGAAGCCCTGGGTACACCGAGTTCAGGAGCACAGCCTACTACTGTGGCTCCCCGTGCTGAGGTTATTCCGGTCCCATCCGTTGCATGGCCTCTTGCTCCTCACCTAGCTATGATAGAGATAGAGCAAAAGGCGTTGGGTAGATTTTTTAGATTGGCACCTCTGAGGTTTGATGGTACTTCTGTACAGGACCCATATTACTTCATTACTACTTGTGAGGAGATGTTGCACCATTTGGGTTTACTGGAGACTCACGGTGATGGATATACTTCTTATTAGCTGGAGGGCCCAACTAAGTTGTGGTGGAGGGCCCATATTTCTTACAGACCATTTTCATCACCTCCGTTGACTTGGTCCGAGTTTTATGAGGCCTTCATGGCCATATTCTTACCTCAGAGTGACAAAGAGCGTCGTAAGGAGGAGTTTACTAGACTTACACAAGGTTTTATGACTATATCCGAGTATGAGACTCATTTCCATTAGCGTGCTCCATTTGGGGCCATGATTATGCCTAACAAACCTGACAGAGTCCATAGGTTTGTTTGGGGGTTGCGGACAGAGTTTAGGGATCTAGCTGAGATATTAGTTGCTAGCGATCGATTATTCCAGGCCATTGCAGACTATGTCCATACAATAGAGGACTTGTATCGTTATGACACCAGGTCCAGAGATAAGAGGCCTCGACATCAGGGTAGCTACAGTGGTTCTCATCATGGTAGTATGAGTTCAGGCCAGTAGGGCCGAGGTTATCAACTACAGCAGCATCAGAGTTAGTCTAGTCAACTGATTTAGCCTTCGTTGCAGTCTTCTAGTGGGTATTTGCATGAGCAGGGTTAGGGTAGCCAGCAGGGCTATAGTGGTCAATCGTCAAGAGGTGCAGCTTCTGGGGTATCAGGTCGTGGTAGCCACACGTGTTCTGCTAGTTCATCTTGACAGGGTAGGTCATCAGGGCCTTGTTATGTGTATGGTGTTGTTGGTCATTTTGCTAGAGATTGCCCCTAGCGGGTTACAGTTCAGCCAGTCGCTCAGCCGACTCAGCCTATTCATTCAGTTCAGCCATCGTCTTGAGGAGGTGGTAATCAGGGTAGAGGTGGTAGCCCACGAGGCAAGACAGGTGGTAGGTATAGTAGTCAATCAGGGGGTGGTCATCATTAATTTTATGTGGCCCCTGGGGGACTATAGGCAGAGGCCTCGGATAATGTGATCACATGTACGATTTTCGTATGCCATCGACCAACTTATGCTTTTTTTGATCCTGGATCCACTTGTTCGTATATATCTGCCTACTTTATGCCTTATTTGGGGTTGGCTAGTGAGTTATTATCTGTGCATGTATCTGTTTTGACCTCAGTAGGATATCCTTTAGTAGTGGATCAGATTGTGAGGTTGTGTATGATTGTTGTTGGTGATTTAGAGACTTGGGGTGATATGTTGATCCTTGATATGTTGGATTTTGATGTGATTCTGGGCATAGACTAGTTATCCCCTCATCTTGCGATTTTGAATTGCTATGCGAAGACCATTACCATAGCCACGGCGTATCCCCAGTTATGTGGCAGGGTTCTGTTAGCCATGTACTTTTTGGGATCATTTCTTGTCTTCGAGCTAGGAAGTTGATTTTTTCATGGGTGTTTGGCTTATCTAGAATATGTTTGAGATGCTAGTGCCGACCTTTCTTCCCCTGAGTTAGTTCCTATGGTTAGAGATTTCCTAGATGTGTTCCCTACCGACCTGCCAGGCCTCCCACCTAAGAGAGATATTGATTTTGCCATTGGGTTAAAGCCGAGCACCAGGCCCATTTATATTTTTCCTTACCGTATGGCTCCAACTGAGTTGAGGGAGCTTAAGGAGAAGCTCCAGGACTTGTTAGGTAAGGGTTTTATTAGGACGAGTGTGTCTCCTTGGGGTGCTTCTATTCTGGTTGTTAAGAAGAAGGATGGGTCGATGCGGATGTGTATTGATTATTGGCAACTAAATAGGGTAATTGCGAGTAATGGGTATCCGATACCGTGTATAGATGATTTGTTTGATTAGCTTCAGGGTTCAACCATATTTTCGAAGATAGATTTGAGGTCAGGCTACCACTAGTTGAGGATTAGGGCGAAGGATATCCCTAAGACAACATTTATAACACGTTATGGCCATTATGAGTTCCTGGTGATGTCTTTTGGGTTGACTAATTCCCCTGCAACTTTAATGGACTTGATGCACAGGGTTCTTAGCCCGTATTTTGATTCTTTTATGATAGTTTTCATAGATGACATCCTGATATACACGTGGAGTAGAGATGAGCATGAGCAGCACTTGAGGATTATACTCCAGACCTTGAGAGATCATCGGCTTTATGCCAAGTTCTCAAAGTGCGAGTTTTGTCTTGAGTCAGTTGTATTTCTAGGATATGTGGTGTCTAAAGATGGGATTAGATTGGATTCGGGTAAGATATTAGCTGTACGTGATTGGCCGAGACCTACTACTCCTACCGAGGTTCATAACTTTGTTGGGTTAGCGAGCTACTACAAACGGTTCATCGAGGGATTTTCTTCTATAGAAGCATCTTTAACTATGCTGACTAGGAAAGATATCCCATTTCAGCGGTCAAATCAGTGTGAGGATAGCTTTCAGAGGCTTAGGGCCATGTTGACTTTAGCTCCTGTGTTGACTTTGCTGGTCGAGGGTTAGAGTTTTTCGGTGTATTGTGATGCTTCTGGGGTTGGTCTTGATTGTGTGTTGATATAGCAGGGTCATGTGATAGCTTATGCATCGAGGCAACTGAAGGTTCACGAGCACAACTACCCCACTCATGACTTGGAGTTGGCAGTAGTAGTTTTTGCGCTCAAGATCTGGAGGCACTACTTATGTGAGGTTCATTGTATATTCACCAATCACTGTAGTCTTTAGTACATTACGAGTCAGCGAGAGTTGTACTCGAGGCATAGGATATGGATTGAGTTACTGAAGGACTATGACCTTACTATTCTGTACCATCTGGGCAAGGAAAATGTGGTAGCAGATGTCTTGAGTCGGAAGGCAGTGATTATGGGCAGCCTAGCTTAACTTTTAGTTTTGGAGCAACTGTTGGCCTTGGACATCCTGTCCTTGACTAACCGTTTGGTTAGGCTTGATTTATCATATCCCAGTAGAGTTCTTACCAATGTTGAGGTTCGTTCTACTCTTGTTGATCAGATTCAGAGCCGACAGTCTGAGGATCAACAGTTGTGTGACCTTCGTGATCAGGTGGTTCGGGGTGAGGCCAGCCGGGATACTTTGGGTTCTGATGATATTTTGATGTTTGATAGTCGACTTTGTGTTCTGAGGGTCGGTGATTTAATTCATTTGATTCTCGATGAGGCACATTGTTCTAGATATTCCATCTATCCAGGTTCAACAAAGATGTACAAAGACTTGAGAAAGTTTTACTAGTGGAGTGGTATGAAGCGAGACATAGCAGAGTTTGTATCTCGGTGCTTGAACTGTCAGCAGGTTCAGTTTGAGCATATAAGACCTGGCAGTTTAATACAGCGACTTCCCTTTTCTGAGTGGAAGTGGGAAGGGATTACCATAGATTTTGTAGTTGGATTGCCACGTACTTTTAGGGGTTTTGACTCTATTTAGGTGATTGTGAACCAGCTGGCTAAGTCAGCGCACTTCTTGCCGGTTCAAACTACTTACAATGCAAAGAGGTTAGTTTAGATTTACATTCGTGAGGTTGTTCTATTGCGTAGGGTCCCAACTTCTATCATTTCAGACCGCGACACTCAGTTCACATCTCAGTTCTAGAGGGCTATTTAGTGAGATTTGGGTACAAAGGTTCAGTTTAGTACTGCATTCCACCCTCAGATAGATTGCCAGTTCGAGAGGACTATTCAGGTTCTGGAGGACATGCTTTAGTCCTGTGTTCTTGACTTTGAAGGTTCTTTGGATCAGTTTGTGCCTTTGGTCAAGTTTGCGTATAATAATAGCTTCCACTCTAGCATTTGTATGGCACCTTTTGAGGCGTTGTATGGTAGGTGTTGCAGATTGCCGATTAGTTGGTTCGATGGATTGTAGTCTAGGCCGCAGAATACAAATTTGCTTTGAGATTCAATAGACCAAATCAGAGTGATTCAGGATAGACTTTGAGTAGCTCAGAGCAGGCAGAAGAGCTACGCTAATCATAGAATTCATGCCTTAGAGTTCAGCGTTGGTGACTTGGTATTTCTCTGTGTATCGCCCATGAAGAGCGTGATGAGATTTGGTAGGCAGGCGAAGCTTAGCCCCAGGTATGTTGGGCCGTTTGAGATTCTTCAGAGGGTTGGTAGTGTTGCCTATCAGTTAGGTTTCCCTTTGATGTTTTTAGTTATGCATCCTGTTTTCCATGTTTTGATATTGAGATGGTATGTCCCAGATGAGTCTCATGTGTTGCAGTGGGACACGGTCCTGTGGATGAGAGGTTGGCTTTTGTTGGGGAGCCGGTTACTATTGTGGCCAGGGATGTAAAGAGGTTGAGGTCTAGGGAGATTCCTATTGTAAAAGTTCAGTGGAGGCACCATCTTATTGAGGAGGCTACTTGGGAGATTGAGAGAAATACGGGCTTAGTATCCGCAGTTGTTTGAGCCTTCAGGTGCCTTCTTCTTCTTGACTTTTGAGGACAAAAATCCTTTTTAGTAGTGGATGATATAATGACCCTTCTGGTTATTTTCTCATTTACGCTTTTCTTGTATTGGTAGAGCTTGCTTATAGCGACCCGTGGTTTGATGCCCTGGCCGTTCATTTTTCCGTTATGGACGTTTCTTTGTTTTAGAGCTTAAACATAGGAAATCATTAACTCTGGTCAATATTCTTGGTAAATGCGCTCAGAATCGAATTTTAACAGTTTCGTTAGCTCCAGAGCGTGGCTTTTGGTCTAGATGGACCCTTGGTCGGGGTCAGGGAGCTTTCAATTTAGGTTTGAGTGAGTTTTTGTGTTTTCTAGCCAGTTGAACTTGAAAGTTTGACTTTGGTCAACATTCAGAGAAGACGGCCTCGGATGGAAATTCTGATAGCGCCATTACCTTCGGAATGTCAACTTTGGGCAAGGGGGACCTTTGGTTTAGGTCCCGAGGCTTTCAGACTCGTTTTAGGCCATGGGGTTCCGTTTTGGAAAAGTTGGCCTAAAGTTGGTTTTTAGGCATAGGGTCCACTTTTCATTAAATTGACCTCCATTCAGATTTCTGTCAATTTCGTTGAGTCTGGAATATTATTTTTAGTCAAATAGCTCAGCTCATTTGTACCCGCAGGACCCCATACTCATTCCCGGAGGTCTGTTTGATCAAAATCTGCCAAGGGTTGGCATGGCCTGTGTTGTTGTTGTCATGGCCGCTGGGGCGTAGCCTTGGCCGCGCCTGCACGCGCGCGCCTGCATATGGGCATCGCGCCTATGCGTCGGCCAGGCCTTGGCCATCAGCGCGCTTATGCATGTGCCTGCATGGCCGATGTGGAGCCTGTGCAAGCCAGCTTATATAGTTGTTGCACTTCCAAATTTCCAGCTTCTCTTCTCCACTTTCAAACTTGATAATTCCTTCACTTTTGTTCCAATTTGCTCCATTCTTTACCCAGCTCGTTCCCTTATCATTGGAGGTTTTTGTGCTACTGATCCGAGTTCGTTCTAGGCTTCATAAATTGGTACGTTTCTTGTTCTAATTCCGATAAAAACCCATAATTCCCTTCTTTGTTTTCCCTTGAATTATGGACTGTTTATAGCACCATTCTTGGTTTGTTTCGATGGGGCATATACATCGGACTCCACGTTTAGCTCACATGGTTTATGTTGGTTAACTGGCTCTCCCACAGATTTAGTTTTAGTATATGGTACATGACCCTTAGTCCAGTTCAGTTGCATATTTATAATGCTTCTACTTTAGATCATCTTTCTTATTTATCATATCCACTTTATAATTGGGTCATAGAACTACAACCCAGTTCCTTGCACTCTGTTTGCATTTAGCATAGTATATCAGTATTTTCAGCATGCTTAGCTTATCTTACGATTTATATATCTCGCAGTTACAATTCAGAAACATGTTTCATACCCTCCTCGGTAAAAGAGCTTATATATCACAGTGTTGAATTATGCATTTCATATGTTTATACTTAGTCCAGTTTTCAGCCATACTATCAGTATATATATGTTTTCTTATGAGTTAAAGTTAGTATATATCACACATGCTCAGTACATTCAAAGTACTAATCGCATACCTTCTAGTGTTGCATCCTTTTGATGATGCAGGTTTTAGTGCTAGCTTCCAGGATCATGGTCAGACTGATCACAACTTCCAATCAGCAGGGAATGAGTTCTCTTTTTTCGGGAACTCTAGTCAATTAGTAGTTATAGTGATTATTTAAGTTGTTATACATTGATTAAAGATATTTGGGGGTCATGTCCTGGCTAACTGTAGTTCAGTGTTAGTAGAGGCTTCATAGACAGTCAGTCAGTCAGTTGCATCATTTTTCAAATGATTTGTATTTCAGTTTATAAAACTTTTATTTATTACAATACTCTTCAAGAGCTCATCATATGTTTTAGCTCTTCATAATATTTTTTAGTTTATTTGTTTCTATTTAGTTGCTCATGAATTATACCAGCAAGAAGGGTTATCTTGCGATCATTTATGATCTCTGGTCCCTTGTTACATCCAGGGTGTAGGCTCAAGACATGACAGAGGAGGCTACCCGGGTTTTCCGAGAGAGTAGTGTAGGCTTTGTATCCGCAGTTGTTAAGTATTTGGTGTACCCTTCTTTCTTGACTTTCGACGATGAAAGAACTTTTTAGTAGTGGATGATGTAATGACCCTTTTGGTCATTCTCCCATTTTCACCATCTTTGTACTGCTAGATCTTGCATGTAGCGGCCCTAAGTCATTTATGGCTTGCTGGGACCGATAGTCTGGTGCCCGGGCCGTCTATTTGGTATTTATGGTTATTTCTCTATTTTAGAGCTTTAACTTAGAAAATCATTAACTTTGGTCAATATTCTTGGTTATCATGCTCGGAATTGAATACTGATAGTTTTATTAGCTCTAAAGCGTAGACTTTGGTCTAGTTCGACCTTTGGTCGGGATCCAGGAGTTTTTCAGCTTGAAAATCTCTCTCGTTCTGTGTTTTCAGGCCAGTCGGCCTTGTTTGGTTCACTTTGGTCAACATTTGGAGAAGACGGCCTCAAATGGAAATTTCACCAACGTTGTTAGCTCTGGAATGTCAAGTTTAGGCTAGAGGGACCATTAGTTCAGGTCTCGAGGCTTCCAAACTTGATTTCGTCCCTTAGGTTCTGTTTTGGAATAGTTGGCCTAAAGGTTGATTTTGGGTTCAGGGTCCACTTTTTATTAAATCGAACTTTGATGGGATTTTTGTCGATTCTGTTGGATCTAAAATGCCATTTATAGTTGAATAGCTCAGCTCGTTTGTGTTTGCGGCACCCCAAATGCATTCCCGAGGGTTTATCTGAGTCAATCTAGCCTTAGCTTGTTGTTGGTTGCTGGTGGTTATTGCAGCACCAGCATGGCCATCGCCTACGCATGGGCATGGCCGCGTGCGCACTGAAGCGCCAGCCAGCCGCCTCCTTCTTGGCCTCTGCCTACGCATCGCCTGGGCCATATACGCAGTGCCAGGTTGCGTATGCATGGGCCGCGTACGCAGCGCCTGGCCGCTTACGCATGGCATCGACTGGCAACTCTATAAATCCCTTCTTCTTCAATTCTTTTTCTAACTTTCCTTGATCAATTTCTCCATTTATTTGAGACCCAAAGCTTCCATTAAAACACCTTGATCAACCCAACAACTTTGAGGGAATTATATCTTCGATCCTTGATCATTGTTGACTTCTAAAATCGGGTAAGTTACTCTTTAAATTCTGATTTCTTCCATAAATTTACCTTTTGAGTTCTTGCATTGTAGGCTGTCTTAAGCCCCATTGTTGGTGCATTTTCGTTCAAAATTTGAGCATGTTCTCCCGAGAACATTGGAAACACATAGGTATTTTTCATTTTCAGCTTTGGGTTGCGAGCCCACAAGCCTGATTGTGACCTGAATTTTGAACCGGTTATAGTTTTAGCATTATGGTAATTTTTGATTTTGTTTTGACACGTAGAATATTATTTTGATAATTTGTTCGTGATTCAGGGATTCTCGGAGTAGTTTGAGCTTGGACGACATTGTTCAAGCAGCTAGTCGTTGAACAACAGGTAGGTTATGGTTTTCCCTACCTAGACTTTATCTATATAGGCTATAACTGCATTAATTAGCATCCTTGGGTTGGTTTTCTAGGTTGGTACCCCAGACCTTGTCTGCCTCTTCTGTCCTTTTATTTCATGCATTGTTTGTAGTATTGTAATGTTGTAATATTACCCTTGTAGCCTCGTGTGGCCTTTGTTTATGCCTATGGACCATAGACGCTGGGATAATTGAAAATGTCCACGAGTCTCGGATATCGTGATATTACTTTAGGCTGTATATCTATGTTGTAGAATTGATTGTGCCTGTACAGGGACGATAGGAATGTTAGTGAGCCATTGGGCTAATCTATTGTTTGTGAGCATATCATTCATACAAAAGATTTTTCTGCATGTTTTACTATGGATTTGGCTTCAGGCCTATTTTAAATGATTTTTCTAAATTTTGCATGGCCCCGAGGGCCCATTTTAGATAAAATGATTATGAAATGGTTTTGGCACTGATTTTTATGAAACCTCTTGGAGTTAAAAGGATATTACGATGGTTTTATCACTAGTTCTCACACTGATACTAGACTCGACTGTGCCAGAGTGCTAGACATGTTTTACTACATATTTAGACCCAGATGTGCTCCGGGCATCCTTTATAAGATTTGTTGAGACTTGATTACTGATTTAAACCCAGATACTTTGGGCACCCTTTGATGGAGTTTTTAGATCACTACTACTGATTTAGACCTAGTTCGATTCTCGGCACATACTATGAGGTTCTGATTTTTTGAGATTGCATGTTCGTTACTGTATATGGTTAATGACCTCCATGGGCCCTGCCGATCCAGGACCAGGGGCTACGGGCCTAGCATGCCGGATGAGGGGTATATGGTGTAGTTGAGGTGAAGCGGGTACGTCCCACCATGGATCCT
The DNA here is from genome assembly GCA_003996215.1 of Jaltomata sinuosa. Taxonomy (NCBI): domain Eukaryota; kingdom Viridiplantae; phylum Streptophyta; class Magnoliopsida; order Solanales; family Solanaceae; genus Jaltomata; species Jaltomata sinuosa. The sequence continues at coordinate 101,481 of QJPP01002628.1, forward strand.
TCTGCTGAGCCTACGGGCACTAGAGGAGGTGCATACAGGGGTTACTATCAATGGTTCTATCATATCATATCACCATGCATGTTTTATTCGTATTTCACACTTGTTTGTTGTTTGCTCAGTGCACGCTCTAGTAGTATGGGATGCCAGAGGGTTTGTTTTCACTTGATTATGTTTCACGGTTGTATGGGTTGCCGTTGGGACTGTAGGTAGATTATACTACTCCTGTCATATTGTAGATCTTGTTATGGCCTTCGATTCTTGGTGGCTTAGTGGTTTATAGACTGTTGGGTCTTTGATTATTGTACTTTTGACTATTGATGGACTAGTGGTTCCTTTATTGTTGAGGCACTGTTTATGTGGACTTCTGAGTATTTATGGTTTAGCGGATCCTACCCTCTTTCATGGTGCTGATTAGTGGTTTTGGTTTCCTTGCGGCTTAGTTTATTCTATCTTAGGGTTGTAATTGTGAGGTTGCAATCCTAATTTATTACATCCTAGGGTTGTAATTGTGAGGTTGCAATTTGACTCTCTATTTCTGAATTGGTGTTTTAGCATGATTCTGTTAGTTATATTGTTCTAGTTTGATTATATTTCCACGCTTTCCTTCATTCCCTTTTCTACTTAAGGTTATCGGTATACCGTTATTTTCTTAACTCTCTCTTTATATATATTATTGTTGCAAGGACTCCAGGTGCGTTCTTCTTCCCCTCACTTGTATTCTGTGTTGTATATATATCTTCTGTGTCTTGTATAGATTGTTTGTAATTCTTGTTGACTTCTATCCGTGCTAGTTTTGATGTGCTATATCTATTGCTTCTATGAGTGCTTCTTTGCTATCTGCTACTTACTGTTTTTATATCTTATATGTACTCAGTCGGATGATGATGCCTACTGGGTACCCGTTGCTTAGCAATTGATGCTCATACTATACTTCTGCATCTTTTTGGTGCATATATTAGTGGGAGCTTTCACTGTTGATAGCATGGAGACTCGTGCAGCTTTTGGATATTCGAGACTAGGGTGAGAGCCTGATGACCGGGGATTGACCATATCTCATCTTTTAGCACTGTTACTCTTTATTTATTCAGAGACAGTTATATACTTATTGTTTTGTTACTTCTAGCACTTGTATTCTATTAGAAGCTCCTGTACTATCGATACCAAGTCTTAGGGTTGGTTTAGTTATCCTTATTTATATATATTCAGGTTGTTGCTTTCGTGTTGTCTTTAACTTATTTCTGCTTATCTTATTTCTGGTTATATTATGCGTATTTGTTAGGTAGTAGCCCATTACTAACTATTTCAGGTTATGGAGATTAGGAGATCATGATAATGAGAGAGTCACGTCTCTTATAACTTAATCTAAAATTGTTTTTGATCGTAGGATTACTAATTAGAACACTAGTGATCCGGTTAGATCAATATGTATGTGGTGATCTTTATAAGATAAAGATTAGTTGATCTTATTAACTAAATCACATGCATAGATGATGCATATAGATATATGATCATTAAAAAGACTCACCTAATAATTCCTAATGGTTAGAATTGTCATAAACCTTCATTAGGATATTATCTTGAAGAATGTGATGTAAGAGTTTCCTTTGACCTGAGATCATCATAGTAATTAACAAGTTATTTATTATACATTGATACGGGATACCCATGTCCATATAGAAATGGTTGAAAGGATATTGGGTATGATTAAATGCTTGTAGAATTAATTACTGATACAAGATGAAATCTGTCAACTCTTGGTAATGAGTTTAAGCTCTATGTTATCATGTATTATAAACGTCTAATCAAGACCTTGGCCACGACAATTGAATGAAAGAAGAAAAGAGTTTCTTAGGCCATTCAATAGTCGATTACAATATAACATGCACACATAGTTGATTACCTATTGAGATTTGACAGTTAGACCATATCCTAGGGTGATCCGGAACTATAATGACAGAAGAAATACTACATTATTTTTCTACAGGTTCTTGAGAGTAAATTGTCTACTTCATACTATTCGATCGTTAAGGAGTGTTGCTTGATGCCAACCTTGATTAGTATATTGATGTGATCAATTTACCACCGGCTTTGTTAATAGATTAATTATTTTATTGTTTGATAATAAAATTGAAGAATTTAATTAGTCAAATTAAAAAACTATTAATCTAAACGAAATATTATTATATTCTTTGCTAGCACTGAAATATAATTAATATTGTGAATAAATTGAATCTTTCTATTTAGAATAAAAAATTAAATAATATATATTGAGAATATATATAAATATTATAAGAACTTTTGAATTAACCAAACCAATGTGAAATTGGATTGGGAAATGCCTGACGCAACATGTATGACAATGAAAGTCCATAAGGACTTGCTGCGGCAATCAAACAATTCCATTAGGAATTGAAACCTACGATTATCTTCACCAGGTTTATATTGAAACCTATTTCTTACATGTTAATAAATTTTAAACACAAGTCTGTCTAGAATTATTTTTTATCTTCCGTTGCATGTTATTAATACCCTGTAATCCTTCAGGTGGTATGGTCAAAGGATGGGGGTTGGAGACATTGAATGGGTGGAGAGGGGACAATGAACTTGGAAGTTATGCAACTTGTTTTCCCTATTGTTGACACCCAATTTTTACCCGCCACATTACGAATTAATCATGAGACTTTTGAATTTTAAACAATTTTTGAAATAATTGTTTTGTAAAAAGGGATAAAATATTTTTTTCAAATAAGCTTTATAATAGTTTTGAGTCATGATTTATATCTCTCATGTTTAATTACGTGAAATTTATATAAGTCTACTTAAAGAACTATTTAAAAGCTTAATGTCATAAGAAAATCCCTTTTAAAGTTTAAGCATTTGATTTTGCTCCAAATTAATTCAAATGAGAGTTAATTGAAAAATTAATTTCATAATTATTAAAGAGGTAATTACATGTTTAATACAATAATTATTTTGAATTGTTTTAATTTATTAAAGCTCGAGGTTGATTGTAATTAATTCATCTCTATTTCTATTCTAACCCATTTCCTTAATCCTATTTAAATCCTAGCCGAATATTTTCTAATTTCTACCAATTTGGCTACCCCTTTAATTTAAGAGTGGCCACATTTTACAAAATGTGGCCAAAACATAAACCACCTTATAGCCCCTCATATCAGCCGACCCATTTGGGCCAAAAGTTTCCAAACCCAACTCCCTTATGTGTCTCTTTCTCTCCTCTCACCCCAATAATCCCTCAGCCCAATCCTAAACGACCCATACCCGGCCCACTCCTATATTTCTCCTCACATCAGCTTATGTCCATATATACACTCATAACAATATACCCACCGCCTATATTTCTCTCCTCAAAATCTCCACCAACGCGCCTCATGCGTCACCATTCTCCCAAAAAGGATGCGTTGTACGAGATAATGCGCCTCGTACAACAACACACCACATCACCTCCCTTTTCACTTTGTCTTCTTCATCTTTCTCTCTCAACAACCAAAACCCTAACGCCGCTACTCGTTCACGGATGCAACAACGGTTTCACAACGCTTAACCCTCATAGCGTTCCCAAACGCCGTCCCTTTTTCTCCATCAAAATCGTGCTGGCAGCATCCAGAAGCTCTCAAGGACCGCTAGGAGGAAATTTCTCAGCGTGATGCGGTGAAAATTTGTACGATCTCGTACACTCCCATTGCTGTGAACGTTATCCAGCAAAAGGAATTTCAAATTCCTCAGCTAAAATCCCCAGATTACCCTCTGATTTCCCCCCATTTTCGACCCCAAAACCCCTATAAACCCCCCCTAGCTGCATGTGAGGAAGCTAATTTTGGAAAAATATTGGGGGTTCTAGAGAATCGATTCTCTAACCTTACGAAACCGGTCATCTAGCTTGGAAAATAAACACTAAAAATTTGAGTTCTAACGAGTTTGCTACTAATTCGGTGGTGGTGAGACTTTATGGTGAGGTTCAAGGTTACAAGTTGCTGCCCTAAAAAAGGTATACCTCTCACCCTCTTCTCTTTACTGTTTTCTTTTCCTTTTTACATTATGTAATGTTCAAGTCGAGAAATCTGGGTTCTGGTCTTGTTTCTTAGTTTTAAAGATATGTGTTTGAATTTTAGACTGTTATTATGAGTTTGAGTAGTGATTTCATTTAGAAACATCATGGTATCCACTGGCTTTGTTTGATTTGTTAGAACAGTAGATGTAAGTGCAAATTTGTAGTCAAATTTGTTGCTAAATGATGTGAATGCTATGATGTAAAACCTATCCAGTTTTGTTCATGAAATGTTTGATTTTTCTCTTGTTTTTTCCCCAACCCCTTTGTCATGATCATTCCCCCATTTTGCCTATTGATTCTGCCTAGTGTTATCCTCTCATGTTTAGGTTAACTTGGAATACTGATTTCTCTTAGTAAATCTCATTGTTTTTTACTAACTTTGTTCGACTTATGTGATATCTAAATGAGTATGAATCTGTTGTTGGAATATAGAATTGGTTTGGTTCGTTAATAAACACTTGACCCTCTCCTGTTTACCCTTAGTTTCTTTGGTCTTACTCTTGTCCTATTTTCTTCTTTCCCTTTATTGTTTCTTGCTATGTGTGATATCAACCTGTGTACATGAATTACTAAGTGTATTTTCTCATGTTTAGGGTGATGTTTAGGTGAACTAAACTGTATAATATGTAAATACTATGAGGATGGATTTTATACTTGTTTACTGATATAAGAATGCTCAACCCCTTCCTGCTTTCCCTATTTTCCTCAACTTGTCATTGATTCTGCTTTCCTCTTCCCCTTTCCCTTCACTGTCTTGCCTATATTAAAAATGGTCTTATGTATATTAATTGGTTAAGTTTTAGTGTCGGTCTCTCATGTTTACGTTGATGTTTGTGATAAGTTTGAACACTGTGTCCTTTTGAAACTTCATGACTTCCATTGATTCTTTGTTTGTCATGTGTGACATGAACATGCTACAGATTTTGGACTTGATGTTAGAATGGTAACTGATTGTTCAGCTCTTTCCTCATTCTCCCCTGATTTCTTTATCTCATCCATGTTCCCTTCCCCTTTTCTTTTAATAATTTGATCATGCTAAATGACTATATGTGAGCCTATTAATCATAGTTTAGAATTTGTTTAAGTCTGGTTTGTAAATGTTAAATCCTATGTTCTTGTATGCATAAGAATTCTGTTATGAATAGGAACTAGACGTGAGTCATATCCTCTCATAACATGCTCTTCACCTCTGTAAGTTCTTATGATCTGTCCTTCAATATATATATTGTCTTCATTGCCTGTTTAGTGTGCTAAATATGAACTGTGAAATGGTAGGATTTGGCTATTGTTTTAAGCATGATGTTATTTTAGGTTCAGTCTGTGTTGTGAAATCATGTTAGAACTGTGGAATGGTTTTGATCTTTACCATGAAAATAATCTCCTCTAAATGCCCTTTCCCTGGTTCTCATATGAGTTTCAACTAGTGATTGTTGTTTAAAATTTGTCCAGCCTTCTTGACTTGTCTCCTTTTTGGTATTATGTGATGCCTAGACTAGGTTCTTTAGCTAGCCTTTCATGATTTAAATGATCTATGTTAAAGCTGTTTAAAAGGTCCCTTTTGTGACCAAAATATGCATTCTCCTTATGTTTAAATGTTTAAAGTTTGGATATTGAATATGACTAAGTGTGATGAGTATATTTGAGACTGATTTGTGCCTCTATGATATCATGTCATATTTTTCTTCGAATTTGTGCATCTGTGCATATATGCTCTATTTGAATCTACCCCTTTATCCCCTTTGATTTCTGGAAAAAGGATGAGTTCAAAAGAATGATCTTTGTTGGTAGTTGAATGTTGGAAATACTGTGACCCTAATAGTATAGTCCTTAGGTGATAAAAATTTGTGATTTGTTGTCTAAATATCCTATTTCACATGTTGCAATCTTGTATGAACTTCTGTGAGTATTAATGAATTGGTTGTTAGGAAATATATTTTTTAAGTATGAAATTTGCACATTGCTTGATTATACTTGCTTAAATTATTTAGACATGTACTAATCTTTATTTTTACCCCTCTTTGGTGCATGATAATATGGTGGAGTCCAATTGGACTCTCAAAATTCATCCTTTGTATTTCTTCCGTCGGGCCTAGCCCAATACTGTACGGATCAGCTTGATCATATCCAAAAGGGGATGAGTCTGTGAAATTGGAGCAGCAGAAGAAAAAGAGGAAATGGGCCAAGCCCAAGCGTTGCATCAGGAGAAAAGTCCAAAATGGACTGAACAAAGTTTAGAGTGGGCCAAACCCATAAAATTTGGAAGCAGCAGTAGCCCAAAGGACTGAAAATCGATAAATCGGACTAAGTCCAAATTGGAAATCGGCGGTGGGCCTAAAGAGGGCCCACACACTAGTATTAGGACACGATTAGTGTTTTAAATATGTCTTCTTGTTTTAATTACTTGGTTGACTAGGTTGTTTGTATAATTGGACTAACTTTGCTAAACTTAGTTAAATTATTCCCAAAAGGAATCAAATTTTCTGATAATTACTGTTTCATTTACTCAATTTATTTAATTTTAACTCTTTTCTTTCCGTGAGTATAAAAAATGAACCCTTTTATATTATCTTTTATAAAACAACCTTTTTCATAATTATCCTCTAAAATCAATCTTCTTTATAAAAAAAATATGTTTTATAAACCAATCCCGTTTTCAAAAGTTAGTCAACAAGTTAGTTTTTCAAACAAGCCCGGGCAACCGCGAGTTAGCGGATACTCTTGGTGCCTTAACACACTTCCAAGAGTATTAACTTGAACCCTTACCCTTAATCTCTTAATTTTTAAAGTCTTTATCTGTTTTGGATTTTAAAAATTCTTATAAGTTTTTCTTGGATTTTACTTTATAAAAACTAAGTGGCGACTCTTGCTTTTATTATTGAGAAAATATTTTGAACTTCAACTTAGATTTTTGAAACGAACTCTTTTTTTCAATAAATAAAGCCATGTTTTTCAAGTCCTTACCGAAAAGGATCAAAACAGAAATGGCGACTCCGCTGGGGATAATTCAACTAGGTTCTAACCTTATTGTTTGAAACTAACTTGTTTGACTAACTATTTGAAAATTGTAATAATTAGTAACTTTATTGCTTTCCTTAATTGTTTACTTTTTCCGCAATTATGAAATGTTCATGGCATTTTTTGCCTCTCTTGGCAAAGCATTAGAATGCATTAGGGGTAAAAAGGTGATTACGCAAATCTTTGCGGTTGTTCTTGACAAAATACACAATTTTTGAAATAGACGAGTGAAGTAGTTGACCCGCGATCGGTTAACGGTCACTTGTTGTTTCAATCTTGGGTTGTCCGCCCGGGTTTCCGGTCAATTTCGAAATCTATTCTAGAAACTCAGGATAGAGCAAAACCAAATCCCGAAAATAGGCATTAGCCTAGGATGTCTTAATATCCAAGGGATATTAAGTCCATTAGTAAACCACAAAAACATGTCAACGAGTTTCTGACCCAACGACATAGCATCCAACTACGTGTTATTTGAAAGACGTATGTGTTGTAACCGGACTATTGTCCTGGGGTAGGGCCTAACAGGTTATTCTGTTTTGTAGGATGTCAAAATTCCTCAAGTTTGACATGGTAAAAGAGGTGCCTCTCCTCCTCCGAATGTGGTGGATAAATTTGGGTCCTAACCGTCAGAGGACAGTCCACCAGTATATGGGACATTTGTCGTCTTTATTAGATATGGAGGCCTGGCCAGAATTGATCGAGGTTTTAACGGGGTATTGTGACAACAAGAAAATGGTGTTCCGATTCAGAACGATGGAAATGACCCCAACAATAGAAGAACTCAGGGATTGCCTAGAGACCGCGGGTACAGCCAATGAAAGCAGATTAAGGCCTCAACAAGGCATCTTAATACCAAATAAACCCACCCTGACTCAGATTGCAAAGTATCTCCACTTGCGGGAGAATCAATTCCCGTAGATAAGGGGTCCAAGTATCTCCTTTCAAGAACTCTACAACCACTTTTCCACTAGGGAAGGGTTCTTTCAGCACCAAGGCAAATTCTACACGTTTCAAGAGTGGGACAAGACCCGAGCCTTGGCGTTCGCTATTGCTCTTTTAGGAATCATGGTATTTCCTCTAAATGAAAAACTCTGCATCAACACCTGGATAATAATGGTGGCCCATACCATGTTCCATGGCCTGACAGAAGAAACCACCGTTAGCTATTTTCCTCTAGTACCTGTCATCTTATCTGATATTTATAGAGCTTTGGGGAAATGCAAGAACGGTCATCATTACTTACAAGGGTGCAACCTACTCCTACAATATTTGATTCTCAAGCATCTGGCCAAAGATAACGGAAGCCAGGAAATCCCCAACCTACATGGAATCGATAACTTCGCAGTGTTGGCAGGAGTGCTTGGGGATAGAGGCACCAAAAATAGGACCAAGATAGGATGGGCCCAAGCTTTTTGTGAGCTTAGAGAAGATAATGTGCAGATGATGTTCGATGATTTTTACTCCAAGGAAGTAATTATGAAATGTCATAATCTAGCTTTCCTCCCTCTCCAGGGAATTCGCGTGATCCGACCTTATGCTCCGCAAAGGGTTCTTAGACAATTTGGAAGGGTTCAAATTGAGCCAGAGACCGTTCACATGGGTTGCTATGTCATCGACTATGAGGAATATGAAAAAGTCCCGAAATCTTCAAGGATCCGGCACAACTGGAAGACACTTGAGAAAATGGGTCTAGAGACTTTAGCCCCAGACAGGTTCGATCCCGGGTATGTGGACGGCTATAAGCAATGGTTGAAGGCAGACATTCCCAGAAGTATCTATATCAAAACCACAGGTTGACTCCAGACCCAATGTCCGTCTCCAATTACTGAATCTCCAAGAGGAAGTGGCTAGAAGAGAGAAAGAATTTCTTATGAAAAAAGAAGAATATCGACGTACTATAGCAGGGTTGACTCAAGAACTCGAATATATGAGAATGGGAATATCCCATCTTGATTCAAAAAAGACCACGAAAGCCTTAGAAGCCGGGGCATTACCTATGCATGAACAAGTGGTGAAACTCCAGAGCGACATGTGATTGAGCCAATTCGAGCTTAGGATCATTGTCGGAGCATCCAAGAGGAGCAGGACCGAGGAAGGACCTTCCACATCATATCTTTAGTATCTTTGCCCCTGCATGGGTTTTTATTTCCATGTATGTCTTTACTTTACCTAAATTCACCCCTGCGTGGGCGTGACTTTTGTGCAAATATCCTTTCCCCTAAAATGTATCCCCTTTTCGGTTAGCATTTGTATCCCTTTGAAAAGGGAAGTTTTTCATATATATATACATGCTATTTGGGGTCAATAGAATGGTTCAAATACGTCACATACGTCTTTCAAACTCACTAGGCCTAACCTTGGCATAAAAAGGTCACCCAGTTAGGACGCGATATTACTATGATATTAGCATGATATTATTGTGATATAAACTGTTTTATGTGCTATATGTGTTGCTTGAATCAAGGAAAAATTGGTCCACTCCATGCCAAAATTTTCTAGAACACCATAGGCAAAATATAAGTCCACTATGTAAAGTCTGACCAAAATACTCCAAGTCTTCCAAGTTTCTCCGAAAATCCTAAAGCCTACTAAAAACTTCCTAAAAAATCTTCGTTCTTTCAGGAAAGGTTGAAATAGAGTCTGTGACTATTCAAGAGAGAATGCTAAGGATCCGAGAGGAAATGGAGGAGGTTTAGAGAAAATATGAGAGAGTCGATCAATTCATGGAAATTGCCTTAGCTCGGTCCAAGGAGGTGGAAGAGCAGACCGCCAAGGCTAAAGAAAGGATTGTTGTGATCGACCAAATACTGGGAAAACTGAGACTAAGACCGAACCAGACTTTGACCTAGAACTCAAAGAATTTCACCTGAAGTTTGAGGATGTCACTGGAAGATTGGAACAAGTCAACAAAGGTAAGCAAAGAGTAACTAAAGAACCCGAAGAGAATGAACAAGTGCCCATGGAGATCACTACTGAAAGGGCCCAACTCTTTGACACGAGAGTCCTCCACTGGACCAAGGTCAAGGGTGATGCTATCTGGCCTTCCAGATTCAGGCCAGGAGGGAAGCCCATCACCCTCAAAGTTCACTTCCGTGAATATACCAAAATCCGAAGGTGATTCTCTGTTCAGAAATTTAAGAGACCCTGAAAGCTATGGGGGGTCCTGCATCCTGACCAATCTGAGGGATACGAGTGTCACCCTCACAATGAGCATAAAGAATGCGCCTATCATCCACATCGCAGAGGACACACTACCGATGAATGGAATGCCTTAACAGCCCAGATTTACCACATGATCACTAGCGGCCAGGTAAGCCATTTGTGGGGGGCCCGAACCATCCTTACTTGTGACCAAGTTGGCTATGGCATGCCCATCACTGAGGAAATGACGATTCATCGCTATAATTTCACCATCTTCCAGGACACTTACTATGAAATCTATACTAAGCTGGTCCAAACCAGGATCCTAGAGCTCATGGAAAGGAAATCGGGGAAGATGCCCAGGGCTTGGAGTCAGGGGAAAGAAGTTTGCCTCTACCACAAAGGGGTCGGAGGATATGATATCGAGACTTGTCGCCACTTTCGGGTCAATTTGGAATACCTCATTGACATGTGAAAAATCAAGCTGGAGTTTCCCCCTTATCATCCTTGAAGAAAAATCGAGAAGAGTCTAGAAGATCCCAGCATCCAGAGCTGAAAGTAGCAGAAGTAGCAGAGTTTTAGCTTTCAGTTTCTTTATTTTTATTTTTGATGTCGCCTTTTACTTTCCCTCCTTTTTATTTAGAATAGTGGATGAAATGAAATGAGACAACTTATCTATCACAAGTTCAAACTATGTAGGGCTTGAATTCTCAAGAATGAGATACGTAGGCAGCCTTCAGGGCTTGGCCCATGTCTTAAAGAAATTGTCATTTCTCCACATCGACGAAGACGACGAAGAGTTTAGGAGAACAATAGGCAGAGATGTTACAAGATCAACAAAATCAACCTTTCTTGGCAAAACCTACTTATCCCAAATCAACGGACAAAATCCTTTCCTTTGAAACGATTGAGTCAAAACTGCCCGTGGACCAATTTGCCTTGACGAAAAGCAATTTTTATGTGTTTAAAGCAATTAATATGTGTTTTTTCCTTGTCATATATCTTGTATTATTCATCACTAATGAAACTTAACATAGTGGCCTTTGAGTTGTTTTTCATCTTAACAGATAAAAAAAACCGGTTTGTGTTGACAAAAACTGGTTGAACACTCTTACTTCACTCACTCGAAAGCACACTTGAATCCATCCTCTGACCCTCGCTTGTCTGAAGAAAGAATGACTAATAGTGAGGAAGAAAACACCTTGGCTATAAGGGACAGCGTCATCGCTGAACAGAATGAAATGATCACAGAGCTTGCGAAGAAATTAGAAAAGATACAGGAAGAAATGCAAAAGGCAAAAGACATGGCTAGCTTGGCAATCGCCGCCAATACTCCTGCTTTGGGTGACCCTCAGCCCCCTCCTCAAAACCCTCCACTCAATTCTCCGCAAACCAGAAATCAACTAAAAGACATCCCCTCCTTTTCCATTCCCAGGCCTTCAAACGAACCTGTCCATAATAACCCCTCCCTCGTCAGGTCCTTATACCAGACCCATACTCCCCCTGTTCAACATACTAACCGAAACAACAATCAAGGTGCCTATCTCCCGCAAAACCCTCCAAGCCTCCAGAACACTCCACAAAACACCTACAACCCACATAGCTTTACCCCCACGTACCAAATACTTCTCCACACATCCATCCCCCACCCATGCAGAACCTACCCCCCCACTTTTCATACCCTAACAGAACCATACTCCATCCTCTAGGAAAACCCTGAGTTAGATCATTATGAAGAGAAAGAAAGAGAGTTGAAGGCCACAGAATTGAAACGTGACCTCGATATGGCACAAATAAGGGAGGAAATGGCCCAGATTTGAGAGTTGCGGAGTTCGCCTTATGAAAAAGGCTACGATTATGATGATCTCTGCATTCACCCTGAGATGAACTTACCAGAAGGATTCAAAATTCCAAAGTTTGAAATCTTCAAAGGTGTTGGGAGTCCCAAAGCCCATCTAAGGAGTTACTACGATCAAATGGTCAGCGTCCGAAGAAATGATGACCTGCTAATGAGACTCTTTAGCCGAAGTCTGAATGGAGAATCATTGGAATGGTTCGCCTCCCAAGAAGTGAAAAAATGGTCCAAGTGGAGCGATCTCGCCCGAGACTTTGCCCAGAGATTTGCATACAATGTAAAAGTCATCCCGGATCGATATTCCCTGGGACGCATCAGGCAAAAGTCAAATGAAGATTTCAGAGATTATGCTTATCGGTGGAGAAAAGAGGCCGTGAGAGTCCGGCCTCCTATGACCGAAGAAGAAATAAGTGTGGTGTTTATGCGCGCTCAGGAATCGGAAGTTTATGACAAGATTATATCAGCGGTAAAGGCCCAGTTCTACGACTTAGTCAAAATCAGAGAGATTGTGGAAGAAGGGCTCCGCAGTGGCAAGATCACCAAGACCCCGGTTTCTTCAAGACCAACAGGACCCCCCAAGAAAAAGAGAGAGGAGGTATCTTCGGTGTCTTTCAATCCTAGTTCAAAACCACATAAACCCTTCGGAGCTGGTTACAAGAAGCCACTTGTTCCAACAACCTCTCCTCCAGTTCCACAAAACCCTCAACCTATCTTCTATACGCCGCCAGTCTTCCAAGCTCCAATGCCAAATATGCATCCCACATACCAATCTCCAATGCCAAATATGCAACCCACCTACAAAACTCCTCCCTGAAATTTTCCAGTATACCAAAGAGCTCCCGAAAACCAGAACAACCACAGGGTTCCTCCTCCCGCTAACCCCGGTCTCCCTCGGCCAGATTTGGAGAAGAAAGTTCCTCGAACTTTTACTCAATTAGCCGAAACTCAAACTCAGTTATATGAGAGACTGAAGGCCACTGGATTAGTTCAGACCATTCAGCATAAACCAGGCAACGTCAATTCTCCTTTCTACAAAGCAGATCGACATTATGCCTATCACTCAGGATACGCAGGGCACAGTACGGAGGATTGCATTAATCTGAAACACAAGATTCAAGATCTAATCAATCAGAAGGTAGTCACCTCACAGACAGCACCGCCAAATGTTAATAACAACCCACTTCCGAATCACGGAAGAGCCACTGTAAACATGATTGAAATAGAGGAAGAATGGTTCGCAAGCAAGTCCATAGTACCAGCGAGCCACAGAAATCCTGAGGAACTAGAAAGGTTTGTAGCTGCTTTGAGCATCGCGGAGAAGCCGCAATTTGCTGTGTTGGTGCCGGCTAAAGAGGATTTCATAATTGAAGCCCCCGTGACTCACGGCATGACAAGATCCGGGAGATGCTATGTCCCCGATGATTTAGCGAATGGTGCTTATAAGAAGGGTCTACAAAAAAGTCTAATCACTGAAGGTGAAGCAGAAGAATTTTTGCGGAGGATGCAGCCCAAGGAGTATTCGATCGTGAAGCATTTGGAAAAGCCCCAGCTCAGATTTCTATTTGGGCCTTGTTGATGAGTTCCCAATACCAAATACAAGCATTGCTCAAGGTTCTAAATGAAGCTTACGTACCCATATGTACAAGCACATAAAACTTGACCACTATGGTAAGCCAAGTCTTGGGAAGTCGCCACATTTGTTTCGATGATGATAAGTTGCCTTTTGAAGGCATGATGCACAACAAGGCTCTACATAACACTATTCAGAGTCAAGAAAAGGTTGTGAACAGGATATTGATCGATGATAGATCAGGATTGAATATTTGTCCATGGTCAACATTAACTCAGCTAGAATATGACCTGGGAAAGATTTGTCAGAGCAGGGTCAATGTAAGGGATTTTGACGGAGGTCAAAGGGACACTATCGGAGAAGTTAGCATGTATATCCAAATGGGACCCACTGAGTTCCGTACTGAGTTTCAAGTAATGGATATCTCCACTAGCTATAATTTGCTCTTAGGAAGGCCGTGGATCCATGGGGCCAGAGCTGTGCCATCAACGTTGCACCAGATGATGAAGTTTATTTGGGAGGAACATGAATTGGTGATCCATGGAGATGGGAGTCACTTGAGCCATCCCAATGGTTATGTTCCTGTAATTGAGGAAGTCCCGAGGGGAAGTAATTTCTACACGGTGGAAATTGTGAATGCCACAGAAGAGGACCTGGCTTCTCAAATCCCTATGCCTCCCATTTATAAGATGCTTGCGACCACAATGTTGAGGTGTGGTTATGAGCCTGGCTCAGGGCTAGAAAAGAACTTTGAATGTCGGATCGAATCTCTGAGCATTCCTGGACAGTTGGGCAAGCACGGTTTGGGGTATGTGATCCAAGAAGATGAAGTCAGCAACCAAGAAAAGAAGAAGTCATAACTACCCAACCGCTTCCTCACTTGTACCAGTCATTTCCGATTCATATTAGCCCTTCAAGCGATGGGTTAGAGGACAGGATCGGGAGGTTGTTCGAAGAATGCGATGCTGAGACAGAAGAAGCTCCTGAAACAACCACAATCAGGAACCTCGAGCCTGGCGAGAAGTTACAAAACTGGACCTCAACTCCCCTTGTGACTCTCCGCCTGGCTGGGTAGACAAAAACTTGTTTCACAAAAATCGGTGATAGTCCGGATGAGGCTCCGTGACCCGCCCTTTATGTTTTAAATTCCCTAGTACTCTTTACTACTTTCCAAAAGGCATGCGCCTGCATTTATGCAGGTGGTAGCCATAGCTTATAAATATTTCTGGATTTTAATGAAAGCCTCTTTATTTCAAAAATATTTGGACACAGATTCATTTTGGTAGCTATTGATTACTTCACCAAGTGGGTGGAAACTGGTTCTTACAAGTTTGTGACCAAGAAGGTTGTAGCCAATTTTGTTAAAAACAACCTAATCTGTCGATTCGGGATCCCCAAGTTAATTATTACCGACAACAGAACAAATCTGAACAGCCACTTAATGAAAGAAATATGTGAGCAATTCAAGATCACTCACCATAATTCAACCGCATATCGGCCACAAATGAATGGAGTTGTGGAAGCCGCCAACAAGAATATCAAGAAGATCTTGAGAAAAATGGTCAACCATCACCAATCTTGGCATGAGATGTTGTCTTATGCTTTATTGGTATACCAGACGACTGTCAGGACTTCGACCAGGGCGACCCTTTATATGTTGGTGTATGAGTCGGAAGCAGTGATACCTGCGGAAGTTGAAATACCGTCCCTCAGAATCATTCAGGAAGATGGGCTGAGTAATAAAGAATGGGTTCGCGCTCTTCACGAGCAACTCATGTTGATTGATGAGAAAAGGATGAGTGTCGTATGCCATGGTGAGTTGTAACAGCAAAGAATGATTCGTGCATTCAACAAAAGAGTAAGAGCTCACATATTTACCATAGGACAACTGGTCCTTAAGCGCATTTTTCCCCACCAGGAGGAATACAAAGGAAAGTTTGCACACAACTGGCAAGGGTCGTATGTCGTTAGAAAGTGTTATCCGAAGGAGCTCTGATCCTATCTGAAATAGACGGTCAAGTGTGGACCAAACCGATCAATTCTGATGCTGTGAAGAGATACTTTGTTTAGGGATAGTTTTCCTTTAATTTCCTTTCCCTGTAATCGCATTTCTTGATTGTAATCATTTTATGCTTTGTAATAGCTTAAAACATCCCTATCCTCTGGTACGAATTACGTCTGACCTGAATTCTCAAAAATGAGATACATAGGCGTCCTGTGTCAGCTTTGGTCAACCCCTTAGGAAAATCTATCTTTCCCCTTCCCTTATCCTGAACTACGTTTGACCTAAATTCTCAAGAATGAGATACGTAGGCGGCCTGTCTCGGCCTCGGTCACCCCTTTAGTTATTTCCATTATTCTCCCACTTCAAGTGTGGGAACTATGTTTGACCTGATTCCTGCCTCAATGGGATACGTAGGCACCACAACGGTTCCGTCATATCACCCCAAAAAATGGAAACTGGGGTAGAATTTTTGAGAAAGGAATCTCAAAAATTCAGAAGATGAAGGTCGTTGCTAACAAGACAAGAGGATGCTTGTAGATACGTAAATGCCACAATGGTTCGTCCGTATCGCCCAGGAAATGGAAACTGGGGAAGAATTTTTGAGAAAGGAATCTCAAAAATTCAGAAGACGACGAGCGTTAGACTCCGAAGAGTTCCCCATCAAGAATACAGAATATGCCAAAGAGCAACCAAGGTGAATATCGAGAAAGAATCTCATAATCCTCACAAAGTCTCAAGTCTCTTGCCAATGGAATGAGATTCGCTATGAAGCCTTTAACTGGGGAAGAAATTTTGAGAAGGATCTCAAAATTTCTGCCAAGCTTCATTCAAGAATTCAACATTAAGCTCTGAGGAATTCCCCAGAACCAAGAGATCAGAGTCTACTTCAAATAAATCCCCAGTCCTATATGGATTAATCCCCGTCTGTGATAGATTTCTTGAAAATCTTCTTTCAAGTTCCCCAGCTAGGATGACGAAGGACCTCCGTAGTCCGCCAGCAGTATGTCAGAAATGTCAAGACCTCGATTAAATGACGTTCATTGAACTAGTACATGATATGACTGGCAGAGACATTTCCAAAACATCTCTTTTTAAAACTCTTTGTTTTCCAAAGAACTTGTTTGAAAAATATTTACAAAGATTAGTTTTACTCCTTTAATGTGATTTTGTCTTATGTCTACCTTAGTCCGGGGAGAGTCGAGGGTGACAAGTACCCAAGATTGGAAAGCATATGGAGAAGATAGAACCAGCAGCAGAAGACCGAAGGAGGTCAACACAAACCAGTTTCGACAAAACTAACAATTTTTCTGTGGATGCAGGTTATTCCCAAAATTACATTAGAAAAACAGTCTCACGCTCAAAGAAATGCAACAAGACCAGATGCTTTGAGATTTGGTGAGAAGAGCCCAAAACAGCAGAAAGAAGCCAAAGAGGCAAAAGTCCCCAAAGCGAATGGATTTTCTGGTAGTTCACATGAACTACCAGATAAAGAGAAACTGACAATGTTCTTACGTTCCTAAAGGGATCAGGACATTTCGGTCAGCTTCAAATTGGGGTCACCAAACAAAAGAGCGATAGCACTCTCTACCAATTCCTGGCGGGTCAAGAATCACCCCGAACAGACAATGTTCAAAAAGCGATATTTATGACTGTCCCTGAAAGCAGGCACGACCATTTCGCTCGCATTTTAAACAAAGTTATTTTGATCAACTTCATAGACGCTGTCTTTAAAGTCTTTCAAATTTTGACTGTAGTCGCTAGTAAAAGTGGCATTGTGTCTACTGACCATTTGCTTTGAGCGCAGGTATACACAAAAGAGTCAACACAAATTCCAAGACGTGATGTTTTCATGACTTCCCTATAGAACATTGCATCATGCACCGCTACATGGCATCACATTTTTGCATTCATATTGCACCATGACACATCGCATCATGCTGCATTGCACCACATTGCATCACATGGCATAGTATCATGCCACATCATATCATAACATATCGCATTGCATCATATTATATTGTGTTGCATCGTATTGTATGGCATCATATCGCATGGTCATTTATATTTGCATGCCGAGAGGACCATGTCAAGAGGACCATGCCGAGAGGGCAATTCATATTTTCATGTCGAGAGGGCCATTCATACTTGCATTTCGAGAGGGCCATGTCAAGAGGACCATGCCGAGAGGGCCATTCATATTTTCATACCGAGAGGGCCATTCATACTTGCATGTCGAGAGGGCCATGTCAAGAGGAACATGCCGAGAGGGCCATTCATATTTGCATGCCGAGAGGACCATGCCGAGAGGGCCATTCATATTTGCATGCCGAGAGGGCCATGTCAAGAGGACCATGCCGAGAGGGCCTTTCATATTTGCATGCCGAGAGGGCCATGTCAAGAGGACCATGCCGAGAGGGCCATTCATATTTGCATGTTAAGAAGACCATCATCATCATATATCGCAGATACACATCCCCTGCAAAGATTATGCCCCTTTGACAGCTGGCTTCAAAGAGGATGACATTCATTAGGCGTCCCCAAGTCGCACTCGCTGTGCAGGATCGACCTCAGCATGCTTATATCCGAAATTACGTGAGACAAAAGGGTTTGATGTTGAGGATATCATTATTATTATCCTCATTCATTATGCCAAATTCGGCATGCAACATGCTTATATCCGAAATTACGTGAGGCAAAAGAGTCTGACGTTGAGGATATCATTATCATTTATTATGCTAAGTCCGGCATCCAGCATATTTATGTCCCATATTGCGTAAGGCGGATGAGTCTAACGTCAAGGATATTTTATGCACCTTTATTTGAAAGCATCAATCGCCAGATGATGCTGTTATATACCACCTGTCGTCAAGGTTTAAAGCTTATTATCTGAGGGATACCTATAAGTCATCTCTACCCAAATCGGATGATGAATCAGATTTTCCAACATTCGAAGGTCAATGGTCGTCTATAAGTCACAGCGATATCTGAAACTGAATAGTGTGCAAGATTGCCCGAAACTCAACAGAACTAAGAGTTATCTGTAAGACACAACGATATCTGAAACCGGATAGTGTGCAAGATCATCTGAAGATTGAAATTCCAAAGGTAATGCGTAAGTCGCAACAATATCTGAAATTTGGTAAAGTGCAAAACTACCAAAAATGGATGGTCCAAGGGTTATCTATAAGCCGCGACATATCTACGTTGATATTGTGCAGGACTACCCAAAGGCTAGTAATTCGAGGAAAATCTGTAAGTTGCATCACGTCCAAGATCGGATAAAAGTGCAGGATTACCCAAAAAACTGGCAACACGAAGGATATCTGTAAGCCGCCTCTGCCAAAGTCGGATAATGTGCGACATTACTCGAAAGCTGGCAAATTAAAGGCATCTGTAAGCCGCCTCTATCCAAAGTCGAATGATGTGCTAGATTACCCAAAGCCTGACAATGCAAGGAATGTCTATTAGTCGAGTAGATACGGATGACACGCGAAATTTACCCCAAAGAAATATGCAAAAAAAGAAAAAAAACCATTGCCAAAAACCAAAAGAGGCTACCGCATTCAAGAGAATGCCATTAAACAATCAAGAAGGTCGCCATCATTCATAAATTTCTACACAAGCAATCTTATCCGATAGTCAAGAAGGCTATCATGTTTGATCGACATGGAAGCTACCATTTCCTAAAACAGAGACAGGAAAGGACGTCAATTTCCTCAAAAAACAACAGATAAAGGAAAATGAGGTACAAAGCTATCTCTCCTTGTCAAATTCTGTTACTACTAACCATTTGGTTTTGAGATATTTTCTAGAGCATCCGAGAAGTATGAAATTCTCAAAGTAAAACCACAGGTGCAGACTACACCAAAAGGGACACATCACAACGTGGAACTTTTTCTTAGCAGCAACTTGTGACACAGTCCGGAGAGGGACATCAAACTCTTTAGACACGAACTGAGGAACAACTCACCACCACCATCAAAGCACACCCCTATCAGAAGGCATATGGGTATTTCCTATCTTTGGGTCTTAGTTCACACCCGGGGTATTTTCTGAACTCACGCTACCAAATTTCCTTTTTTTTTCAAATTTGGGTGATGATACACCTCGAGCTTTGGAAATTATGTCTAGGTAAAATCTTACTTATGAGTGTGAAGTGCACCACATTCATAGTTGAGAGGTTACAAGCCTCTTTTCTATAGCTCAACTTATTCGTCACTCATCCCGAGCCAAAGGTCATCTTAACATAAAGATTACCTTTTCCACTGATTGAGTCGAACTACAAGTAGCCTGATTCTCAAGTCTTGGGATATGTAGGCGGTCTCTATTTTGAAAACTCGGCTATATTACAAACCCCCCAATCCTCTTACACCCCATCTTTCTGGTCTCTCCGTACTCTGAAACTGGGATAGTTTGGAATTCCTTGAAAATCGTGCGTAAAATCAAGCATCTTGAACTACAAGTGGCCTGAATTCTCATGTAACCTGAGATATGTAGAAAACTCAATACCAGAGTTCGGCCATGATTCCTTGAAATTCGTGCTAAAACCAACCACCTCCCGAGGATGGACTTGTGGTCGGACAAAAATTGAGAACATCAAATCTCTTTGCCCAGGGTTCATTACACTCACCCTACCCAAAGGGAGGGGCAGTTGTTGAAACTCAATTTTTACCCGCCACATTACTAATTAATCTTGAGCCTTTTAAATTTTAAATAATTTTTGAAATAATTATTTTGTAAAAAGGGATAAAATATTTTTTCAAATAAGCTTTATAATAGTTTTGAGACATGATTTATATCTCTCATGTTTAATTATGTGGAATTTATATAAGTCTACTTAAAGAACTATTTAAAAGCTTAATGTCATAAGAAAATCCCTTTTAAAGTTTAAGCATTTGATTTTCCTCCAAATTAATTCAAATGAGAGTTAATTGAAAGATTAATTTCATAATTATTAAAGAGGTAATTACATGTTTAATACAATAATTATTTTGAATTGTTTTAATTTATTAAAGCTCGAGGTTGATTGTAATTAATTCATCTCTATTTCTATTCTATTCCATTTCCTTAATACCATTTAAATCCTAGCCGAATATTTTCTAGTTCCTACCAATTTGGCTACCCCTTTAATTTAAGAGTGGCCACATTTTGCAAAATATGGCCAAAACTTAAACCACCTTATAGACCCTCATATCAGCCGACCCATTTGGGACAAAATTTTTCAAACCCAACTCCCTTATGTTCCTCTTTTTCCCCTCTCACCACAATATTCCCTTAGCCCAATCCCAAATGACCCATACCCGGCCCACTCCTATATTTCTCCTCACATCAGCTTATGTCCATATATACACTCATAACAGTATACCCACCGCCTATATTTCTCTCCTCAAAATCTTCACCAATGCGCCTCACGCATCTCCATTCTCCCAGAAAGGATGCGTTGTACGAGACAATGCGCCTCGTACAATAACACACCACCTCACCTCCCTTTTCACTTTATATTCTTCATCTTTCTCTCTCAACAACCAAAACCCTAACGCCACTACTCATTCACGGCTGCAACAACGGTTTCACAATGCTTAACCCTCCTAGCGTTCCCAAACGCTGTCCCATTTTCTCCGTCAAAATCGTGCTGGCAGCATCCAGAAGCTCCCAAGGATGGCTAGGTGGCAATTTCTCCGCGTGATGCGGTGAAAATTTGTACGATCTCGTACACTCCCTTTGCTATGAACGTTATCCAGCAAAAGGAATTTCAAATTCCTCAGCTAAAAATCCCCAGATTACCTTCCAATTTCCCCCCATTTTTGACCCCAAAACCCCTATAAAACCCCTCCTAGCTGCATGTGAGGCAGCTGATTTTGGGGAAATATTGGGGGTTCTAGAGAATCGATTCTCTAACCTCACGAAACCGGTCAGCTAGCTTGGAAAATAAACACTAAAAATTCGAGTTCTAACGAGTTTGCTACTAATCCGGTGGTGGTGAGACTTTCCGGTGAGGTTCAAGGTTACAAGTTGCTTCCCTAAAAAAGGTATAACCCTCACCCTCTTCTCTTTACTGTTTTCTTTTCCTTTTTACATTATGTAATGTTCAAGTCAAGAAATCTGGGTTCTGGTCTTGTTTGTTAGTTTTAAAGATATGTGTTTGAATTTTAGACTGTTATTATGAGTTTGAGTAGTGATTTCATTTAGAAACATCATGGTCTCCGCTGGCTGTGTTTGATTTGTTAGAACAGTAGATGTAAGTGCAAATTTGTAGTCAAATTTGTTGCTAAATGATGTGCATGCTATGATGTAAAACCTGTCATATTTTGTTCATGAAATGTTTGATTTTTCTCTTGTTTTTCCCCAACCCCTTTGTCATGATCATGCCCCCATTTTGCCTATTGATTTTGTCTAGTGTTATCCTCTCATGTTTAGGTTAACTTGGAATACTGATTTCTCTTAGTAAATCTCATGGTTTTTTACTAACTTTGTTCGACCAATATGATATCTAAATGAGTATGAATCTGTTGTTGGAATTTAGAATTGGTTTGGTTCGTTAATAAACAATTGACCCTCTCCTATTTACCCTTAGTTTCTTTGGTCTTACTCTTGTCCTGTTTTATTCTTTCCATTTACTGTTTCTTGCTATGTGTGATATCAATCTGTGTACATGAATTACTAAGTGTTATTTTCTCATGTTTAGGGTGATGTTTAGGTGAACTTTGAGTACTGATTTTTCATAGTTCCACTGGGTTTTTAAAAACTGTATGACATGTAAATACTATGAGCATGGATTTTATACTTGTTTACTGATATAAGAATGGTCAACCCCTTTCTGCTTCCCCTATTTCCCTCAACTTGTCATTGATTCTGCTTTCCTCTTGCCCTTTCCCTTCACTATCTTGCCTATATTAAAAATGGTCTTATATATATGAATTGGTTAAGTTCTAGTGTTGGTCTCTCATGTTTAGGTTGATGTTTGTGATAAGTTTGAACACTGTGTCCTTTTG
Organism: Jaltomata sinuosa; assembly: GCA_003996215.1. Taxonomy (NCBI): domain Eukaryota; kingdom Viridiplantae; phylum Streptophyta; class Magnoliopsida; order Solanales; family Solanaceae; genus Jaltomata; species Jaltomata sinuosa. The sequence goes on from QJPP01002628.1 coordinate 124,131, forward strand.
AAACTTCATGAGTTTCATTGATTCTTTGTTTGTCATGTGTGACATGAACATGCTACAGATTTGGACTTGATGTTAGAATGGTTACTGATTGTTCAGCTCTTTCCTCATTCTCCCCTGATTTCTTTATCTCATCCTTGTTCCCTTTCCCTTTTCCTTTAATGATTTGATCATGCTAAATGACTATATGTGAGCCTATTAATCATAGTTTAGAATTTGTTTAAGTCTGATTTGTAAATGTTGAATCCTATGTTCTTGTATGCATAAGAATTCTGTTATGATTAGGAACTAGAGGTGATTCATATCCTCTCATAACATGCTCTTCACCTCTGTAAGTTCTTCTGATTTGTCCTTCAATATATATATTGTCTTCATTGCCTGTTTAGTGTGCTACATATGAACTGTGAAATGGTAGGATTTGGCTGTTGTTTTAAGCATGATGTTATTTTAGGTTCAGTCTGTGTTGTGAAATCATGTTAGAACTGTGGAATGGTTTTGATCTTTACCATGAAAATAATCTCCTCTAAATGCCCTTTTCCTGGTTCTCATATGAGTTTCAATTAGTGATTGTTGTTTAAAATTTGTCCAGCCTTCTTGACTTGTCTCCTTTTTGGTATTATGTGATGCCTAGACTAGGTTCTTTAGCTAGCCTTTCATGCTTTAAATGATCTATGTTAAAGATGTTTAAAAGGTTCCTTTTGTGACCAAAATATGCATTCTCCTTATGTTTAAATGTTTAAATGTTTAAATTTGGATATTGAATATGACTAAGTGTGATGAGTATATTTGAGACTGATTTGTGTCTCTATGATATCATGCATATTTTTTTTCGAATTTGTGCATCTGTGCATATATGCTCTGTTTGAATCTATCCCTTTATCCCCTTTGATTTCTGGAAAAAGAATGAGTTCAAAAGAATTATCTTTGTTGGTAGTTGAAAGTTGGAAATACTGTGACCTTAATAGTATAGTCCTTAGGTGATAAAATTTTATGATTTGTTGTCTAAATATCCTATTTCACATGTTGCAATCTTGTATGAACTTCTGTGAGTATTAATGAATTGGTTGTTAGGAAATATATTTTTTAAATATGAAATTTGCACATTGCTTGATTATTCTTGCTTAAATTATTTAGACATGTACTAATCTTTATTTTTTACCCCTCTTTGGTGCATGATAATATGGTGGAGTCCAATTGGACTCTCAAAATTCATCCTTTGCATTTCTTCCGTCGGGCCTAGCCCAACACTGTCCGGATCAGCTTGATCAAGCCAAAAAGGGGTTGAGCCTGTGAAATTGGAGCAGCAACAGAAGAAGAGGAAATGGGCCAAGCCCAAGCGTTGCATCAACAGAAAAGTCTAAAATGGACTGAACAAAGTTTAGAGTGGGCCAAGCCCATAAAATTCGACAGCAGCAGTAGCCCAAAGGGCTGAAAATCGATGAATCGAACTAAGTCCAAATTGAAAATCGGCGGTGGGCCTAAAGAGGGCTCACACACTAGTATTAGGACATGATTAGTGTTTTAAATTATGTCTTCTTGTTTTAATTACTTGGTTGACTAGGTTGATTGTATAATTGGACTAACTTTGCGAAACTTAGTTAAATTATCCCCAAAAGGAATCAAAATTTCTGATAATTACTGTTTCATTTACTCAATTTGTTTAATTTCAACTCTTTTCTTTCCGTGAGTATAAAAAATAGACCCTTTTATATTGTCTTTTATAAAATAACCTTTTTCATAATTATCCTCTAAAATCAATCTTCTTTATAAAAATAAGATGTTTTATAAACCAATCCCGTTTTCAAAAGTTAGTCAACAAGTTAATTTTTTAAACAAGCCCGGGCAACCGCGAGTTAGCGGATACTCTTGGTGCCTTAACACCCTTCCAAGAGTATTAACTTGAACCCTTACCCTTAATCTCTTAATTTTTAAAGTCTTTATCTGTTTTAGATTTTAAAAATTCTTATATGTTTTTCTTGGTTTTTACTTTATAAAAACTAAGTGGCGACTCTTGCTTTTATTATTGAGAAAATATTTTGAACTTCAACTTAGATTTTCAAAACGAACTCTTTTTTTCAATAAATAAAGCCATGTTTTCCAAGTCCTTACCGAAAAGGATCAAAACACCTATATCCATTAGGGAAATCATTTTCCTATTTTTAAGGAGTTTATTTTCTAGAGAAAATATTTTTCAAAATATTTGACCAACTAAACATGAGAAAATTAAAAAATATTTCCATCCATACTAAAACACCCTTAATGCCAACTGAATAAGCTAAATAAGATCAACATTCATCATTTTAAAATCTTATATTTTTTTTTTAATTTCTATTTTTCAAATTGTGACCATAAAATAAGATACGCATGCAAAGAATGTATACCCTAAAACTAGTTATAAAAATAACCCGATATAACATATTTACACACTATAATGGGACCAAAAATACACAATTGTAATTAATTAAATTGTATATCACAAGAACTAAAATTCTATTAAGTGACCAAAAATTCTATTGTCTTGACATATTAGATCCGCCTCTAGTGCTAACCACACGATTACTAAGGAACATCCATAACAAACTCTTGACTGAGCTAATGATTTTCTACCTTTTTTTATTCCCAAAATCTGCAAACTTGAACTTTTTTCCAAAATCTGCAAAATTATTGAACTTTTTTCCTTCTCCTCTTTGTTTAATTTCTTGTTGATTCAAAGTTCAAAAGCTCCTCATTATTGAAGATGCACAAAGAGATGGAATGATCATGGCTTTGAACAATAATGGAATGAAATTATTTGCATCCACTGTATCGCTTCTTCCCCTGTCTGGTTACTCCCTCTCTTTCTAATCACTCTGTTTCTAAAGTTTCATCATTTTCTTTGATTTTCTTAATTCTAACAAAGACTATGATTGGTAATTCGAAGGGGTGTCTTGGAGCAACCACAAAGTTGTCTCTGTGTGATCTATAGATCACGGGTTCGAGCCATGAAAACAGCCACTAATGCTTGCATTGGGATAGACTGTCTACATCATGGAGTGTGATCCGTCCCAGTACCCTACATGAACGTGGTATGGTTTATGCACCGTACTGCCTTTACTATAATTGGAAATTAGCTATAACTTGAGGTTGGATATTCATGCAACTTTCACCCCTGAGTCTAAAGTTTTATGCATTGACGTCATAAAAAATATTTGTACAAGCAGGTTACTTATAAAGTAGTTATATGTAAATCTGTAATATAAGCATTGACTAGTAATCTGATAAAAATAATGACTAAATTGCTATAAAATGTTAAAATACTATGAGAATATAAAAATTCTTATATTGTGAGTGTATATTCAAATTCATAACACGACCAAACAATAATGTACTCTAATATTTCCTTCGCTTTGAACCTTATAGTGAACCCTACCATTCAATCACACAATAATACTTGAAAAGATTTCTCTTGAATCGACTTAATTTATAGATACTGACAGGTAAAGATTGTCTGAACTATTAATGTAATTGTACATGGGAAAGTTTAGAAGTCACCAATTATAAAATATCTTAATTAACCATGAGTTTAATATCTATGTACTACAGTTTAATTTTATTATTACTAGCTATTAAGTTATCTAAAGGACAAATACAAGTAATTGATTATAATAAGTGAGATTACTAACTTGGAAAATAAGGCAAGTAATTACTATGCGCTGCTACATGTTAAAGTACACTAACAGTGTAAACTTTTTTTTTCCTACAGTTTCTGCATATATAAGTTATATCTATTAATTATATACTTTAGAATAGTCTCATGATTAGTCAATAAAATACTTCCAACATTGAAAAGAAACTGATTGATTCTCTACAACATGGCAAAAAGAGATGATCAGTCAATAATAAAATAGAAATTAGTTATTAGTAGTACTATTTTTCATTTGATAACTTGTTTGTTTCTGGTCTTTGCAGAGTGGTGCTGGTTTCAGGTGTTGTTCTTTACTTGGCTTCAATTTTCCTATTCAATGATCCCAATTGTTCATCCTCTGAGCTCTTACATTATTCAACATTTAGAACCCCAAAATTTGGTCATGATTCTAGTCCTACAAACCTTAGCCATCTTCTTTTTGGACTTCTTGGCTCTGAAGAAGCATGGCACTATAGGAAACAATACATTGAATCATGGTGGAGGCCAAATAAAACGCGTGGTTATCTCTATCTTGATGTGGCTCCAACAGGTGATGATCTTTTGCCATGGTCCTCATATTCCCCGCCTTATAGGGTATCCGATAACATAACTCAATTAATTGAAGAAACTAAACATGTAGCGCCAACTATGGCACGAATGGTGCATGGGATAATGGAGGTCTTTAGGGAGGACCATGAAGGAGTGAGATGGGTGGTTATGGGAGATGATGATTCAATATTTTTTGTGGATAATATGGTTGATGTTCTCGCGAGATATGATCACACGAAGTATTACTATTTGGGGGGTCAATCAGAGTATCTATTGTCGAATTATTGGTACTCATTTAATCAAGCTTTTGGTGGAGCTGGATTTATTTTGAGTTACCCTTTGGCAAAAGCAATGTCTAAGTATGTTGAAAGTTGCTTGAGGAGATACCCTTTCTTGAGATCTGCTGATCAAATAACTATGGTTTGCATATCTGATGTTGGAGTCATTCTTACTCCTCTTAAAGGTAGTCACCAGGTATGTTTTCATTTCTTTCTTAAACTCTAAAGTTCGTCTAGCAAAATATTGATGACCAAATTAATTAGCATTGCAAATACTAAAATATTATTTATGGCTAAATTGTTGAATAGCCTTAGCCGGTGTAGGTGTACTCAGTAATTTTATTTGAACACATGTGCTTATGAAATTTTTTATACAATAAACTATCACTTGTTCTAAATTGACTGACTCTTAATCCTTGCATTTGTCTCTACTTGTAGATAGATTTGCGCGGTGATATATCTGGTTTTTTATCGTCACATCCAAAAGCTCCATTGATGTCTCTTCACCATTTAGATGCTGCGGACCCTATCTTCCCTTCAATGGACAGACCTCAATCTGTACGTCACCTTATGAAGGCGGAAAATTTAGATCAATCTCGCATGTTACAACAAGTTATCTGCTACAACAGGCCTAGCAATTGGTCATTTTCCATATCATGGGGTTACTCGGTACATATTTATGAGAACATTTTGCCTAGGAGCCATTTACAATTACCAATTGAAACATTTCAACCATGGGGAGTTACACCTAAAGACCCTCCATATTACTTGCTAAATACAAGGTGGCCTACAAATGATTCGTGTGAAACTCCTCATGTTTTCTTTATGGAAAATATAGAGAAAACAAAGAAAAATGAAATCCTTACTACGTATTCACGGTCATTGCCTCGAGGATTGTTGGCTTGTTCATACAGTGGTGACCATTCTGCAGATTATATCTCTAAGATTGAAGTCTACTCTCCAAGAAGGAAACGGATAGAGGTAAGGTCTTAATTTCCTGTTTTATTTTATTTGTAAGATCTCTAGACAATGGAATAAGTTACTTTAGGAATAAAGGGTGAATCGGCAATAGAGGTAGTGGCACAGAGAGAGAAAAGAGGAGCAAAAAGATTGTATAATGGGAATTACCCTTCTTCCCTCCTTTGACCCTTATGCAGCTATACATCTGCATTAAAATAGTATTCTGTATTGCTTGTTCAAGTCGTTTAACATATTTTCTCCTAGTGGTGTAGGTGGTGGTGGGATGATGGGGAGAGAAAGAGAGAAAGAAAAGGGGAAGAGAAGATGGTGGTGGAGGTGATCTGATGGCACTGGTGGCTGGGAGAGACAAGGAGGAAGGAGGGATAAAGTGTGATTGACGGTAGAGGTAGTGAGAAAAAGAGAGGAATAAAAAAATTTAAAATTTTAAAATTAGGGAGAAGAGTCAAATTTGCTCTTGAACTATGTGAAAGGATCAAATTTGTCTATGAACTATGCGAAATGTTCAAATTTACCCTTTCATTTTAAAAAATTAATCCTTACTTGCGTGACACGTGGCATCACCGAGTGTTAAACTTCCACCGTTAACAATAAGAGCAAATTTATTTTATTTCGCATAGTCCAAAAAAATAAATTTAACCATTATATATTTGTTTTCTATCTATAACAGTTACCCTATATTGTTTTTTGTTCCTTTTTACTTTCATTCAGATGGATAGATGCGAGTGTTGTGACGTGATGCACAAAAAGGGCACTAACAACGCAAAGGTTAAACTCAGGGAATGTCATGTGGATGAAATAATTGCTTAGTGAAATACTATAAACTTTTTCTTTTAGGGTTTAGATAGTTAATACTATTTCCTAGGGTCCATCAATTTTGATTGTTAGATGCAAACCACCATTGCTGTATTTATATTGATAACATTAATTCCATTATTTTCAAATTATTTTTATTTGAATTTTCGGAGTTATTGAAACATAGACTGAGCAAAAATATTGTTTAATAATTATCGAAAAGAAAAGAGATAACATGTAGTTAAACTTTGACATTTTATAGAATAAATAGAAGGGAGAACTACAGGAATATCCCAAAGAATAAAAAGTTTATGGGGTTTTTACGAAAATGTACCACTGGTAAAAGTTTTTTCAAAAAAAATAGTTGCATGTATAATGTATGTATACCACATGTATATGCAATGTATATATAATGTATATGCATGTATACTTCCAAAAAAAAATTTTAAATAGCCACATGTATACCGCATATATACCAATGACCATTTCGAGTAAAAACTTTGGCCAAATGACCATTTTATGTAGTAATTTATAAGTGAGCTATTTTTTGTGTAAGAAATTTAACACAATGACCATTTTATCTAATTTTCCCAAAGTTTATTGCTACTTGACCATATTTACCATTTAATCATTTTTAGCCACAAAATGTTATCAATATACAAACATTCAAGAAACCAGAATTTTTTTTATATATATATATTTTTAATGAGTATGGTTGGAATTTGAAAACATATAGACGAGGCAATATACAAAATTGAGGAAGATTGAAGGTGAGTTGGAGTCAAAATTTGCAATTAAAATTGAGTGGAAAAATTTATTTTCAACACAGGTATCTCGCACAAAGATATATATATATCTGGATAGAGAAGTGATACATCATACAAGAGGAGATATATGGTGACTAATTGTCTTTAACATACGAAGTTCCATCAGCATATGAGAACAAGTCATGATTTTCCTAGCATATTAGCAGGCATCTAATATTGGAAAGGAATTCTTGTATACCTTAAGATAAATGAGGAAACGGAAATTATGCGCATAAAATTCAAGACACAACATGTACATGGTTGTAGCAGAAGCTAGAGAAGAAGGAGGGGCGTTAGCCAATTTGTAACAAAAATAGGATTTAGGGCTAAAATAGATAGTATTTTACAAGTGAGCCAATATTTATAGTAATGCGCAATTTTCTCTAAATAGATTATTGGAAAAACTATATGACATACAAAACATAGCTATGTATTTACTATACATAGCTACACTTTTAAAAAAATTATGTTTCATAATTACACTTCACTTTATATAACATTTCTCCCAATTTCGCTTGTCTCCCCCCCCTCCCCCCCCTCTCTCGCTGCCACTCCCTTTTTTTTGTCTCTCTTGGCTAATTTTTTTTTAAACTTTTCCCCCTCTCTCATTGGCTCTCCCCCTCTTCTTTCTCTTTCTATTTTTAAGTTACCAATTATTTTTTTTGGATTTTTGTTCAGATTTTTGGAGTTTTATGGTGAGTTTTACTCCTTTTTATATTTATGGGAAAACCAAGAGTTTCTTGGTACGAGCTGAGTTTGGGGACATTTTGGTGACACAACTGTTGCTTTGATTGAAATGGGGAACTTAAAACAGCAATTGAGGTTTGATTGAAATGGACATCAGCCCAGTGCCGGCTCTACCTTGTAGCAAAAAAGGCAATCGTCTTAGGCCCCAAATTTGAGGAGCCTCATTTTTTTCAGCAATAATAGATTATAGTTTTTTTATAAAAAAAATATTAAATATTATTTATAAAAGTTAAATTTTTATATAAAAGAAAAAAATTCAATAGAAGAAGTTTGATATATCTAGAGTACTATGTCTCAAGAAAGATTAAATATATTGGTTATATTATTAATTGAAAAAGAATTATTAGAAAAAATAATTATAAAAAAATAATTAACAACTTTGCATCTCAAAAAATTTAAAAAATACTTTATAAAAGAAACTATATTAATTTTTCTTAAAAATTTAAAACCTCCATTTGATTTTGGCATTAGACCACTAATGTCCTTGAGCCGCCTCTGCATCAGCCTTTCTCAATTGATTCATTAGCAAACAACACAAAAATCCAAATCTTTTCAAGAATCGAATAAAAAGTAAAAATAAATAAGTTGGGTTGGGGAAGAAAGTGGGATACAATTGTACTCGTTATACCATTTGATAACAATTGTATACATTGATACAAATTATATCAAATAATTTGGGTTGGGAAAGAAAGTGAAATTACAATTGTATTCGTTGATACAACCTGATATATTTTGAAACAATTGTATTCGTTGATACAATTGTATTTTGGATACAGTAATATGTATTTAGTTGTTTATATGACTTACAAATACAAATGCATTATTTGTATTTGTGTCGCGTCCAAATGCACACGCAAGTGTACGATGTTGTACAAGTAATATATGATTTAGAATCCAGATATCGTACCCACATGGACTTGTTAATTAACTATTCACTAAATTAAACTAATGTTAATTATTTATTCAAGCGGTTGATCCCCAAAGATATATTTATGATTTAGCTAAACTAACAATAAAAAGAAAATAACTAATGAACAATTAACCAGATGAAGAGCATATTTTTACGTAATCAATGTGATGAAATCGATCTATGTCACGATCCAATTTCTTGGTCATGATGGTGCAAATCCTCTACAGTACGGGCATAGTCCGCAATAGCCTGGAATGACCAACCACTAGCAACCAATATCTCTGCTGGCTCTCTAAACTCTCTTTGTAGCCCCCAAACAAATCTACGGACTCTATCGGGCTCTGTGGGCATAATCATAGCCCCAAATGGAGCAAGCTAGTGGAAGCGAGACTTATACTCAGGCTCAACCTCGAACCCTACCTATATGACCTCCCCGGCTCCTAGCTGGAGTCGTGGATGCTGGAGTCAAAGGCTCGCCCCCACCTGATGTTGACGATCTCGTACGAACCATCTGCGGGAGAATGAACTAGAATAAGCGAGATTTCAGGAAACCATCAAGGATAAGACGCACGATATAGAGGCAATAAGAGAGTCATGTTTCCTAAAATGTCACTGTAGCCTCCAGAAGATTGAGTACGGATGTCTCCGCCCTGATCCGCGGGGCTTTACTAGACATTGGCTCCTATATCGATGACACCGGTGAACCTAGGCTCTGATACCAAGCTGTCATGACTCAATTTTTCGGTCATGATAGCACTTCCAACCCCCAGTAGGCGAACCAATCCCCGTAGCCCAGAATGGTTAGTTATGGGCTACTATCTAACCAGCAAGCGAAAGAATATATAAAATAAGCGGAAGTAAGGGATAAAAGATAAGAAAAGGAACAACATGAGTAAATACAACACTTAAAACCACCTCAAAACATGGTATCATAGTATAAGAGCGGACACTACATCAATAGAGTACAAAGGATGAACTAAAGGAGATATACATATGTCTATGAATGATAAGGAGTACATAATACAATAGATGAACTAAAAGATAAGCCTGATCGCCAAGAGCTCATCCTTAGTCTCGGACAGTCCAAAAATACCTCGCACGAGGCAGCACGGTATGCGGCGAGAACTCACACTCGGATCTGCACCAAAAGATTCAGAAGTGTAGTATGAGCACCAATTGCAAAGCAACAGGTACCCAGTTGGTATCATAGGCTGACTGGACGCATATAAGATATAAAAGCAATAATATAGCGAAAAAGAATGAAGTAGTCACAGAAACAACGAACAAGCACATGGAAGCTAGCACAGAGAGACTATAAGGAGAAAACAATCATGCTAGGCTATCTAATAGAGTTATACATCACAGAACACAGGTGAAGAAAGAAGAAACGCACCTGAGGTCCATGCAATAACAATATATAAAGAGAGTTAAAGGAGAAGGTGGTATACCGGTAATCTCAAGTAAAAAGGAAAGGAGGAAGGACAATAACGATAAAATGCTCGAAAAAACGACTAACAACTAAGTCATACTAGTAATACCATAATCAGGATCAATATTGCAATAGAATAACGATAAATAAAAGTCTATCTACAGTTCCATGGGAGCCCATACACCCAAGGAACACATACAAGTGAAAACAAACCCTCTGGCATCCCATACTACCAGAGCGTACACTGAGCAAACAACAAACAAGGATGGGTGCGAATACGATATGCATGATGTGATATGATATGTTAAAACCAAGTGACAGTAGTGCCGTATGTTACCCCCTCCGGTATCTAAAAGGCCCAATAGAGGCAGGATTCATGGTAGAGATTCCCCCGAGTACCTCAACTCCACCGTACACCCCTCCTCCGACACTCGCAGCACGTAGCCCCTGTTCCGGATCGGCAAGGTTCATGAAGGTCTACTCGTAGACCACATACTAAATATCATAATCTCAATATAACCGTTTGGAGTGTACCCGGAGCCATATAAGTCACCAGACCTCGAAAATGCACGCCCGAGGTTCTACCCGGATCTAAATCAGTGAATTAAGTCTCAAAAATCCTGACAAGAGTGTTCGGACATAACCGGATCTAAAATAGTAGTAAAACTAATTTGTTGCTTGGTCCGACCGAGTCTAGTATCATTTCAAATTAATAGGAAATCAATTCTAGCACTACGGCCTAGCCGAGTCTAGTATAAGTAGGGAAATAGTGATAAAAATTATTCTCTTAATTCCTTTTTACCCCGACAATATTCATGAAAATAATTCCAACCTTTATTAACTATTTTTATCAGAAACGTGCCCGTAGGGCCATGCAAGGTTTAGAAAAATATCAATAGTAGGTTCGAATCCAAAACCATAGTAAAACATGTGAAAAACTTTTTATATGCATGATAATGGCATGCTCAAACACAGGCAGTAGCCTAACAGCTCACAATCAACCTATCAGCCCTGCACAGGCTCCAATCGCTCTACAGCAAGCATAACCAGCTCTATAATAACGATATCGATGTTCGACACTCACAGACATTCCCAAATAACCCACCATCTATGGTCTAGAGTCAAAACTATGCCACACCAGACCACAAGGGTGATACTATCAACTACAATAAATACTACAATCAACGGAGCAAAAATAAGATGGACATAAAGAAGCGGACAAGGTCTGGGGTACCAAGCTAATAAATCCAACCCGAGGATGCTAATTAGTATAATTATATCCTATATATGCAGAGTCTAAAGAGTTATACCGTAACCTACCTGTCGTCCGATGACAAGCTGTTAGAACGACGATGTCCAAGCTCGAACCACTCTGAAAAGCTCCAAAATAAAATCAAACTCGAATTTAGGCTTGAATAACTTGACGTAGATAATCGATTTTCTTACGGGAATCAAATATCACGTCAAAAGATCATTCCCACAAATTCCCTTCTTAACGTGAAAGAGAGCATATGTATCTATATGTACAGAATATGAAAATTATAAATAATTTGGAGTAGAGAATGGTATGATGACCTATTTTAAGTATATGTGAATATATGTTCTGCAATTTGGAACAAAGATCACTTGCTAGAAATGGAAGATTTGAGTGGGAATCTACATATATACATATATGACAAGAACATGTGGCAAGTGATGAAGTGCTTAGTGGCATCAAGACTTTGATGTACCTCCCCACCACTTCCACATGGAAGTGGTGGTGCCAACACCATCTAATTTTAATTTCATTATATATATATTCGGGTATTGCATAAGTTTGTGATAAAATAAATATACTTTTTGAATATATCATAGTAAATAGAAAATCATTTCAAATAAAATCTACTATATTAAAATAATAATTTCCAACCTAACTAAATTTACTATCCCCATTAAAATCTTAATAATTTATAAAACTCCTATAAAATAAGTACATACGCAATATATCATAGCAAAAGTATTTTTTTGCATAAATATTTAAAATATTTTTAGAAAAGTAAAACTTTTTACCAAATTCAACTTTCAAATTAAATATTTTCAAATACGCGCGATGTTAATAAAATTCTCAAATTTAGGCTCGCAAGCCTTTGATACGGGATGAAGGTTAAGGTCATACGACACCTCGAATCAGGATCGACCTGCCCACAAGTTCAGTTGAGGTCATACGTACGCAAATCACTATCTCACGATTTTGATACTTAGCTCCTACAGCTCAACTCTAAAATAAGGAAACGGCCATAAAGACCAAACCAACGGCCAGGGCATCGAACTACTAGTCCCAGCAAGCCATAAATAACTTGGGTCCACTACAGGCAAGCTCTAATAGTACAAAAAAAGCATAAACGCGGGAATGACTGGAAAGGTCATTACAATCTAGGATTGTGGATTCTCTAATAATCATGTTGAATAATTAATTTCATCGACTTGCTTAATTTATCTAGTTGTTGATTTACATGGTTAATGACATAATTATGGTCTTCCGAGCCTCTAATTTTCTATCCACGTGCACTTTTAAAACTATATTTTTATGATCAAGAATGAACATGCAAATGTAATTGCTTCTCCCATTTTGTAACCAAATAAGAAGATCTAGGTATATCCTTATCCTAATTGGAAATCAACCCTTTATTTTACCAAAGAAAAGATCTTAATTTCTATATATTTTGTTCTAACTCATGATCCGTAGCTCGAGTTCATAATGAGAATATGGATTTATTCTACTGGCCATGAAGCAGTAAAATAGTAAAATCAAGAATATAAGAATAACTAATATGATAATTTTTACAAATCGAATCAAGAGTCTACTACAACAATTATGAAGCTACTATTATCCTAGAATGAAAATTTTAACTCTATATAGTGTCACGTTCCAACTCGCCGTGATTGGAACTTACACTAACTCTCCGATGAGTGAACCATCACTTACCAACTTACTCAATAGTTATAAATTAATATAACTAATATTAAGGCATTCAAGATATAAACCTAAAAGTCTTAAATATCAAATAGAATAATTATGCGGAAGTCTATCTATTACAATTCTCAAAATCTGAAAGTCATCGTACAAGGACTCTAACTAACAATGTCTAAGACTAAAAAAAAATATAAAAATAATATCTGAAATAAATAGATATCTGTCCAAAAATAGATATGTGGTATCCTAGATGGAAAGTAGCTCACCCTCAGATTAGTCAGCGAGCGACACTATATGTGAGGTCTGTAGAAGGTTTTGGAACATAGTTTGAACTCAAAGAAAAGTGCAAGAGTAGTATTAGTATAAAAGGTATGTATTGATAGGCATTATAAGTCGATTCAGATTAGTAACAAGTACATATCATAAAGTCAACAAAAGTGGGTAGACAGATATAACAACACATAACCAAGTAACTCTGGAATCAAGTAGTCAACAACAACCATGTAAGTAAACCAAATGTGAATATATCAATGTCAATCAATACTGGACATACAAGTCACCAAAAATATAGACATAAGAAGTCATCACAGAACTCTGCAAGTATAATACAATCATAACATAATCATGGAATTATATTCATACTGAATCACAGCTGTATAGCCTCTGTATCTCATCAGTATCACTTTGTATCATATTTGAACATTTATTTGTCCTTCATCTGTACACACATGCTGATAGATCTTTAATCTTTCCCAACTAGTCATGACTTGCAAGGGGCCCTAAGTGTTCATATACCGTACCAGCGTGGTACCTACTCCATCATATAATTGCTTATTCTTAATCTCACATCGAACTCAAACCACTCATATCAGAATCATCACATAACCGCTAGTCCATAAGCTCACATCAGACTCGAGCCACTCATCTCAGAATAATTATATATTCCTTGTTCTCCTCAGTATATCTTAGTATGTTCACTGTTTAGTTATCTCACAAGATAATAAAGACAAGTACACATTGATAATCACAAGTGCACACCACATTCACAAGTCATATTACGACAAACTTCAATATTTTAACAACTTATCATACAAGCATTGTCAAGCTAACAAGTATCAATCATAGTCTATATTTGAAGATTAATCATGCATATTTTATCAACTCATAATACATACAAGTGACTGATTAAAGTCTAACTTCGATAAATCATAATCTACCTCAATCGAAGAACCTGAACAAGCAAGCTATTTCACGTGAGTCTTCCTTTCCTCAAAGCCTCGCGCTCAAAGTCTAAAAAATAATAAATGCAAGAGTATTTGACCATCTACTCTTCAAATAATGACTTTAGAAATTCAAACTCACCTAACTATACCCTTTTTCAAGGTTTAAACCATTACCCAAGGGTTAATTCATCAGAGTTTAATTCCTCAATGATCACATCATCCTAACTCATGGAAGTTCTACTCTATTAACCCCCTTTAAAGTAGTTTTTATGCTAAATGAATCAATTTTATTGGACTCTAGATCCTAAATCACCACATTTATGCAATAGAATAACAAATTCCATCCTAAGAAGTATAATTAACAACTTAGAAGTATAAGAAACAACAATTACACCCACTCATTCACTTTCTCATGATTTTTATAAATTCTAGGGTTCTAACTCAAGTTTCACCATCAAAGTCACCCCATTGATTTTAGCGTGTTAAAAGATTACTAGATGAAAGAGTTGACAGAGTGAACTTACCTCGAAGAATAAATATGCTCTAGCCTTGAAAAATTGCCTCACAGGTCTTCTGGAATGAGTTTTTGAAGTTATAAGGTGAGAAACTCAAATTAACTAACTTAAAGACCGATTCTGCCTTGTGTCTCTCACTGTAGCAGTCTCACCTTCATTGTAGTAGTCCCTCTATAATGACCAATGCCTCGCTATGCCGAGGCCTGACAACGTTGCTAACACCCGCTACGATGGAGCTCTGACCATTACGGTGGTCCTGCTATAGCAAAATACTCATCACTGCAGTGGTGCCTCATTAACCAGTAGCTCAATAAAAGTATGCCAAGTTTTATTTTACAACACAAATATCATATCAAGATACCACGACACAGACCAGGTGAGAAAATCACTGCAAAAACTTGTTATGCACTCACTCATAGTCTCATAATTTCCTACGGAGATCTAGTTCATTAGGTAACCCCCTAACAGAACACAACACATCACAACAATGCATAAAATATCATGATTACACAAAAGTTTTAGTTTTAAACCTCCCCATCTTTGAGTTTTATTAGCTTAATTTTACTACGAGGACTCTAACAAGGGTACTATTATCCTAACCACCCCATAATGACTAGACGAGTCATTACATCAGATACTAATTAAAGCATCATTTGTCCCCAAATGGACGAGAATGGAAACAAGGAAAGAAATACCCGACTCAGAAGAGATCTGGAAGAGTTCATCAGAAAAAAATCTGTAACCATCAAGATGGATCAAAACCTCTAAAAAAACTCTTGTAACCCAAGGACACTAGACTAGGTACCGTATATATTATCTGAACCAGTATAAAAATATTTGTGTCAATTACTCTTTCAATTCTTTGAAGTCGAGCTTTTGGAAGGCTTTGGTTGAGGTGGTTGGAGGAGTACCAAACATAGAGAAGCTTTTCGTAGGAGGAGATTTCAATGGGCAAATTGGATCATCCTCAGGAGGTTATGATGATATGCATGATGGCTTTGGTTTTAGGGAAAGGAACGAAGGAGGAGCCTCAATTTTAGATTTTGCCGGGGCTTTTGGGTTAATGGTAGAAAATTTGAGCTTTTCAAAGAAGGAGGAACGCTTGGTTACTTTTTGTAGTTCAGTGGCCAAGATGCAGATAGACTTTTTTCTCCTTAGAAAGGGTGATAGAGGTTTGTATAAAGACTGTAAGGTGATACAAAGTGAGAATCTCTCGAACCAACATAAGCTTTTGGTAATGCACTTGGAGATTAAGAAAGAGAGAAAGAAGAGGGGTGTGGCTGACCGACCGACCAAGAATTAAATAGGATAGCTTGACTATAGCCAGTGCCTTGGATATATGAGAGAAGTTGATGACTATGAGGGATTGGGATAGTAGAGGGGATGCGGATAGTATGTGGTAGGTGACTGCCAGATGCATTAGGGAAATGGCTCGAGAGGTGTTAGATGTCTCAAAAGGCCGCTCTGGCAAGCATTGAGGGGACTGGTGTTGAAATAGAAAAGTAAAAGAGAAGGTGGAGGTGAAAAACAGGGCTTACGCAAAGTTGGTTGAGAGTAAGGATGAGGAGGAGAAGCGGAAGAATAGGCAGTAATATAAGATATATAGGAAAGAGGATAAGTTGGCGGTTATGGTGGCTAAAACAACAGCTTTCGAAAGCTTATACACAACATTAGAAGTTAAAGGTGGAGATAAGAAGTTATATAGGATAGACAAGGACATGGAGAGGAAGTCTCGAGACCTTGACCAAGTGAAGTGCATCAAGGATGAGGACGGCAAAGTATTGGTGGAGGAGGTGCTCATTAGGAGAAGATGACAGTCATACTTCCATAAACTTTTGAATGAAGAGAGGGACAAGAGCATTGTGTTGGGAGATTTGGAGCACTTAGAAAGGCATCACGACTATGTCTACTATAGAGGTAATGAGAAGGTTAAGGGTGATATTCCTAGGATGCATAGGAGTAGAACAACTGGGCTAGATGAGATTCTAACGAATCTTTTAAAATGCACAGGCGGGGCAGGTATGAAGTGGCTGACTGAGTTATTTAATGTTATTTTTAGGACGATAAAGATACCTGAAGCTTAGAGATGGAGTAAGATGATTCCATGATAATAGAACAAGGGTGACATTCAGAATTGCAAAGGGTATCAAGTTGTTAAGCCACACTATGAAGGTTTGATAAAGGTTGGTGTAGTTGAGGTTAAGGAGGATCGTGATTATTTTTGAGAATCAGTTTAGATTCATGCTAGGATGCTCGACTATAGAATCTATTCATCTTGTGAAGATACTGGTGGAGCGGTATAGGGAGAGGAAGAAGGATTTGCATATAGTATTCATCGACCTAGAAAAGACTTATGACAAAGTTCTCAAGGAGGTGCTTGGAGGCTAGAGGTGTACATGTGGCATACACTAGGTTGATTAAGAACATGTATGATAATGCAAAGACTCGAGTTAAGACTGGGGAGGAGACTTAGAGTAATTTCCCATATTGATGGGGTTTCATCAGAGATCATCCCTTAGCCCATTTGTATTTTCCTTGGTGATGGATGTATTAACGCGACAAATTCAAGGCGAGGTGTCATGGTGTATGCTATTTTGGAATGATGTGGTATTAATTGACGAGACTTGTGAAAGAGATAATGTTGAGTTAGAGGTTTGGAGTCAGACCTTAGAGTATAAAATGCTTAGGTTGAGCAGGACCAAGACAAAATATTTAGAGTACAAGTTCAGTGAGGTGACACCTGAGACTGACATGGTAGTGAGGCTTGATACTCATCTCATCCATAAGAGAGGTATCTTCAAGTATTTTGGGTCTATTATCCAAGGTAATGGTGAGATTGACGAGAATGTTACCTACCGTATTGGTATAGGGTGGATGAAATAGAGGCTCGCATCTTGTAACACCCCAAAAATTCTAAGCCAAGATCTGAACGTTCTTTATATGTGGTTAGCCCCAAATCTTATGAATGTACTATGTATATAAGTATTGAGATCAATTCTTAAGTTTTGGATATGTATTAGATATGAATTAAAGTCATAAAGAACCTCTAGCTCAAAGGTAAATTGAAAGTTTTTCTACCGATTTAGTTTTCATGTAAGTTTTTACTAGGGTCAACTACAAATGATCACTGATCCTATAATATGAAAAGTTAGGTAGCATAGTTTCTACCAAATTAAAGGTCTTTGAGTCTTCTTTTCAACTCCACTGACCGCTCATTAATACGAGTTTAGAGTAAAAAGTTGTGGGCATTTTACTAAAGCATTATCAGGTTGTAAAAAACTTGATGGCTCGTGGGATGGGCGACGACTTGGACCATGGACCGTGGGAGGTACGATGACCTACGGGATGGGCAAAGACTTGGGCCATGAGCCATGTAAAGTCCAACGGCCTGCGGGATGGGCGACAACTTGGGCCACGGGCCGTGAGAGTTTCGATAGCCTGTGAAACCTCAGCCATGGGAATGGACCAGTGAGCCATTTTAGCCCCTGAAACCATATGATTTGGACCCAATGTCCCGTGAGAGGAGCCATCCGATGAGTTTTTCTACACTTTTTTAGCGGTTAAATTAGGGATAGTTTGGTCCTTTTCTTATCTCAGACCTCTCCCCACATCGTTTAAACATCCAAAAAGGGGTTATCTCTCCCATTATCTTCGATTTATCTTAGAGAAAAATTCTCAAGGCTTTAAGTCAAAATCCTAGGGTTTCAAGTAAGCAAGAGCATAGAATCTCAAGACAAAAAGTTTCTGAAGGGGTTTTTTGTTCAGATTTCTTCTCTTTCTTAGGTATTGGCTATTCAATAAGAGTCCCTTCCACCCTTATGCCCAAAACCTTATGTTTTTTACTTAGTTTCATGATTTTACGAATTTAGGATTCATACCCAATTATACAAGTTTCTGTAAATTTGATTTCCTTATAATGTTACATTATTCCTAATCCAATTTAAATGATTATGCATGAGTTTCTACCGGTATTTCTAACTCCATGATTTAGGATTTTTACCCAACTATGACTAGTTCTTCAAATTTAGTTCCTCTATGTTGTTTTATGATCATGGTTCTTATTAAAAACTTGAGTATGCATGATTTTAGAGCCTTTATGATATTATGAATTAAAAACTCTATTTTTAGAATCTATGAATCTATGTATGCTTTAAGCAAGTTTTTCATGATTTTTTCTATAAGCATAATGTACTAGACATATTTTCAAATACATGATTTTCAGTATATGACTTACGATATGATGTGGAGCTCAGGCTCACAATAATAAATTTTATGATTTGTATGATATCATGATATGCCATCACTGCTTATGAACCATTTTTTAAACGTAAAGTTCATGAGTAGTATGACATCCAGATTTGTCATCCATGATTATGAATAGTTTTGACATCTAGATATGTCACATGATATGATATGAGTGTTATGATATAGTTTTGAGAGTAGTATTTAGCACCGAGCTGACGAGGGTTCTAGATAATCCAAGTCCAGAACTACGATACCACTGTAGGTTTTTCCCCTTTTTAAGTGCACTTCAAGATTCTTATGTATATGGTTCTAACTTTGACCAGTTAAAACAACCTTTTTCAGTACGGGTATATGACACTGGACTCCATAGTGCTCACATGGTTTATGTCGGTTATGAGAAACTCTCACAAGAAATGGTTTTAAGTTATTAAGTTTACATGACTTCTAGTTTTCAAAGTTTAGACTCATTGTCTTATGACTTATACTCATGTAATATAATCTCAGCTTATGATTTTACTTTGAGTCATTGCACTACAACTTTTACTACTATTGCATGATTTCAGCTTTTAAATATGCTTTCAAGTATATATTTTATCATGACATATACATATCTCATATACTCAGTACATTCCATAGTACTGACCGAATACTTTCTTGTGTTGCATCCTTCATGATGTAGACTCAGCAGCCCATTCTCAGACTTTGGGTAGTAGTTCAGCAGCATCTCCAATCAGCATGGTGAGTCCTTATCATTCGAGGACATTGGAGTTTAGTCTTGTTTAGACACTTCAGACACTTATTTCAGATAGTTTAGAGTTAGCTGGGGGTCCTGTCCCAGCAACTCATCAGTTAGTAGAGGCTTCATAGACAATCAACCAGTCAGTTAGTTGTATCAGTTTTCAAATGAATTTATATTCCAGTTTATGAAAGTTCATTTTATTATAGTTTGTTTCAAGAGTTTAGCACACATTTTAGCTTTCGCATTATGTTTCAGTCTGTATCTCAATAGTATGCCAGGCTATGGATTAGCTTGGGGTCACTTGTGACTCTAAGCACCGTATTACGTCCACGGTGCAGGCTCAGGTCATAACACATTCGGAGTCTTGTGTGATAAGAAGGTGCCTCCTAAACTAAAAGGCAAGTTCTATAAAGTGGCAGTTAGATTGGCTATATTGTATGAGATGGAGTGTTGGCCAGTCAAGAACTCTCACGTACAAAGGATGAATGTGGCAAATATGAGGATATTATGCTGGATGTGTGGGTTTACTAGGAGAGATCAGATTAGGAATGAGGATATCTGAGATAAGGTGGAAGTGTCTTCGATGGAAGACAAGATGCGGAAAGCGAGACTGAGATGATTCAGGCATATGATGAGGAGATCCATGGAGACTCCAGTGCAGAGGTATAAGAGGTTGGCTATTGATGGATTTAAGAGAGGTAGAGTCAGACCAAAAAATATTAAAAAGAGGTGATTAGACAGGATATAGCGCATTTGCAGCTTACCGAGGACATGACCTTAGATAGAAAGGTGTGGAGGGTACGAATTAGGGTAGAAGGTTAGCATGTAGGACTACATCTAACTAGTAGGTAGGAGTGTAGTGTCTTGTTGCCCTTATTAGTAGTTGTAGAACCACTCTTGTAGTTTCTCATTCTTCGACTTCTGATACTATCTAGTATTTCGTGTAGTTCGATTGTAGTATTATTTTGTTGTAGTATAGTTCTGCGACTATCTGTTATTTTCGTTTATTGCCTATATCTCTTCTACTTTCATTTCGTCTTTTTCTGATCATTTTTTGTCTTGAGCTGAGAGTCTATGGAAATAACCTCTTTACTTCACCCCTGAGGTAAAGGGATGATCTGCGTACATTCTACCCTCCCCAGACCTCAGTTTGTGGGAATACACTGGGTATGTTGTAATTGTTGTTGTTGTACTCTTTCAGTTCTTTAGTTACTTCATATGTTATTATACTTGATTATCTATCTAACGTACAGGGGAATAGACTTGAGCATAGCAATAGTTGACTAATAGTTTATCTAACTAATGAAAAGATTTCAATTCACCCTTTTCTTGAGTTTTAACTCCCTTTTTATAATTATTAAATTATAATGGAATGGTTCGCCTATGGGATTTGGATAGGTGCTATCATAATTTAAAAAATTTGGATCGTAACAGTGGCTAACAAGAAGTCATAGACAAATTAGAAAAACAACACGCGAAAAGTCATAACTCACAATCACAGACGCAGTCATGTTGAAACAAACATCATAATATCATGTCGAAGATATATAAAAAGCAATAAAATCCATAACATATTATAGGCAAAGAAACCAACAGATATTATAAAAGAAAAACAATTATATAATAAACATTTGATTTTTTATATATTGATTTACTGAGACAAAATATAAACATATCAATTAAAAAGTAATTACAAATATAGTAATTGATAAGACAAAATATTTAGAGAACTGGCATAAATCTAAGATATATTAGGCGAGATACAATGGAGACTAATGTCTATCGACTTCTCTTTCCAAGATAATCAGTTTGTAACTGTAGATTTATGTAATTTTAAATAGGAGAAAGATAATTTTTTAGTTGAAAAATTGCAAGTTTGTAACTTAAAATTTTATGTAAATATTTAAAGAGAATTAAATGGAAGAATGTGAATGAGGGGAAAAAAGTCTGTCCAAGCGTCTGTCTTTAGAGTTTTCACCAAGTAGAGGCATTTAGTAGATGAATATGATCCATATATGATTTTTTTAGTTAATTGAATTTAGTGCATTAATTATTAAGTAACATTTCAAATTCTTCAGATTTTCTATTACAATAAAGAGAAAGTTAATGTACCATGTCATGAAACGATTTGTTATGCAGAATAAAACAATTAATGCCTATGTAGAGATCTCAAAGTCACACGGAATTAGGATCTTCATTCTTTTTTTAATAGAAAAATGAAAAGTTAGATTTGTTGTTGCAACATGATTGTGTAACTAGTTACCTGAAAATAAAAAATAATGTTTTAATTAACTAATATTAATAGTTTAAATTTCTTTTATAACGATGACTATATTAAATACTACTAAGAAAGGGATTGATTATAGATACCAAAATTTGCTTTTGAAAGTTAAAACATGTTTAAGAAAGACTCTGAAACTTGTGACAAATTATACTAACATATATTATTTTTTTGTGTTTTCCACTTCGTGTTTAATATTCGAGAGAAAATCCCATTTTAGGGGTTATAAAATGCTTCCTACTGTAGACGATTCATTAGTTTCCAGGGTTCGATCGAGTCGAAAATATGTAATTTAGGATGAAAGATTACTTACCATTCTATCATAATTTTTAATAGTAGGACCGGTCGTTTTTAATTTCCAAAAGAAAAAAAGTCTTGTGATGGGTTTTTCTTTCTTTTTTTTGGGGGTGGGGGTGGGGGTGGAGGAGGGGGAGGGGGAGGGAGGGGGGTGGTCTACTCTTTACATAAAACCTTGAAAAAGAGAAAATAACTCATATTGGAGTATATATGAGCATTGGTTAACTTGCTTTCATTATTGAATTCTCTTCCACCCAATCTCTCTGACATGTCTATATTTGAAACATCTCTTGTGATTAGCCTTTGCAAAGCAGTGCTAATTTGTGGTTTAACCTTATACGTGGCCACCATTATCTTTCTCAGTGGATGTCCATCTTCTGATCTTTTGTCTTCCTCAAAATTCACAACATCTCTTCCTAACAATTCTCAATCAAATGCATCATCAAATGTTACACAAATCAGTATTAGTGCCACTAACATTAATCACCTTGTTTTTGGACTTTTGGGGTCAGAAGAAGCATGGCATCATAGAAAACCTTATATTGAATCTTGGTGGAGACCAAATGTTACAAAAGGACATCTTTTACTAGATGTACCTCCTCAAGGTGAAGATCTTCTCCCATGGTCCTTAAAATCACCACCTTATAGAATATCTGATGATGTCCCAAAACTTGTTAATGAAACCAATCATGTTGATCCAAGAGTTTTAAGAATGGTTCATGGGATCATGGAGGTAGTTAGGGAGGCACATGAAGGGGTAAGATGGGTAATTATGGGGGATGATGATTCAATATTTTTCGTGGATAACATGGTTGATATTCTTGCTCAAACTGATCATACGAAATACTATTACTTTGGAGGACACTCGGAATTTATAATGGCGAATTCTTTTTTCTCGTTTCATCAAGCTTTTGGTGGAGCTGGAATCATACTGAGTTATCCTTTGGCTAAAGCATTTGCGAATAATGTGATTTCTTGCTTAAAGAGATATGCTCACTTCAGATCTGCTGATAGAACTACAATGAGTTGCACAGCTGATATTGGAGTCAATCTTTCTCCTCTTGAGGGTATGCATCAGGTATAAGTTTTCTCTCAAACACTGTCGTAGAGTGATTTCTCGCGTTCCTCTTGATCTTCAAAAGTTGAACAAAATATCAAAAGAAGATTGTTGTCTAATCAATACTTTTCTGAATGTTATAAATCTTCGATCTAGAGATTTTCCTTTATTAATTTATTTCTTCTTTACTACAGATTGATCTACGAGGTGATCTAACAGGATTTCTATCATCCCATCCAAAATCTTTATTAATGTCCCTTCACCATTTTGACACGGTTGACCCAATTTTTCCCTTTATGAACCGTGCACAATCTGGATATCACCTCCAAAATTCGGCAAAATATGATCAATCCCGCATGTTACAACAAACCATCTGCTACAAAAGATCCAACAATTGGACATTTTCAGTTTCTTGGGGATACTCAGCTCATATTTACGAGAACATTATGCCTAGAAGTTTGATTAAAAATCCTATTGAAACATTCAAACCATGGGGTAACCTTACGTTTCCACCACATTATATATTTGATACTAGAAATTTTACTTGGGATCCTTGTGAAGCCCCTCATATGTATTTCATCCAGTCCACTGAGAAAACTCCACGAAATAAAATTCTTACAAAGTATACTAGAGCATGGCCTCGAGGAATAGGAGTTTGTTTGTATGCTGAAAATTATCCAGCAGAGTATGTTACTGAAATTCATGTTTACTCACCAGCAACAAAACGTATCCAGGTAATACCTTTTTACTTTAATCTCTTATAAACTTTATATGAGTTTAACTTTTGTACACTGACTGTGAATTTTCTTCCATAGATAATCACATAAATCGTCAATAGAAAATAGGATTAATAACGTCACAGGTAAACAAGTTAAACACATTGGAAGTATAAAAACTCTTTATAGTAGTAGCGCATATTAGTTAAATTAGATTATATTCAACACACATGATTGCAATCATATGAAAAACAAACTAAGAAAATAATTCTCTAAACTCTTTTTTAATCAAGCCACATTATAGTGGTGAGGGTTTGACATAGACCCCTACCATATAAATTAAGAGCCAAAAGGTAAAAACATAGAGGACAGAACGTAGAACCTAACCTCCTCAAAAGAGAGATGTGGATTTGGCATGCCCAATCCATTACATTTTGGATGCAAATGCTTAAAGATGTGGTGTGTGATATACAGTGAGAATGCTATAAGTTGATATGGAGAAATCCTCCCTATTATAAAGAAAACAACAACAATTACCCTCACTCTGCTCATAGTCATAGATATCAAGATTATATGTAAAACAACTTTTTTGGATTGACTTATTCTGAAGTTTGATACTTGAAGCTTGTCCAAGCATAATTGTCCTCTGTCTTGAGCTTGCATATCTCCTCTGGTGTCTTCTAACTAAGCCTCCTCCTCAGCTCGTACCAGGATTTCCTTTTGAACAGTCGTCGGCATTTAACTTAAATTTACCTTTTGAAGGAAGGTTCCATGTCACATTGGTTAGTCTCATCTGTGGTCTGGCTTTCTCAATAATCTGAATCAACTTTAGCCATTATGTAGTTAGGTTGATCTGTTTAAAATGTTTATGGAAGAACAAGGTGGGCTATCTTGTTTGATTAAGAGCTTCCAGCAGAAAAAAAATATTTGAAGAGATGGAGCTATGACATAAGTACTTATTTACAAAAGTGGAACCTTGTTTGTGTCATATTATTCCAGGCTGAAGAGCAGCTGAATTTTCCACTTAGATTACCAGTCCAAATTACATGATCTTCTTTGTTGGTGTAGCCAATATTGATCATCTCAAGTTGAGAAATAAAATCATAAACTTTTATTTTATAGAAAGTACTACCATTACATAGATTAGACAGAGGACCCAAATCTGTCCAATTATCCCAAAAATCAGAGTTACCTCCCTGAATTCTCCAAAAGATGTATGGCTCTACCTCTTTATTGATCTCCATAAGTGTCACGATCTAATTTACCTAAGCTGCGATGGCACCTACCTCCGGTAGGCAAAACAACTCCATTACCAAAAGACATATATAAAACAAGCATTTGAATCACTCAAATGTCATAATATCAAAAGTCAACACGTTTTAAGTACAGAAATACGTAAAAAAAAAAACCAAGAATTGGCAATATGAGTCAAGAGTGTCTAAACTGAATACACTATATAAATTTGATACATTGTCCGAGAAGAAATAGAAAAGTAGTAAATAGAGATAGAATGCTACGATCCAAAACTCAGGGCCAAGATGGCACCTATCCTAACCCCCCGGTAAATAAGCGAACCTTCCGCAAATACCGAAACATAATAAACGAGCGGACGAAAATAACAACAAGATAAGCAGTCTTAAAACCTAAAATCGTTTTATAAATAAATTTACGATATGCAGAAAATAAAACCATCCCAAGACTCAGTGTCACTCGTACAAGAGTTGTATAGTACGGAATTCAATGTCTAATACATCAAGCTGTCATAACATAGGGAAAACATAAATGAAACATAGATGAAGCCGGGCTAAGTCTCTAACGCAAAGAACTCACCAAAACTTCAAATCAGGGACCGCCTAGGATGATTCGGGATCCGCGTGAATAGCTAGTACCTGGAACTGCATCAGAAAAGATGTAGCAAGAGTAGTATGAGTACAAGAACATGGTTCTCAGTAGGCATCATAGAAAGATCGAGCAAGATTAGTAACTATATCGTATAAAGAATATTAAGAACTCTGCACTTTGAAGAACCCAGAAATTCAACCGAGGCAATCTATAAGGAACAATATATAGCAGGTAATAGTATGAAATGCAGTGCAATGGCTAATGATCCTACTTGGTATACACCCCCTCCACAAAACTTTCCTGTGACGTGGGATCCATGGGAGACTCGTTAGGTTCATATACCCGTTCGAAAGAAAGCTCGGACACAACCAAAAATGACCTCGACATCATCACAATGTCAAGTGCTCAACATCAGCCTCGAGTTTCACATTAATCATACTAGCCATCAATCAAACTTGTGACCCATGATAATGAATATGAATGCATGCTCATAGTAATAAAGAAAATTTCAAATGCAATAAGTATCTGTGACGTGGGATCCATGGGAGACTCGCGAGGTCTATATATACACCTGAAAGAAACCTCGGATACACAATAGAAAATAACCTCAACATCATCACAATATCAAGTACCCGACATCAATCTCGAGTTTCTCATTACTCATACTAGCCATCAATCAAACCTGTGACCCATGATAATGAACATGAATGCATGCTCATAGTAACAAAGGAAATTTCAAATGCAATAGGTATCTATATATGAATACCTTTTCACCACAATTTTTGTAGGCTACAAGCCTCCTCAATGATAAATTCACTTTTAAATCGTGCATTTAGGCCACATTTCATCAATTTAAATCGATTACTTTCAATATGTTGTCCATCATGGCATTATAATCTCCTGTATTCGCTAAGAAGCATGAAATTTAGTACAACTCAACAACGATACGATTTGCAAGACATAAGCCATTTATCAGTTAAAATCTCAATCTCGAGTTTTTCACAACATCAAATCAATTCACTCAATATTCCAAACCCAGTATTTCAACCAATCCATAACATACTTTAAATAACACTTTACTATCCAAACTAAGTCTGAGAAAAGTAAGTCATAACCTACCTCAAAATCGGAACTACATTGCCACAAGCTATCACCCAATAGCCTTTCTCTTGTGTAGGGCCTCAAAACTCTACCGATCTATCCAAAATGTGATCTAAGGTGAATACGAGTCTATCTATACCCATATCACAATATAAAAGGCCAGGTCACAATCAGATAAAAAGTCAACCCTGAGAGCGGATGTTAAAACTAGAATTTTTCTTCAAAATCAGTATACCATAAGGCAAGGAACCCAAATCTGAATTTTCACTAAAACGGAGTTCAAATCGATCCTCGAATCATTAAATTACACTTTCTAAACTTCAGGATAAAATTCCCCCAATTTCCTTTATCCATACGTGGTAAATCAATGAAAAAAAATGATAAATCAATGGGAAGATATCACAAAGGAAGGTTAGAATCATACCTCCACTAATAAATCTCGAAATAGCATAAAAATCTCCCCATCCGCCTCAAAATCTCCCAAAATTGAATTATGAAGTCAAAGGTTCAGAATTGGAATTTAAATCTATCCAAGTCTAATTTCCTCTTCGTGAATTCGAGCTCCACTTCACGATCGTGGATTGACCCAATCCGTACCTTCACAATCGCGAGCAACATCCCCGCAAATGTGATGGACAAATTGACCCATCCTAGAAATCCCTCCTTCGCGAACGCAGTGGTCATCTCGTGATTGCAGAGAAAGGACACTGCACCAGATGACTGCAATTTCAAACACCCTTTAATTCTCAGAGAGGGCCCTCAGAACTCGTTCAGAACCTCCTGAACACAAATCAATACTAAAACACATTCCAAGCTTGTTTGAATCATCAAATCACCATTTCGAGATCATCTTGATTGAATGTTCACCAATATCAACTATAAGCTTAAAAACTCAAGGAATCCTTCGAATGGTCCAAGATGCCCCCGAAAGCCTTAAGAACAGTGTCAAACCTCCAACTAGACCTTGAATTACCCCACAGACTTAGCGGAATCATCAAAACTCAAATTGAACCTCTCCAACCCCAAATGTTAACTTTGGTCAAATTTTCTAAGTTTTCAATTTCTAAAACTGAAAAACTTCCCCTGAAATATATTCGATCAAACTCGAGAATCCTGTCACCTATCCCTTCATGTCATAAACAATTAACCAAAGCTATAAGAAGGGTCAAATAGGGGAAAAGAAAAGTAAATCACAAAATATCCTTGAGGGTCGTTAGATCATCCACTACTAAAACACACGTTCGTCCTCAAACATAGAGAGATAGAAAGTACATGTATGCCAAAAAATCTGAGGATATTTGTTGCGCATGTCCATCTCAGTCTCCTAAGTGGCCTCTTCCACTGAATGGTATATCCACCGCACCTTCACTGATGCTATCTCTTTGAATCTCAACTTTTAAATTTGCCTATCCAAAATAGTTGTAGGCTCTTCCTCAAAGGATAAAGTTAGATCCAGCTGTACTGAGTCCCATTGAATCACATAGGAGCCATCATAACGATATTTCTTCAACATAGATACATAAAAAATAAGGTGAACACTCAAAAGACTATCTTTGTTTTTTTTTTAAAAAAGAACACCCAAAAGACCCGAAGGTAAGGATAACTCATAATTCACCTCACAATGCACTGTAATATCTCAAAAGGACCGATGAACCTAGGGCTGAGCTTGCCATTCTTTCTGGACCTCATGACACCCTTCATGGATGATACCTTTAGCCACACCTTCTCTCTAATCATGAACTCTAAATCTTGAACCTTTCAGTCTACGTAGCTTTGGGCTTACTTTGAGTTGTAAAAAGCTTTTCCTGGATCAACTTCACTTTGTCCAAGGAATCTCTCAATAAATCCGTGCTCAAGGTCTTACCTCAAATGCATCAAACCAACCCACTTGAGACCTACATCTCCTATCACACAAAGCCTTAAAAGGATCCATCTAGATACTGGAATGATAACTGTTATTGTACGAAAACTCAGCCAAGGGCAAAAACTTGTCCCAATAAACTCCGAAATCAATGACACATGCCTATAACATATCCTTAAGGGCGTGAATGATCTTCTCTGACTGACCATCAGATTGCGGGCGAAATGATATGCTAAGCTTGACCTGGTTACCTAACTCTGTCGGCATCGACCTCTAGAAATGAGATGTAAATTGAGTACCCTTGTATGATATGACAAAAATAATCACTCCATGCAGACGATCTATCTCGTGAATCTAGATCTGAGCCAAAATCTCTGAGTTGTACATAGTATGAACTAGCACAAAGTGAGTGGACTTGGTCAGTCTATCAACAATGACCCAAATGGTGTCAATTCTACAAAGTTTTTGGTAAGCCTACTACAAAGTCCATATCTATCCGCTCCCACATTCATTCATATATAGGCATCCTCTAAGTCATCCCACCTGATCTTTGATGTTCATACTCCAGTTACTGGTAATTGAAGCACTGAGACATATACCCCCTGATATCTCTCTTCATTTTACACCACCAGCAGTGTTACTTCAATTGAATGCTATGTCATAAGAGAATACAATGTAAAAGCTCCTTTAGTAAGGGTCTCTCCAAAATTCATTATCAATATAGGCTCAATCTCATCGAATGCTAGGTCATTTCCCCTGACTATGGGTGGTGTATGTCGTTATATGCTCATGGCGGTCAGGGGTTTCATCATATTTAGAAATGTACGACATCTTGAATTTCTTCAGAATCAATATTGGTGTTGCGCTAGGTTTGTAAGGAAATTTGCATGTTCCTCAGTGTCTGAGCCTTTGAGGATTGGGGGTGTGCCTAGGATCTGATCCATCTGAGAATGTATCTCCTTACCCATTTCATGAACTCATTCTGATGGGATCTATTTGGATATATTGGCTTTTGAATCCCTCATCCACCTGACTATTTATCTGGAAGTCGATCCTCGAGACATTTTGGGTGTTGCGTAGGGTTCCTTGGACTGGTGTAGCAGTGGTAGGATGGATTGGACTTCTCGGATTAACATTCTTCTGTGGTGAAGTTATGATATGTATCAGTTCTGCCATGTTTGAGACATTCCCCCAAGTTTGACTGTCTTCATCACTTTCATCCTTGGACAAGTCATTAGGGGTCTAGCTTCGTGCTAATCATTGATCTTGCCTGCCCTTGTGAGTGGGGGTCACATCTCTATCTCTGTTTCGGATTTGGATACCATATTGCTAATCTCCATCGAAACTGAATAGTACATCCATTTCATCGTCAGTTGGAGGTAAGCTGTTATTGCCTTAATTAACTTCGGGTGGCATGTTCCTTCGTTAGGAGCCATAGTTGGTGACCTTTCATGAAACACAACGAAACAAAGAAAATTAGCAGTGAATTAGTAGGTAAAATTATTACCAAAATTGTCATCTCCCCACAGTGGATGACAAACTGCTTACTCTTAAAATGGTACAGTTGAATTTATAGACGTGACTCACGGATACGCAAAATGAGATAGCATCACTGGATAAGCTTGATCTTAAAGAGCTTGGGAGCATAGGAGAACAATATATTGCTCAGTGAGTGAATGACAATTCGATTACATACAATGAATGACATGAAATTATTTATAACTAAACCCTTGGAGCAGCTTTTGCGGAACTCTGCCCCACAAAGAGTACTCCCATTTACTCGTGTCTGCATCTGTCTGGATTTGACTCATCTCCATTACACCTTCTCTTTATTTCCTCAATTGCATATTTAGATGAATGACACTTGTCATATTTAAAATTTAAGGGTTTAGATTAAATTAACACCTTAATCATAGTTAAAGAATAAGTTAGGAAAAAAACTCACTAACTTTGGTAAGAAAAATCTCATCTTCCACAAATTTGACTCCTCATTAATATCATCACTTTAATTATACTTTCTGAATTAATTTAACATATAAATATAATATTATATTATTTATTTATTTATTGTTGAAATCTTGTAAACTATCTTTGACAGAAAAAATTAAAAATTTAAGTTTTATTGAGTAAAAAGATCAGTATTTGGCGAGTAAAATTACGCCAAAAATGAAAGAAAAAAAAAAGGAAAGAAGATATTGTATAGTAGTATTTGTAAAATATTTTAAGATATTTTCTGTTTAACAATAAAGTTAGTCTCTTTTTTTCTTAATTATGTGTTGCTTCTTTACCCCATGTGTGATCTCATAACTCATTACACTTTGATCTTTGATTTTATTTTTTTTTAAAAAGTTAGTTTTTCTTCTTAATTATTTGCTGCTTCTTTACCCGTGTGTGATCTCATTACACCTTGATCTTTGGTTTTATTTGGTGAGATAATAAAAAACGGAGTGTATTCTTAATTATAAATTGGGGCACTAATATTAATGGGATGTAAAACATATAGTATGAAAAAAATGATATTAATGAGGAGCCAAAATTTGTGGAGGATGAGATTTTCATTACCAAAGTTGGTGATTTTTTATCTAACTTATTCTTTAACTATAGTTAAAAGGCTTGTTAAGTTAATTTAATCTAGTCCTTTAAATTTTAAATATGACAAGTGACATTCATCTAAATGTGTACTTGAGAAAATGAAGAGATGGTATAATGGAGATGAGCCAAATCCTGACGGCCGGAGAAGGATAGTAGATCTTTTGACAACAGTTTGACTTTTGATCTTATTTTGACCCGGTCGCGACTTGATATCTGGTCCTTCGATACCAAATCTAGGTGGCTTAATGGTGTGACATCGGACTCACCTCTGCAAACGTGATCACCCTGTCCTATCTTCCCATGTCCTTCGTGAGAACCAGCAGTCAACCAACTTATATGTTGCACCTGATTTTTAGTTCATAAAATGATTTGAAGCAATATGTCTGAATCACTAGGGACTAAACCAAATCATACCAACAAATCATAAATTGTTGTTCCAGTATATAAATATATTCAAAACATGATTTAGAATGCAATTACTCAAAACATGGGTCGCGTTGCTATTGTTTATTTATTATTGATGTTTCATTTGTAGGTTCATTTTTAACTTAGTCCTAAAGAAGTGAATAACAACATCTACTGGTTGTATGAAAATTACAAAAAGATTTCAAATATGATCTCAATATTTTTGTTAATTTTATTTTGTTTTTGTTTTTCTTTTTCAGATTGATAGATGTGAATGCTGTGACGTAATTCATAAGGCTGGATCCTTTAAGGCTGCTATCAAGTATAGAGAGTGTAGGATAGATGAGATAATTGCTTGATCAATTGATCAAGTTGATGTATAAGTTTTTTTTTTTATTGATTTTGTTTAATTAGCATTGAAAGAACAACCATCCTTTATCTCGTGTACTTATCACATTTTTCTTTCTCTTAAAAGAAAACAAATACAGAAACTTAACAAAAAATTA
The DNA here is from genome assembly GCA_003996215.1 of Jaltomata sinuosa. NCBI lineage: Eukaryota > Viridiplantae > Streptophyta > Magnoliopsida > Solanales > Solanaceae > Jaltomata > Jaltomata sinuosa. The sequence goes on from QJPP01002628.1 coordinate 156,617, forward strand.
CCAAAAGAGAAAATAAATGGGAAAAGTACACATAATGGACCCAAAATGAAAGTAATTACCCGATCATACCCCCTTCAAAACTAATTTCACTAAATGCTCATACGGACAAAATAAATTACCTCAAGTACACCCAATGCTTTGTCAACATCAATCAATAACTACTTTTCACTGACGACCATTAATTGTAACATTAAATTCTTCTTCTTCTTTTTTATTTTTGTATTTTTCTTTTCTTTTTCTCGTCTTTTTTTTTACAAACATTAATTGCAATACTTTACTACTTTGCACGTGGATTATTGCTTCTTTCTATTTATTTTTTTGTGTTTTTATTTATTGATTAGTTCTTTTCTTTATTACTTTTATTCCTTGTTTAATTGTTTTTATCCTTTCATTTATTATTCTTATCATTTTCTCACTTATTCATGTACTTTAATTTTTATTTTTGTCCTATCACTAATTATTTTTATTCTTTTCTTATTTATTATTTTTATTTTTATTTTTGTCATTTTTTTATTTATTATTTTTATCTTTTGTTTCATTTTATCCTTTATTAAAGATATTATTTGGTACATTTTTATTATTTGTTTCCTTCCTTTTTATTTTATTTTGTTTTTTTTGTTCATTTTTTTTCTTAATTCTTTTTTCGTTTTTTTGTTAGTTGATCTTCTCTTTAACTTTTTATCTCTTTTTATATTTTTGTGTTTTTAAAATAAAATATAGAGATAAAAATACTAACTAATTTTTAGATTAATAAAAATAAAATAATTAAATAAGTAGACTTCAATAAGAAATAAATAAGAAAAATACTAAAATACTAAAATAAACATCAATGATACCACGATAATATATAGATATATTGTGATGGTATCATTGATGCCTGAAGCAAACCTCAATATTATTATGATAGTATATGAATATATTGTGATGGTATCATCAAGGAATGAGAAGTGTGAATTAGTCCTCCACGATACCATGCTAGTGTACAAATATAATGTGATAGTATATTGAGTAGTGTTTCATTGAAGGACTAAAATAGTTATCCATGATACCAAATCAATATATAAATATTTTGTGATGGTATCATAGATGACCGAGGATTGTCTCATTAATGGATGATACCGTTCCAATATATAGTTATATTGTGGTGGTATACTAAGGAGTGTTTTATTAAAGGACTGAAATAGTTCTCCATGATACCATGTCAGTATATAGATATACTATGATGATATCATAGAGGTCTCACTAAGGACTGAAGCAGACATCAATGATACCACGATAATATATAAATATACTCTGATGGTATCATTGAGGCATGAAGCAAACCTCAATGATACCATGATAGTATATAAATATATTGTGTTGGAATTATGAAGGATTGAGAGGTGTGAAGTAGTCCTCCACGATACCATACCAATATATAGATGTAATGTGATAGTATACTGAGTAGTGTCTCATTGAAGAACTAAAACAGTTATCCATGACACCAAATCAATATATAGATATATTGTGATGGTATCATAGAGGACCGATGACTGTCTTATTGATGGATGCTACCATTCCAGTATATAGTTATACAGTGGTGGTATATTAAGGAGTGTTTCATTAAAGTACTGAAACAGTCCTCCATGATACCATGTCAGTATATAGATATAATATGATAGTATCATAGAGGTCTCACTAAGGACTGAAGCAGACATCAATGATACCACAATAATATATAAATATATTGTGATGGTATCATAAAAGACTGAAAAGTGTCTTATTGAAGAATTGAATTAGTCATTCACTATACCATGTCAATATCTAGATATATTGTGATAGTATACTGAGTAATGTCTCATTAAAGGACCAAAATAGTTATTCATGATACCATATCAATATATAGATATATTGTGATGGTATCATAAATGACTGAGGATTATCTCATTGATGGATGATACTATTCCAGTATATAGATATACAATGGTGGTATACTAAGGAGTGTCTCATTGAAGGATTGAAATAATTTTCCATGATACCATCACAGTATATCGATATACTGTAATGGTATCATGGAGCTGAAAAGTGTCAGATTGAAAGACTGAGCAGATCTCAATTAGTGTGAATGAAATTAGATTGTGAAAAAAAATAAAAGAAAAAAGAATTAAATAAAATTAGAAAAAATAAAATAGATAAAATAAAATAAAAACTAAAAATAAAGGAGCTAAAATTGAGTATGAAATTAGATATGATAAAAAAAAATATATGATTTGAGAAAAATAGATAAATAAACTAAAAAGAAGGGGAAAAAATTAAAGAATAAAGAAATAAGTGAGAAAAAAAGAAGTAGAAAAAATAAAATATATGAATGAATGGTTACGATATCATTTATCTTTTGTTGTTATAAAAAAAAGAGCAAAAAAAATCATGAATAAAAATATATTATGGAAGAAAAAATAAAAAATTAGAAAAGGCATAAGAAATTAAAAAAAATGAAAAACAAAGAGAAAACAAAAAAAAAAAATACAAAAAATAGAGCCAAAATTAATTATGATGAAAGAAAAATAAAAAATAATATGATTTGTGAACAAAATAAATGAACAATAAAGGAGGAAAAAAAATAAGAAAAAAAAAGAGGAGTGAAAAAGGAAACAAATTAAGAAGAAATAGAGAAAAAAATAATAACCAAAAAGGAGAACAAAAAAGAGTAAAAAATGAGGATGAATCAGATTATGGTGTAAAAAAAATAAAAAATAACATAAACTGAGAAAAAAATTAATATGAACAAAGAAACAAAAAAATAAAGAAACAAAACGAGCAAAAAAAAAGGAGAAAAGAAGTAGAGAAATAAAAAAGAAAAAGAATAAAAAGGGAGCTAAATAACTACAAAAAGTACAAGGGAAGAGGGCATTTTTAGTAATTAGTTAGGGGGTATTTTTTGTAAGGGGGTATTTAATTGTAAATAGTTTGCTCCTATGGGGCATGCATGTACTTTTCCCAAAATAAATTAAGTACTCGTACGTAAGACAAACTCCGAATAGAATTGATTCTTTTAGGGATAATTTCAAATATGTACAAAAGTAATTAGTTTACAATAAATATAGCCGAGTTTTCTTTATCAAAAAAATTGCCCAAAAATAAACTAGCTAAAAAAAAAATTTACAAAAAATAGTCACATGTATATGTAATGTATCGATATTGTATAAAAGTTATGTAATGTATCAATATTGTATAAATAGTGTATAGATGTATATCGATATTGTATAAATGATGTATAAACGTATATCGATATTGTATAAATGATGTATAAACATGTATCGATATTGTATAAATAATTATGTAATGTATATATAATATTTTGAAAACCCGCACAAGGACGACATATCCAACCTCCGCTTCTCCAACCACAGTGATCACCTCCTTGTTTCTTCGTGGGATAAGGTTACTCACTTTTCTCAGCAAATTCGTTGGTATCATAAGAGATTAGATAGTATGTGTGATCACTGTATTATATTAGTGAAAGATGGAGAAAATAAAAGAAAGTTAAATGATAGTGAAAATCAGTAAAATCAGACAGAGAAAAACAAAGAAGAGAAGTTGTTATTTATGGAAAATGATTCAAACGGAATTAAAAGTTGCAAACTGAGAGCAAAAAATAAAGAGGTGTTTGTTCATTTAAAGAGTAACAGACACATTGCATAAGTTTTTTTTTTCAAAAAAAAATAAAATGAACTCCTGCAAACAGTCTCAAATTTTAGATATGAACTCCTCTCGACATTGCGAGTCTTTTGATATATAATTCGCTCAAAACGATTCACATTTGCGATATATCAAATTTTTATTTAAGGATGAGATGTTATTTTTTTAGTAAATAATATCGCCGAGCGGCCATATTGCCTAATCATCCCTTTTTTTTAATTATATGAGTGTATGAACATTCTATGTCATGATGAAACTGTGCAGTGCATGTCGAGTGAGTGTTAAATAAATTTTAGGATAATACATGAACAAATACTCAAATTTAGCCTCATCTAACAAGTAAGTAGTTCAACTTTGAAAGTGCAAATCTAGAAAACTTAATTTGGTCTTAACTAGTAAGTAAACACTTTAACTCGTCTTCACTGTGTCCCATGCACACCCGACACTGACGTGACACATAAATTTTGGAGGTATTGAAATGATTATTTGTAAGTTGGAGTGTTCAACTGATACAGTCAAGACAAGTTGAGGTGTCTAAATGTGCATACTCAAAGTTAAAGTGTTTACTTACCAGCTGAGACCAAATTTGAGTATTTGTTTATATATTATGCCTAAATATTTATATCAAGGAATCTTGTTGGATGGAGAAAATATGGAGTTAGAAGGTGAGGTGTGAGACATATATTATTCATATATACTAGGGGTGTACATGGACTGGGTTGGTTCAGATTTTTTAAATACCAAATCAAATCATCAATGTTGGGATTTTAAATTTATAAACCAAATCAAACTAATAAAAGTCGGGTTTTCCAACCTCGAGTTTTTTTGAAACTTCTTGGTTTCCTCGGATTTTTCAGATTTTTTCCGATAAAGTCTTTATACAAACATATAATTAACTTGTGCTTCAAATATTTTTTTAGTCACAGAAAGATACAACTATCTAAGGTATTTCTTAAAGAAATAACACAAAAAAATGAGTGATGACGATAAATATACAACCAAAAAAATAAGAAAATCGCATAAAATAAATATTGTATATTAATAAGTCATAATAAAAATAATCATAATTTAAAAGTATTAAGTCATGCTAAAATAAGTCTAATAAGTATTAACTACATGACTAAATATTAAATAAAGTAATAAAATTAGCTTATATATTTATGTAAAATTAAAAAATAAATATGTGATGTGATTGTCATTCCTAGTGTTGAATTGAATAAGTTTTTGTTAGCAGTAGTGTTGATTTGTGCGAGTTACTAATATCTATGGCCTATGAATTATAAAACTTATTGGATCATTTAAAATTATAAGTTTAAACTTGAAATATTATGTTGAAAGATAAAAACTATGAAAAAGTTTAAGAAATATTTATAAATTACATCACAGTAATTTTTTTTAAAAATAGTATACATGTAATATCGGGTTGGTTCGATTTGGTTTGACTTTTTTTAGTTAAAACCAAACCAAACCAATTATAATCGGGTTTTTTTTTTTCAATATCAAATCAAGTCAAACCAAACCATTAGTCAGTTTTTTTTTATTTGACTCGATTTGTGATTTGATTCAATTTTTGGTTCAATTTTGTACACCCCTAAATATACATGTTTTCAGATATGAGTGTTGTAGGTGTATTTCGCACTAATTAGTATAACTTTTAAAAATGATATAAATAATATTAGTATACGTGCATGATAAATTATACAAACTGTAAAAGAAAATAGTGCAAGTTTAAATTGATGAATGATGCGCTTATTTGATATTTATTATCATTACAAAGCATAATCTTATTGAAAATAGGCATCAAATGAAGTTGAAAGGATATTGTCCATTTTCGGGGAAGATAGAAATATTTCTTTAATAAAATTGTTTTCTATATATTACTTTGGTCTCTATTATACACAATCAACAAATTGATATGAGTTTTTATTTTTTTTATGTAGTTCGTCTAATATACTCCCCCCGTTATTAAAAAGAATGACTTGTTTTGACTTGATATGAAGTTTAAGAAAATAAAGAAGATTTTTGAATCTTGTAGTATTAAATTAAAGATACTTATCGGTGACCCTCTAAAATTGACACGATTTTTTACTTAGACATCTCAACTGAGAGTTGTTCATTTTAAACACCTCATGTAGGGATTCACTGTGTTATTTTGACACTTTTTTATAATATGCTTTAGACCCTAGGCGCGTATTTACAATCATGTCCTTATGGAATAAATGACCAATTATATCGTGCCACCTCATTTTTACTTTACATGTCACACTACAGACCCTTAATGAAGAGGAAAAGACTCCCGATGCTTCACTTTTGTTTTCCCTCTCTTTTGTCGAGTGAATAAGGCGATCGAACCCTAAGGTAATTTTTCTTTCTTTTCTTTTCGATTTTGTGAAGTTTTGCTTCAATTTACTCAGTTCGTAGTTAATATTAATTTATATTATAATTTCTATCTTTGATTTTCAGGTTTAATGATTGAAATTAAGTGTTGAACTGTTTAAGACTTCACGACATTGAAGATAAAAAGAGGCTCTTCTGAACTTTACTTGCTTTTATTGTTGAAGTAGTTGTATTTTCTAGGTTGTTTCTTGCTATTTCAAAGTAGAGTTGTTTTAGAAATTTCACTGATAAAGTTAGGGGCTTTTGAGTATTTTCTTATTGTAGTCTGCTTTGAGAATTGTGAGGGAATATTATAGATGACTATATCTTGACTTGTTTTCACCATGGGGGTATTGTTGTCGAAGATCCTAACCCTACTTACAAAGGGAAAGTCGATGTCTTTTCTATAGCCATTGATAGAGATCATTTTATTCTTGTCAAATTTCTTCCCTACACTAAAGATCTTGGATGCACAAATGTTAAGGGATTTTACTGTCAAAGTGTTAATAGTTATGACTTAGTTCAAGTTACTTCTGATAGACAGTTAGTGAAATTTGTGGAAGGCTTAAAAGATGGTGATGAGTTTGATGTGTTTGTGCTTCATGGGATTGATGAGGTGGTTGAATTATCAAATTCAGTTGGTCTTTTAGAATTGTCAGAGTATAATGACTCTGTTGATGTAGATGTGGATTTAAATATTGATGAAAATGTGGAAAATGGGGTTGGTTTAGATCTGAATAAGGATGAGACATATCTAAATGACAATGAACCAAATGCTAATGGGGATGAAACATACCTTCTTAATAGTGAATCAAATAGATATACTATTCCAGATTAAGATGGTTCAGATGTTAATCAAAGGTTGAGATCATTTAGGACTGAAAGGAGGAACAAAATAAATCCTAATCCTAAGAGAAAAAAGAAAATGGTCCTTGAAGAAATACAATTAAGTAAAGTTGGTATTGATAGAGGTTTTGAAGACATTGAAAAAAAACAAGAAGGATAAATATATGGGTAGACTAGGAGGAGATGACCAGTTTATTAATAGTTCAGACTGTGATAGTGGTGATAGCACAGATCTGCTAGATGTTGAAGCTGTTAGGGTGTTAATTTACCAGCAAGAAGAAAGAGTAGAAAGATCAGGTATGATGATAAATGTAAAGTTACTATTTTTGAACTTGAAATGATATTTGATGATGCTAAGGAATTTTAAAAAGCTTTGACAAAATATGCAGCAGAACACAAAGTTCAAATTAAGTTGAGCCTTAATGAAGCTCATAGAATGAGGGCTAAATGTAAATTCAAATAATTGTGTTATGGTGCACTTGGTAGAAATTCTGATAATTTCATGATTAAGAACTATTATCTTGTACATAAATGTTCATCAAATAAAAACAAGATGTGTACAACTAAATTTCTTGTGGAGAAATTTCAGGATGAGATAACTAAGAACCCATCTTTGAAGATTTGAGAAATACAAGAATTGTGCAGAGAGAAGTTGGGATTATATGTGGGTAGGACAATCTATTACAAGGCAAAGTTACAGCTTTTTAGAGAGTCCACGGGTGATTGAAACATGTAATTTTCAAGGTTATGTGACTATTCTAAGGTTATAAAACAGACAAATCCTGACAATTCTGTTTGGGTAAGAATGGATAGAGAATCTTTACCTGAAATACGAATGTGATTTCGATCCTTCCGGTGATACCAGAAGTCGTTTTGATATAAGATTTTATCTTGTTTCCATTTTATTTATTATTCCTAATCCGAAAATTTTTTATGTATATACTTCTATGTGTGTTTGAATGCATTGAAAAAGGGGTGAATGAAAAGATGTAAAAAAATAATAGAATTTGATGAATATTTCTTAAAAGGTGCTTGCAAGGGTGAACTTCTAGTAGCAGTTGGCAAGAATGATTTAGCCTGGACAGTTATGGACAAGAAAACTAGTATAATTAAAGTTTTTTTATCAACTACTTGAAAGAGAACCTACAGTTGGGCACTGGAAAGAGTCTCAATGTGATGACAGACATGCAAAAGGTATTTACCTATTATATTTGTCAAATTTATTTCATTTCTTGTTTAATGTTTAATTGTTCTTTTTTAGCAGTATTTTCATATAACTGTGAATGAAGTTCTATCAAATACTGAAGTTAAAAGGTGTGCTAGACACATCTGGTCTAATTAAAATCAGACCTGAAAAAGAAAGAAAAGGAGAAAACAATTCTGAAGATGTTCTAAGGTAAGTTTTGAAGTGAAGTTCAAAGAGGAGCTTGATAAAATGAGAAAACTTGATAAAGATATTTGTGTTGATTTATTGCATTATCCAAAAGTGTTATTGGTTAGAGCATTTTTTTAAGAACATTTCAAGTGTGACATTGTTGAAAATAACATGTGTGAGACCTTCAACTCATGGATCTTAACTTATAAACACAAATCCATTGTAAAAATGTTGAAGAAAATTAGGAGAAAAATAATAACTAGAATAGCGGACATGATTAAATTTGTCAACACTTAAATATGTGATATTACACCTATGATTAGACTTACATTGGAGGATAATAAAGACAGGGCTAGGCTATGCAAGGTGCCTTGGAATGCTGATATTGAGTTAAAGATTGAAAAAGGGGAGTATAGACATACACTTAACTTGACTGTTAGAAAGTGTAGTTGTAGAATTTGACAATTGAGAGGCATTTCATGTAAACATGCTATTTGTGCATTATAACACATAGAAAAGGAGCCTGAACCTTTTGTGGAGTATTGGTATAAAAAGGATACTTTCTTAAAGGCTTTAAAGTCACTTCATTCAGCTAATTTCAAATATGAAGATGTGACCTAAAACTAACAATCCAAGGATTGAGCCTCCTGAACCTAAATCAATGCATGGCAAACCTCCAAAGAACAAAAGAAAGAGAAAAGATGAATAAAAGAAGAAGTGTGAAAAGATGTCCCAAAAAAAAGTGAAACATACATGTTCCAAGTGTCATCAACAAGACCATAACAGAAGATATTGCAAGTAAAATAGTTTATATTTATGACTTTCAAATTTCATGTTAATTTTTTAATTTGTAGACTATTGTGTTTGAATATGCAGGTTTCTGATCCAGGTCAAAATTTAAAATCAGCTAGCCAAAGTTCTAAGTTAACTAATTAGAGTTCACAAGAAAATAGTCAATCTAATCCAAAAAGCTCAAGTCAATATATGCCAAGAGGTTTAAGTCAGCCTACATCAAAAAACTCAAGTCAGCCCGCATCTTCAATAACAGTTTGTGGTGATACAAGCAGAGTTAGGAGGGTGAATGAAATTGCAAGCTCAAGCAGACCCCCACCAGTTGTAGATACAAGTATTCATGTTAAAAGAGAAATAACCAGTCAATTACCTCCTAGGAAAAGAGAAACTGTTGGACAAAAAAGAAGAAAAATTACAACTGGATAAGATTCTACCGTGGCGAGGGGAGGGGGGAAAGAGGCCACCTAATGCTGAATTTGGGATCTACACAAGTACAAGTGAAACTCAAATACTAAATGTAAGTTAATTCCAACTTTATCTCTTAAATGAAGTAAAAAAATATACTAATTTTTCTCTTTGTTATAAAAAAATAGCCAGGAACATCAAGTCAAAGGATTCTACCAATTTGTTCGAGTTACAAGAATGCAAATTGGAATTGACCTTGATTTTAAGCCTAGAGGCTTGAGATAGAAGAACAAAGGTATTATCTCCACCTCCAATTATAACAAATGGCAAATAAAAAGGAGAAGAAGTAGCACTAACTTTGATTAGAATTTGGGTTGATTTTGTTATGTAATGTAGACTACCAAATAAATAATTAGTAATTTTGTGTTGTTTAACCTTTGTTCTTCAATTAGTATATAGTAGTAAAGACTTAGTTTGTTTAATTTTTGAAGGCTGTTAATATAGCTTTTTTTATATGCAGCATATGCTATTAGTACATAGGAGTAAACACTCAGTTTTGAAGTTGTTAATGAAGTTACTTTTAGTGTTACATTGTGGTATTTTGACAATACTTTTTCTCAGCAAAAAATTGAGAATTATATACAGTCAAAATAATATTTCATTTCATAAAAATGCAGATTTACATAGCACTAATAATAACAAGAATTCAAAATACTAAAAACAACACATCAGCTACTACTATTAGTACTAGTTGACCACCACAAACTGTACCTAAATAACATTTAAACAACGCAACACCTATTAACAATTAGGCTTCAATGTTCATACTCCACACATCACCAATTCAGTAGCAATGAAATCAACAATGAATATATTCCTTGCTCGATTTAGTTTCTTATCAAAAGCCTTGACTTTCGTTAACAAACCCCAAATCACCTTATTTGCTTGAGAAGGATGTCGATCTTCATACCAATAAAAGTAATCACAATCATTCATTTTCTACAAATTCAATTACAAAATCAATTAGAAATCAATAATTAATTATCTAATTAAATAAAAAACATTATCTTGTAATTTTACAACTAAAAAAATCTATAACCTGAGTTAAGTTGGGTCTAAGAAGTCTTCAATAATGCTTCATTACCGCATCTATAATATCGGACATTTTCATTACAAAAGTCCATGAAAGAGTTGGAGAAGCTCGACATTATCATAGTTAAAGTAGTCAAAAAAAGATAAAGAAATAAGAGGTGAAGAGGAAGAGAAAATTAAACTCTAATTTTGAAGAAAAAAGAGATGAAGAAGAAATAAAAAAAAATGATCTTTAAAAATAATTTAGGGCTAAATTGAAGTGTTAGAAATGAGGAAGAAGGTGTAAATAAATAGGGGTGGGTCAATGTTATCGTTGCGACTAACTAGGACACCATATCCGTCGAAAAAGTCCTTCTACGCGCCTTCGATGGGTGAAAATCATACAACATATCAACTGTGTAAAAAGTATCAAAATAACACAGTGAGCCCCTACATGAGGTGTTTAAAATGAACAACCCTCAGTTGAGGTGTCTAAGTAAAAAATTACGTTGATAATTTTCTTCTTTTAATATTTCAAGAACATATAATATTAAAATGTGAATAAGAGCTATGTCGGTTATGTTGCAAATGTTTCTGTCTCAAAGTCTCTGTCCTACCCTTTAAAAATTGTAGTCATTTCTTTTTTTACAATTGCATTCATACATATAATTAAGAAGCTATTATCGAATAAATTTAAAGTAATAATCTGTTTTGGAAATTATAAAGAAATTCGATTGGTATGTCTTTATAAGGATGACTAGATATAAAGAGTCTTGTGCTAATATGGATCTAATATATATTATTTTTTTTATCTTAATTTATATGACACAAACAGAATTTAGATAGTCAATCAAATTTTTATATGGTTTTATATATTTTAAGTTGTTAACTATTGTGATTTATTATACACTTTACGTAATTTCCCCTTTTCTCCCGTCTTTGTCAACTTTGTTTTGATTCTGTCTCTTTTTTTCTTTTTCACTATTTAGTTTAGTTGTTTTGACTCATAATAAGCGTTAAGGTTAAGGAAAATGAATACCCTTTGGTCCTCCTCGAAAACTTATAAATCCCCCTAACCCTAGTCCCTTTAACTGTTTTGTTCTTTCCAGAAAGGCATTTTAGCCTTACAATATTGATTCCGACCTCCGTGTGTTTATTTCGAAGGTAGTCTGTTAAGTTTTCTTTTACCTGTTGCTTGGTTTTAAGATGTTTAGAGCAATAAGTAATGGTGGAGGAATGCTCAAATGAGTACTAGAAATAGAAGATGAATATTCATAGTATTCATCACCTTCTACCCTCTTCCTATCTCTAACTGTTTGTACAGATTTTCCCTTTCCTCGCACCCCTTTTTCTGCTCTGTTTTTTTTTTTTTTTTTTACTGCGTAGTCCAGATTTTGCTCGGAATTGGTATGGAGTAGAAGAGGTGTCTTCCTAGACATCATAGGCTAGCAAAGAAATGCCCTATGGCATTCATTGCTCTAAGTCTTTTCTTATCCTAAGAATACTTGCGCAAAATATTCCCGTTCCCCGTTAAATTCAGTTTATTCCTTTTTTTTCTTTGTGTTCAAGCTATAAGGTGTTTTGACTTAGCATAAGTATGGAGAAAGGAAGTGTCTTCATGGACATTTAGGCTAGCAAGAGAATACCTTATGGTATCCATTGTTGTGAGCCTTTTTCGAAAATACTTATACAAATATCTCTATATACTTTCTGTTTTCGGTCACATAGGGGCTGATCTAAGACTGATTTTAGGTGCGAGTTTGAATAAAGTTTGAGTTTATCTCGACCTCATTACTCCCTAGAGCAGGATGTCTGTGATCCATTCTAGCTAGCGATCAAGTCATTTGCTATTTATTTAGCCTCTATTTAAGTTCTCTTTGAGCGTCAAACTTATTATTAATGTGTAGATTATATTTAACCCTTCCAAACGTGCTCCTATCACTTTGTCGTTGGAACAAATCTGCCTAGCTCTCTCCCTCTTGCTGTGATGTATAAAAAATTTACTTGGGGTGTTTAAACATCAATAGTCTGAATAGATGAGGATCTTAAATAACCATAATAAAAGGATAGTAGTTTATTTGTTTCAACTTAAGCTTTGGTTAGCTACAGTCAATTCATTTTCAATGTACAGTTCATACTCTTCATTTGTGTTTGTTGATCTTTGTGTATGGATGTCAAACATAGCTAGAAATCAGTCATTTATTTATTTTTTAATAAGGATTGAGTAGCATCACGTGGTATTATGTCTTATTAATAGCTTTTGGGGACAACTAACTTCTTTTCCCTTTTGATACATGTGGAACCTGTACGAGTCTATTTGGATTCCATCCGGTCCATTTGCATTATCCCGTTGGGCTGTGGAAGCCCAACATATATCTTCATTCGATATTAGAGTCAGCCAACCCATTTCTCGCGATCAACCGAAAAAAAAGAGAAATGGGTCCATATATATATATGCCTTTGTATCATTAACATTTTATTTATCACACAACTTAGATGAATCCTCAAATGAGTTTATTTATTTAATTTTGATTTCTTTACTATTTCGTCCTAAATTTTCCATGTTAAATCATGAGATTGGAGTTTGAAAAAGTTTCACCAATTCAATCGTTTAAAGTAATGATCTTGGTTAAGTTAACAAATAATTTTTTTTAGGTACGTAAAAGGAACAAAATTCTAGTTATATATTTTTCTTTCTTTTATCGTTAAATTCATTTTTTTTTGATCCTTAAACATACATGTGAATGCTTTTTAGCTTTCATCAAGCATGTATAAAAAATCAAATTCTTTCGAAAAGCTTAAAGTTTTGAGAATTACAAAAGTTTCAAGGATTTACTTTAAGATATATATATATATATATATATATATATATATATATATATATATATATATATATATATATATATATATATTAGCCACAAATTGTTTAAAAAATTCGTCGGTAACTGCATTTGTGGATTTTTTGAAGTGCTTAATACCTTCTTCGAGAAATCACTTGAACCCTTATCCCGAACTCTGGTTATAAAATAAAGGTTTTTTTTAAAGTACCTTTAAAAATGGTTTTCTTAATTTTCTAAAAATTAAGTGGCGACTCTTTCTTTTATTCACTTTTCAAAAACGATTGCCAAGTTATGATATTTTGATTAAGTTCAAAATACATCGTAACACACCCTATATATAACAACCTCAATATGGTAGTAGCACCACGGCGCACGCTATGTATGTAATGGACTCACTATGGCAGTTGCACCTCAGTGCACACTATGTATATAATAGCCTCAATATGGAAGAATCACCTCAGTGCACACTATGTATATAATAGCCTCAATATGAAAGTAGCGTCTTGGCGCACACTAACACACGCAACCCATGCATAATAAACATATTATTAGTATTGACCTCTAAAGCTACTCTAGTTGTTATGAAGGTTCCTTTAGCTAACTTCTTTAGCCTTGCCTTACTAAATGTCAACCAAATTTGAATAAGAATTTGACTTGCTAACCTTTCTTTTATACATTCTAAAGCTTGATTAGGGATCATAATACAAAGGGGAAACTCGATAAAAGGATAACCTACGTTTTATTTGAAAAAAAATCAGATTTTTATAAGAAGGCGACTTCACTTGCCATAACGTATCACTTAGTTCCTTAAGACTTGTTTAGTTACCAAAGCAACTATCTTATAAAACAATACTCAAATTCCTTCTTTCGGGAGTTTAGAGTTTCATTTCTAGATTCATGACGATAAGGAATAAAAAAGCCTTAACATACCTCTGATGATTATGCTTACCACGACTTGGACTTTTATTAAGTTAATATACAATACAAATATACAATGAAGCTCATATTAGCTCTTGAACCTGATGCAATTTTGCCAAAATAGTAGCTAAATATTTCCTATGCGGATACATATTAGCGTTAATTAAATGGTGTATTGGCACACTTTCTCCCCCATTTCAATACAACACACACACACCAACCTACTGCATCCAACAATACAAAACACATCAAGCAGCTCCGATACAACTTACCATACCCACAATGCAATAGAAACACATTAGATTCACGGCTTTCGCTAACCGTTTCGTGTGTTCTTAACAACAATAAAATAACATTTATCCAACCAAACTTCCATACAAAAAGATGATTATGGGAAAAGTACTTACCACACTTGAAGGGGTGTTTTTATTCTCTTTTTCTTAATGTCTTGAAGAGCTTAATTACTCCCGACACATACACCAACAAGAGAAGAAGAAACCTCTTAATTATTAAATAATTTTTGAGTGTCCAATCTTAGGGAAAGGTCTGATAGTTCTTCTTACCATAGGATACCCTAGATATATGTAGTAGGTTAGTACTAAAATCCTTAGGCTTGAAGAAAGCTTGATCTTCTTAGAACCCTAAAGGAGCTAAGGGACTGTCATCAAGAGTAAGAAGAGAGGAGAGAGTTCTAATTTTTTTCCAGATTTTTGTGATCAATATAAGGTCTGTATATGGGAGCCTATTTGACTGACTTTTTTTTGACTACTTTTGGTCCAAAATGGGTCAAAAAACATGGGCCAATTTTTTTCTTTTCTTGGGCCTCAAATGGATTATGTTTTGTGGCTGATTCTGGGCTTCTCTTAGATCAAAATGTGGTCAACATTGGTGGCTATGTTTTGTACTTGTTTGGGTTAGATCTGGTTTCACTTTGTTGGGCCAATTTTGAGCTTCATTTGGGCTACCATTAGGTCTAATAATCCAGGTAGATGCTACCCGCAATTGGTCTTCGTAACTTGGTTCGTTAGCATAAGTAGGTGATGCACCTGCTTGTCACCTATGAGTTTAAACAAGTCAAGCAAGTTCCTCACTTGTTTTATTTTATTTTTCAAACCTTCATCCTTATACTTTAACTTAACACTTATATACATTTGTCCATTTCAAACTCTAGGCCAAAGTACCACCTTACCATCTCGATCTTAAGTATCTTTGTCAATATTAACTTAGTCATATAGGTGTTGAAAGGTATAATGCGTTACATCCTTCCCCTCTTAGAATCATTTCTCCTCGAATGAAAATAATGCGTATAAAGCTCTAATTGTTTAGGATTTCTCAAAATTTTGGCAGAGTTTCCTCTATAATTTAGACTATTTAAAAATCTGAAACTCAGCAAAAGTCTAACACAACGCCTCACAGAGCGATACAATGATATACAAATAAATGCAATCATTTTTACACATTCAAATCTGTTCATATTTTCACAGTACGAAAAATATTAAGAGCATAAGGATATGACTCAACTCAATACTATCTTCAGGTTGTAAATAACTGGGGATACTTATTCCTCATTTCTTCCTCGGCTTCTGAAGGATTTAAACTCAGATATTTATGCAGAATATAATACATACCTTCTTTTCTAGGATCAATGTGTGTCACTACCACCAATTGCCTTAACAGTTTCTTACAAGATCACTTATGGAGTCTTGCAAATTGTCCACAACAAATATACTCTAATCTAAAGATGTTTTTCTCTCTTCTTGTGGTATGTAGAGAATGTCTTAAGTACTCTCTTTTATAAGCAAGTAATGTGATCTTGTAACTTCTTCATTCAAGAGATACATTCCCTTAATGTAACATAACTCTTATTCCATTAAAGAGTTTCATTACTCTTGGCCTTTTACTACATGGAGTTATGTAGTGTAGTCATAACTTATCTTCTTGAATAGAAGTAAGTTATAGGTCATCCCATAATGGATGTAACAAGTTCTAACATCTCCCACACATAATGGGATGAATCACATAAAACTCTTTTGAAAGTAAACATCTTTTTAGATTTTCATACATAGTGTGTTGCTGTGACCACATAAGCACTAATTGTTTTAGAGCTCTTAAGATAGAAATTCTTTTTAGGATCAGCATAAGAGTTTACTACCCTTTTATCACTTATGATATCTTATCATGTTATATAAAGTGCCTCAGATGCCCTAGACATGTCCAAATACACATATGGCTTCTCTAACCCACTTGCCATTTTCAATTTTAATATGCCTTATGTCCACACTTATGACGTCAAGTAAAATAAACTTCATAATGAACCGGTCTCAGACACAAGTATAATGTGTATATATTAGACATGATATTCCTTTCGCCCACATATCACTAAGATCAAAATTAATTACTTTCATAGCATTACTCCTTTAGGTTGTATTTTCGTAACCTTTGGATTCATACTAAAATAGCATACACTAATCCATCACCTCATGATATTGTCAGAGTCATAAAGGTACCAATGAAAGAATTTAATTTCTTTCAAGGTGTCACAGAAAAGTGAAGTGGGGTCTATTCACTAATTACCTTCCAATTTGCAATAATAAAGCACATGCAGTATGAAATGCATGTTATGGTGTGCCTCTGATCCAATCAGAGTGTATATCCGTTTTTATCTCTCTACACCATACATATCTTAGTCCAAGTGAACCATTCACTTGGCCTGAGTTCTACCACTCTACTAGACTTTTAGAGGAGATCTCACATCTGGCTACAGGTATTATGGATAGTGGGGATCTATAATTTTGATCCTCGTATTTTTGACATTTCTTTTAGATCTCATCCTAGTCCTTTACTAGGGCGATATTAAATGATGTATTCTATTCGAAGGTGCCACAATAATTAGATACCTTTTTAGCACTAAGAAACACGAATATCTCATCTTGGATTGCTTTTCTTAAGCGCCCAAGGCGGTTGCTCCTGTGAGAAAGTCAAGCTTATCAACCTGTATGATATACTCTAATATTGTGTATGTGCTAACCAATAATAATGTATGAAAAGAACATGTACATTCTTTTAAAAAGAAATATTCATACATCATGTTCAAGATATTCAAATAAGGAAATATAACATTTACATTTGCACAAGCCTAGAGATTTTACATGTTCAATAAACACATCCCTAGGTATTGACTTTGTTAAGGGATCTATTACTATCTTGTGCTTAGAGATACACTATAAAGTAATTTCCTTTTGTGCTATGATGTCCTTAAAAAAATTGTACTTTGTATCTATGTGCTTAGTCTTACTATGATACTTAGGGTCTTTAGTATAAGCCATTGCTGCTTGGCTATCACAAAAGAGTTGCACTGGATCCATTGGTCTATCAATGATTCCTAAGTGTTTCATGAACCTCTTTAGCCATACAGCTTCTTGTACTGCTGCAGAACATGCAATGCACTCTGCTTCTATAGTTGACAAAGCTATGTATGTTTGTTTCTTGTTTCTCCATGAAATTGTAGAATTATTAAGCAAGAATACATAATCAGAAGTGGACTTTCTTTCATCTAAGTCTCCATCCCAGTCAGCAGCATTAGAGTAACCCACCAACTGTAAGTTACTCCCTTGATAACATAATTTATAATCAGCAGTGTCTCTCACGTATCTCAAGATTCTCTTAACAGCTTTCAAATGTGTTTTTTTTGGATTATACTGATAACGACTTACAAGACCTACTGCATAACATATGTCGGGACATGTACACAAAATTGCATACATTAAACTCCAAATCGCATTTGAATACGGGACCCTTTTCATGATATCTTTTTCACTTTGAGTTTTGGGACATGTTTCAAGGCATAAATATTCACCTTTAGCTACAGGGGTGTCTATTGGTTTATAGTCTTTCATCTTGAATTGCTTAAGAATGCTTTCAATGTGTGATTCTTGTGAGAGTTATTAAATTCTTAGAACGATCTCTATGAATTTTAACTCCAAGAATGTATTCTGCTTCGCTCATGCCCTTCATTTCAAAATTGAGGGACAACCAACTCTTTATAGCCTTTACAAAAGTAAGACTATTTTCGGCTAATAGTATATTATCCACATAAAGGGATAATATTACAAAATCAATTTTAGACAATTTCATGTATACACAATGGTCTTTATAAATTATATTAAAGTCATAAGACGTAATAGCTTGATGAAATTTTAAGTACCATTGACTAGATGATTTTTTAAGTCCATAAATAGACTTTTTGAGCTTGCAAACTTTGCAGTCTTGACCATTTTTGATGAAACCTAATGGTTGTTCAATATAAGTTTCTTCATCTAGTTCTTCATTAAGAAATGCAGTCTTTACATCCATTTGATGTAACTCCAAGTTCATACTTGAAACTATATCCAGAATTAGTCTAATAGAACTAAATCTCACAACAGACGAGAAGGTATTTTCATAATCAATACCTTCTTGTTGTGTATACCCCTTAGCCATTAAATGGTCTTTATAGCATTCAATTAAGCCATCCACCTTACTTTTAATTTTGAGAATCCATTTATTCCCAATAGCCTTTCAGCTTGGCGGAAGATCAACCAAATCCCATACATGGTTTGTCCTCATGGACTCCATTTCCTCTTCCATTGCTTTCATCCACTTATCCTTAGTAGGTCCTAAAAGAGCCTCTTGAACTGAATTAGGCTCTTCATCATCTTGGGAAGTAACTATTAATTCTTTCCCTTTGACATAAAAATGACATCGGGGATCATTTCTTCTTGTACTCCTGCGCAGTTGTGTCTCTTGTGGAATATCCTCTAAATGAGTAATACTCCCACTTGGATCAGCAGGAGAAGGTACAACTTCTTGTTACTCACTTCTTTGATCTTGAAGATTCTCTTGCTGATCCATGATTTTATAAAATGACATAGTTCTATCAATATCATTTTTACTAGGAAATTCTATCTCTTTAAATGTGGCATCTGGTGACTCAAGCTCTGTTATGCTTCCATCTTCATTTTCTCCTATGAAGATATAACCCTTTGATTACTTTGAATAGCCAATAAAGATGCATTTCTTGCCCCTAGGTCCTAACTTCCCATATTTATGAGAAGAATCATGCACGTATGCTATAGACCCCCTAGGTCGCAATACATTTAAGTCAGGCTTTCTACCTGTCCATAACTCATAGGGTGTAGAAGCAACAGACTTAGAGGGCACACAGTTAAGCACAAAGTTTGCAGACATCAGTGCATTTCCCCAAAACGAAATTGGCAAGTTAGCCTGCGCCATCATAGACCTAACCATTTCAAGCAAAGTTCTATTTCTTCGCTCGGCTACTCTATTTAGTTGAGGAGTATATGGAATTGTTAACTGTCTTACAATTCCTTTTTTCATCACATAGATCCTTAAATTGATTTGATAGATACTCACGTCCATGGTAAGTTCTTAAAGCTTTTATTCTTAGGTTTAATTGATTTTCAACCAAATTCATAAATTGTCTAAAGCATTACTTATGGGAGATCAAATAAATATAATCGTAATGAGTATAATCATCTATGAATGTGATAAAATATGAGGCTCCATGCCTCGCCCTCACACTCATAGGACCACATAAATCAGAATGAATGAGTTGCAACAGAAACTCAGCTCTGGTTCCCTTTCCAAATGGTTTTCTAGTTGTTTTTCCTGCTAGACAATGTTCACATATTGACATTTCAATTTTAGTTAAGGACCCCAATAGTCCTTCTTTTGCCAATCTATTCATTCTTTCAAGACTTATATATTCGAGTCTAGCATGCCATGCATTTATAACTAAAATTGGAGTTGTGGTTAAGGCAATACAACCATGATTATTAGATATATAATTAAAACCACAAATTGTGTCCAACACAATAAAACCATCAAATAGGTAACCTGAACCATAATATTCAATGCCATAAATAATATCAACAGAATTATTGTGAAAATACACACTGGAATTTAACTTAAGAAGGGAAAAAACTAAAACTAAGTTCCGCCGAATGTCTGGAACATATAAGACATCATGTAGGAGAAGGACTCGTCCACCATGCAAATCTAGTTTTCATGTTTCAATTCCTTTTACTTCAATTGATGCATTATTTCCTACATAAAGCCATCTGCTCCTGGAAGACAGTCGACAGTATTCAACAAACCATCCTCTATCTTTTGCTATATGGTCTGTGGCACCTCTCTGCAGTACACAAAAGTTTTAGCATCTTCCATTAATGCAGCACTAGAGACATAAGCAAAATGAGGATTTTAAGTACATGGTGTTACCTTATTCTGCTCTTGGAAATTCCATGCAAAATGACCCATCTTGTGGCAGCAATGATATTCCCATTTGGTCATATCAAACTTTTTAGCACCACATTTCCTCTCTTCTTAAATTGAGGTTTATCCTTCTGACTTAGTTTTCCAGATCCCTTCTTCTTCTATGATTTCTTGTTCGTGTTCTTTTGCTTAGGATTAGAAGTTCCGGTAGATTCAGCTAGAAAAGCTTGTTCAATTGCTTTAGAAGCATCATGACGCTCATCTTCAAGAACACGATGGTGTTCAATGTCTTCAAAAGACTTGATACTTTCATTGTGGGTCATATGAATCTTCACATTATCCCAACTAGCAGAAAGAGATCTTATAACAGCTTGCACTTGCTGTTTATCTGAAAGATTATGACCAACTGATTTTAGCTCTCTTATCATGTTTGACATTTTTCTTAAATGCTGCCTCATCTGTGTATTAGGGTGCAATCTATAGGTGTCAAACTTGATGGTAAACCTCTTAAGTTTTGTAGCAGAAGTTCTACCAAACTTGTCTTTCAGTGCAATCCACATGGCTTGAGCCGTTGGATAAGATTCAAATTCACACATAAGATCATCAGCCATACTGCTCAACAACGTTATGCGAGCAATACTATTCTTTTTCATCCAGGTTTGAAAAGCCTCAAGATTTCTCTCATGTTGTTGGGTGTCTTCATCTCCCGGATCAACCATTACATGGTTTAGGCTCTCCAGAACCTCTTGCTCTTCAAGGATGTACTAAATTTTCCGATGTCAAAGGTCATAATTATCACCGTTTAATTTTTCACCCTTGTTCAGTTCAATAATAATAGTCTTTGAAGCCATTTTTATAAACTTATCTTTCACATAGAAGACATAGCACAAATAAGCACAAACATAATATTTTTATTTGCTGCAAAATTGCATCTAAATCAACATTGATTCGCTATAGGCCCATGTTCGAAAGTCTACCTTTGTCTTACTTTTATCATATGTAACCTTAAGTATATCAATATTTTACTAAATTAATTATGTGCTAATGAATAATGATAGTTCTAAATAAGATTTTTTTTTCTACCAATTAAAACTCCCACTTAAAAAAATGTATATGTACATCCTCTACATATATTATGTTTCACAAAAGCGACTTAAACTTCTTTCCTTTTTATATATATTTTTTAATACATAACGTGCATCAAACATGCACATGTAATATATCAAAACAAAGATCATGAAAACTTTTAATATGACATGAAGAACAAAAAAACTTTTGTATACACCTTCAAAAAGTTTATATGAATTCTTCTACGAAATCTGAAATTTTTAGATTTCTACCCTTTTTGAGTAGCCAACTTTAGACGTTAATTTCTCCCTCATTTTATTTCAAAAAATTCACAAATAATATATCGTTTAAAAATATCTTTCCAGTGATATATGGATTGAACACGCCAAAAATCTGAAGAGAGAAAAAAACGAGTTTGAAATCTAGGCATTCATGCTGAAATTTTTAGATTTTTTTGTAATTTTAGGCAACCAACTTTCAATACTCATATCTCCTTCATTCTATAACGAAATTTTACAAATAATATATTATTGAAACACTATTGAAAAAGTCTTTTTAATGATGTATGGATCGTTTATTTTGGTAGCCCATATTAGAAGATAACTTTAGCCAAAAGTCAGTATGTTTATCAAAAGAAAATTTGAAAAACTTTTTTGAAGTGCTATAAAATCAAAAAAATTCATCATTCACTAGATTTTATTCATGGAATGGTGAAAGATAAACACATATAATCCGTTCTATGATTCCATTGAAGGATTTAAACTAGGAGATTTATGCGAAATATAATACATACCTTCTTTTCTAGGATCAATGTATGTCACTACCACCAATTTTCTTAGCGGTTTCTTACAAGATCACTTATGAAGTCTTGCAAATTGTTCATAACAAACATACTCTGATCTAAAGATGTTTTTCTCTTTTCTTGTGGTGTGTAGAGAATGTCTTAAGCACTCTCTTTTATAGGCAAGAAACGTGATCTTGTAAATCCTTCATTCAAGAGATACATTCCCTTAATGTAACATAACTCCAATTCCATTAAAGAGTTTCATCACTCTTGGCATTTTACTACATGGAGTTATGTAGTGGAGTCATAACTTATCTTCTTGAATAGAAGTAAGTTACAGGTCATCCCACAATGGATGTGCCAAGTTCTAACAGCTTCCCCTGTCACTTCCGCGACATTATTATTTCTCCACAACACCTTTACTGAGGCTACTTCTTTGGTTCGGAGCTTCCTAACTTGACAATCTATAATAGAAATTGGTACTTCCTCGTAGGATAAGTCTTTAGAAAGTTGAACATATTTGATAGGCATAATACGTGAAGGATCCCTTATGCATTTTTTATAGCATCGATACATGAAATATAGAATGGACTGCCTTCAACTCTATGGGTAACTTTAGCTCATATGCCACTTTTCCTACCTTTCGAGTGATTTTGTATGGTCTCATATATCTTGGGCTAAGCTTTCCCCTTTTACCAAACTGCATAACACCTTTCATAAGAGAAACCTTTAGGAAACCCAATCATTAACATCAAATTACAAAACTCGACGTCACACATCTGCATACGATTTCTGCTACTTTGATCTATTAGTAATATTTCTCAAATCAGCTTCACTTTCTCCATTGCCTGATGAACTAGGTCGGACCCTAACAATTCTTCTTCCCCAACTTCAAATGAGCCAATCGGTGACTGCACTTATGCCCAAATGAAGCTTCATAAAGAGCCATCTAAATGCTTTCATGGAAGCTATTATTATAAGCAAACCGAATTAGTGGAAAATGGTCATCCCAACTCTTTTTAAAATCTGGTACAAAAGCTCGTAGCATATCCTTGAGTATCTGAATAGTGCACTCAGCTTGTCCATCTTTCTGTGGATGAAAAGCTGTACCGAGACTCACTTAAGTACCTAAGCATTTATGAAAAGACCTCCAGAAATTTGCTGTAAGCTGAGCACCCCTGTCCGAAATGATGAAAATTAGGACACCATGAAGTTACTATTTCTTTAATGTAGAACTTGGCATAGTCTTCAGCCATATAATCCTTCATGACTGGCAGAAAGTGAGCTGACTTTTTATGTTTGTCTACAATTACCCATATGAAATCATACATCGGATAAGTACGAGGTAAGCGTATAAAATCTATGTTGATCACCTCCCACTTCCAGGTTGAAATCACTATGCTCTGAGTTAGCCCTCCGGGCCTTTGGTGCTCAATCTTTACCTGTTGACAATTCAGGCATTAGGCTACTATAACACCCCAGAATTCGATCCATCTTTTAAACCTAAGAACTCTGAAAATTCTGAAACTTTCAGGAATCACGAGTCAAGTCTACGATTCGTGGAAAAGATCACAACTCATGGAAGTGACTCGTGAAACCAGCTCTACAGCTCCCACCTCTAGTCTAAGAACCACGACTGGAGTCTACGGGTCGTGATTAGTTTCACAAGTTATGGAAATCACCCATGGAACTCAAACTGAGGGCAGTCTATTTCCCAGAAACCACGAGTTGGTCCTATGACTCGTGGAAGTTTCCACGAGTCGTCCTGTTAACCCATAAGACCTTATCCATAGCCTAAAATTTTTGGCTCAGGAACCACGACTCTAGTCCACAAGCTGTGGTTAGTTCTATGGTCCGTGGAAGGGACCCTTGGAACCTGAAGCCGGAGTTTAAAACAACTTTTTCTTAATTAAGTCCCAGGGGTATTTCAGCCATTACCCACCCTTTTAACTCCTAAGTGAGGTCGTTTTGGCCATTTTTAGCATAATATCTAAACCTATTAGCATAAGTCCGTCCTTATTACCTCATTCATCTCCCAAAAAGGAAAAGAACCCTCTCAAGCTCAAGGTCTCAAGCTCCAAGTTCAAGTCTCCTAGTCTTTTCAATTTCAAGTGGGTTAGCTTCAATCAAGGTATGTGGGCATTCAACAATGGGTTCCTCTCACCCTTGTTCCCAAAATTCCCAAATTCTTATTTTGAACTATGAACTGTGAAGTTAGGATTTTGATCTAAATTGGGAAAAAACTTATGAAATCAGTTTCTAAGCATCAACTCATGATTTCTCATTACATTTCTATGATTTAATTGAAGTTTCTCAGATGATTTCAAAATCCCATATGTCGATGATGAATTTTAGCATGATTTCATTGAATTGCATGTCTTCAAGTAAAATTGATATGTTAGATAACATGACCTCTATTTTCATGAAATTGCATGCCTAATTCTTCAAGTTATGATATTAGAAAGGAAAGTATATTTTGAATTATGGTTTTGCAAAGATTTAGGACTCATGACTTGTGAATTGCATGACATCAGATATGTCCTTATGCTTTTCCAACATTTTTGGACATTAGATATGTCCCTAAGTTTTATGAAAGGTTTGGCATCCAGATATGTCTACCTAAGTTATAAACAGTTTTGAAATCAGATATGCCATAAGTATTATGAGCTATATGTATATATTTTTGGGAGTAGTATTAGCACCGAGTTGGACAGGGTGAGAGTACCCTTAGTCCTAGAACTACGTGCCCCCGTAGGTTCTAAGTCCCCTCAGTTGGGCATCAGATTTAGTGATCACGCCACAGTCATACCTCTATGCCCTGACAAGGTATATTGGGTCCTTTCGATGGGGCACATACATCGGATTCCATGTAGCTCACATGGTATATGTCGGTTAGAGAACCTCTCATAGAAACATTATCAGGTTTTAAAGTGCATTGACTCTTTGCCTTCAGATTTTAGGACCCTTATGATTACTATGATATTTGTATAATTTGTTTGGCATCATATTGAGTCTCTTGCATTTCAGTTTACACTCATAGCATGATTTCATCTTTACAAGTTTATTTAGCATGTCTACCTCAGATTCCTGTTTATCTCATATATTCAGTACATCCTATAGTACTGACGCATTTTGCGCTGCATCTTTTGATGATGCAGATTTAGGTTCGTTCCCTCACACTCGTGGCTAGATCTTGCCGGAGTCCCAGTTTCCAGTGGTGAGACCTTATTATCTGAGGGCCAGTATTAGACCTATTTCTCTTATGTTTTTTTTTTTTGGATTTCTCGAGCTATTTGGGGTCTTGTCCCATCAGCTCTTATGGTAGTTTAGAGGCTTCAGACATAGCTAGACTTGTTTTCCATTGTATGAAGTTGATACTTATTGAGCCTTGTCCTTATTTAAGTTATGGTTGCCTATTGTATTTAGTATTCTTCTGCTATGTTTCTTGAATTGATTTTTGAGTATGCTATGACCAAGGGTTAAGCTAGAGCACTTGTGTTCCGGATCCCGTGTTACATCTAGGGGTAACCTCGGGGCGAGACAACTACAAACTCAACAATATTTCATTTCATTATTATTCTACCAATACATCTGTTGAAGATCATTATATATATTCGTTGCTCTTGGATGAACTGAATAGGGGGAATAGCGAACTTTTGCCAAAATTTTCTCCCGAAGCTTCCCGACATTAGATACATATAAATGACCACGATATTTGAGAATCCCATCTTCCTTAAGCTTTAATACTTGTTCCTTCTGCTGCAAAATTTCTTCCCTCAATCTTACTAACACTACATAATCGTATTGTCGTTCCTCTACCTCTGTTACAATTGAGGATTCTGCAACATTCTGAAAACAACTCCCCCGTTACTTGGGTCTAGTACTCAAACCTGCAAATTATCTAATTGGTGCAGTTCTCTTGTCATCTCAATCTTTATAGTTTTCACGTGGCTCAAACTTCCCATGGATTTGTGGTTAAGTGCATCAGCCACTACATTGGCCTTACCTGGATGGTACAAAATATTTACGTCATAATCTTTTGGTAACTCTAGACACCTTCTTTGCCTCAGATTTAATTCCTTATGTTTGAAGGCAATGTATAGCTTAAGTTGAGCTCGCACCAAACAAAAAAGGAATCAATACTGTAGAATCTTGTGATCTGTAAACACATATACATGAACTCCAACCAAGTAATGGCACCAAATTTTTAGGCAAATATATAATCCAACAATTCAAGATCATGAGTAGGGTAATTCTGCTCGTGCTTTCTCAGCTGTCTCAAGTCATAGGCAATAACTTTACCATGATGCATTAGAGTGCATCCCAACCCAATCCTTGAAGCATCACAATAAACTACATAACCATCTGTGCCCTTTGGCAGAGTTAAGACATGCGTTGATGTAAGCCTATCCTTCAATTCATGAAAACTCTGCTCACATGCATCTGACCAAAGGAACTGGCTGCATTATGAGTCAACTTCATGAACAGTATAGAGATAGAAGAGAAACCTTCCATAAACCTCCGATAATTAGCTGCTAAGACTAAAAAAACTATGTATCTCCGTAGGGTTCAAGGTTTATGTATCTCCGTAGGGTTCAAGGGCCTTGTCCAATTCTTTACAAATTGAACTTTCTAGTCGTCAAATCTAATACCTTCATATGTAATTACATGGAATCCATAGAAGTCAATCAAAACTCATGAGAACTTTGCTCACAATTTATGATTCTGAAGTATCTGCAACACTGCATGCAAATAATCCACATGTTCGGCCGCAGACTGTGAGTAAATGAAGATATTATCAATAAATACAATATTTTAGGTCCATGAATATATCTAGGAAGGGCTTAAAGGCCTAATTCATTAGGTCTATGATAGCTGTTGGGACATTAGTAAGCCCGAAAGACATTACTAGAAACTCAAAGTGGCCATATCTTATCTTGAAGTTGATCTTCGAGACATCTACACTTGTAACTCGCAGCTGGTGATATCCTAATCTCAAGTAAATCTTTGAAAAACATTTGGTTCTCTTCAACTAATCAAAAAGGTCAGCAATTCATGGAAGCAAATATTTATTCTTGATATGTAACTTTATTTAGCTGCCGGTAATCGATACACATTATCAAGGACCTATCTTTTTTATGAACAAACAAAACTCATGCACCCCATGGGGATGTACTAGGCCTAATAAAGCCTTTTTTGAGCAGATCCTTCAACTGTTCCTTTAACTCTCTTAGCACCATGGGGGTAAGGAGGAATTGATATCGCTGAGTATCTGGGAGTAGATCAATAGCAAACTCAATTTTCCTTTCTAGAGGGATTCTTGGAAGATCATCTAGGAATACATCCGGAAATTGACTAACCACAGGAACCAATTGAAGAGCCGCTGGTTCATCCTTTGTGCTCCTTACTCGAACTAGATGATAGCTATAGCCTTTAGAAATTATTTTTTGGCCCTTAAAGTAGGAAATAAACCTAACCCTTGGCATGGAAACATTACCTTTCCACTCCATGACTAGCTCACCCAAAAAATGGAATTTGACAAATTACTTCTACAATGTAGGATTCTGAATGAATCCTGGGGGTCCATTCAGAGTAATTTTTGACTTGTTGAAATGCTGGTTTGCAGCATTTAGTGCAGGGGAAATTTTCCCTTCGCATTCGCGATGGATTCATCCTATTCACGGAGGGTCAGGTTTCTTGACCTTCGCATTCACGACCGGACCACCGCATTTGCAAAGAAGGGTCTTTGGAACCCAATTGAGTGTCCTCTTTGCATTTGCAAGGGGACCATTAGGTTCACAAAGTAGGACCTGCTAGTGCAGCCCACAATTGCAATGGAGTCCTCGCGATCACGATTAAGGACCCTGGCAGTATAAAATTCTTCTTCTTTATTTTTAACTCCATTTTCTTCACGAAATATTATGCTCTTGAGCCTAGGAGTTGAAACTTGAAGAGTTCTTCACCTATAAGTGTTCAGGTAAATTCTTGGTACCTCCCCCGTGCTATTTTCATGTTTATTACACATAATACCTCCTTAATTCCATATTATTTGAACTCAATCCTTGAAATTTCTCTTGTTGATCTAGTAAGTTTTCGGGGTTGTTTTTGGCCTCGAATAGATTCCCATTTGTTCATAACTTTTGGGCATGGGCTTATTAACCTACAAGGAATATAATTGTGAATTTTTTTCTGATTCCATAGATGGGCACTGAGGGTCAATTTTTGACCCCATTTCTGGCTTGAATTTTGAGATGGTAATATGGGTATCGTTAGTCCTATTTTGATGCATAGATCATGTTTTTGATAGTGTGGTAGCGATCTGAGGCATTACAGGAGGAGGAGCTTTTTGGGTGACAGTTTATGGTTTGCCGTCCGAACATGAGGTATATTACAATTATTTTTCTCCAGACTTAGCTCAGGTAGATGATATATAGTATAGATTGCATATTTTTCACGAAAATTTATAGGTAGGGTTAGGTTTATACTGATTTCTGTATATATATAGCCTACTTTGGGGAATTTAGACTAGTGCTTTCTTCTTAAGCCATAGTTTGAGTTGCCTATTATTGATTTGAGATTAGACGATAAGATCAGGGGCAGATCAGGTATCCTTAACTTAGGTAGAGTTAGTATCCAATGGTAGAGTAGTCTTCTTTCATGAGTTCCTGTTGTTATCGCTTTATTTCTGTATTTCCTTATGATGTGTGACTGTGGGCCTAAGGTTGTGGACTTGGACTGATGGACTCCAGGTTAGCAAAATCTTGATATGGAGGGTGGTTTTTGTCACGCCCCAAACTCAGGTGGTGCAATTGGCACCTGATGACAAAACTTAGGCCAAAGTCGACCCTGCTGAATCATTTGCCAATGGCACATAACAACCATATACAATCAAGAAAACAAACAAGTATATCTCATCTTAAAAATCAGCCATCGGCCGACAAGGACCCTATCAAAAGCTCTAGAAAGAAAATAGCTACTCCCAACAGCCTATATAACGCAATAACTGTGTAGAACATACGTCCTGGTTGGGCCGTCGAGGCTGCCATGATATCTAGGAAAGCATAAATGCTATGCAGCCCTTCGATGCCATCATGATCTCTATATAAAACTAAAAACATGTATATATAATGTAAAATAGGCCAGTGAGCCACTAAACTGCCAACACAACAACAACAAGGCCCAACTGGCTAACAAGCTACAACTAATAAACATACAAGGTCAAAATAGCCACCATCGTAGCTATGCAACCTAACATATTAGTCTGCAAGCCTCTATGAATACCATAATTTGTGGGACAGGTCCCCACCCTACCCAAAATCTATAAACAACAAAGAAGCAAACCTCAGAGACTCTAGAGACCCCTGGAAGGAAAGGAGTCAACCAACCCACTGAAAGCTCGGCTATGCTACCCTGCAGGTTTGTCTTGTCATCTCTATGATCCTGCAGGAATTAATGCAGCGCCCCCAGGCATTGGGGCATCAATATGAAATAATGTACCAAGCATATAAGGCAAATTGAAAACTAAAACTTAAATATAAGGATGGAAAAAGGAGGGCAAGCGTAAAACAAAAGTACAATACCTTACCTTTCTACATTAATGTAGCATTTAAACACGTAGCGAAAAATAATCTGTCCTGGCCCCCATAATCCCGGCAGGTACAAACAACACACAATCACTATAAGTCCTAAGGAGTACAAACAGTTGCTAAATATCAATACTGGCCCCCTTACCTAGACCCCAGTGATAAACTAATCGGAATTGTATGAATATACATGTGCCGTGAATCAATACAACTCTGAGGCTCTGTGGTACAATATAAGTGTTTCCCTGTAGGTAAAACCTACCCGTCCCCTATGTATGGTCTTCCTATCCGTAGGCAAGGTCTGCTTGGACTAAAGGTGCAGTAATGTAATGTAACTATTATTCCCATAGGTACAACCTGCCCCTCGTGTAGGTAAGGTCTGCCCAGCCCAAAGGCATGGTAATATAATGTAACTGTTTCCCTGTAGGTACATCCTTCCCATTTCGTAGGTATGGTCTGCCCGGCCTAAAGGCATGATAGTAATAAGAATGTAGGCTCAAAAACCCTGCAGTGTCAGTGTCTGCTAAGGCCATAACAAGCTCATAGGAGACATCAAGATGATAAAAACAACACAATAATAGTATGTAATCACAAATTACCTTAATACAATCATAACATGATTTTCTGGGCCACTATATAAGGAATAAAGTGCTGCTGGTAGTCATTATATCATGCTGTGGTAGCACACTCAATAGAATAAGGCCAATAATTGAATATCAACATGATACAAGTTCTAACAAGCTTGAGCCTTCAGGGTCATTCCAGAAAGCAAAAAGGAAGCCTTAGCATACCTTTTAACTGAAGCCTCAAAGGTGTCTCTATGAAGCTCGACCAATCTATCGTAACACAATAATTACTAGAATCAACAAGGCTGCATGAACAAGACATAGACAATTGGAAAGGCGTTAATGTCACACTCACGACCAGTTGACTCCAAAGAATAAAATGAGGCTAATAAAAGTAATAAAAAAAGCTAAATCCAACAACAATATGCTAACCACATCTCGAAGGAGCAACGAGCTCCTGCGGTACCATTTCAAGGTGAACTTTATGTTTGTTCAATTAAACAACCATTGTACGTGACTCCAATAAGAATCACACCAACCCCCAGTCCTTCCAATGCCTTAAAACCATAAATATACAACAATTATAACCCAACTCAATAAGAAAAAAGGGTTGCTCCAAGCCACAGTATCTAAAGTATCACTTCATGGCTTAGAAATGTATAAAATGATACTAGAACATGAAATTAGGAAGTAGGGGCATAGGAGGAAGGTTACCTCGACATAAGGCTTTGAAATATCAAGATAAACAATTTGCCTCCTTGCAGTAACAAAAGTGGAGCCAAAATAACCAAGAAACTACTACAAGTCATCGAAAAATATAATTTTTCATAACTAGAAGCTTAGAATCTCGATTCAACAAATAGATACGTGTACGAGATCCATACCTTGCCAATATAACTCCATAGCTATTTCCAAATAATCAATAAAGATCTTCTAGATATTTGCCACTACACCCATGGAGGTACGCCATGAAATTGAGGGGGCAAACTATACCAAAATGATGTGCTTGCGATGTAGAGCAACTTCCTTTAAACTTCTGAGTTGAAGGAATCAACATCCATAGAGAATTTAGGGGCTTTCCTTATGATTTTCTATGATTTTTGGCTGATTTTTCTGAGTTAAAATGAAGATAAATCAGCTTATATAAAGCTAACCAACTTGGGGCTAGGGGTCCCACCTTGACGTGTTTGCTCGTGCAGTCTTACGAAAATACAAATATCTCTTTATTCGAAAGTTCTATAGACTAATGGTTTAGTGCGTTGGAAACTACACTCGTAGAACATCTATTTGGTAGGTTGGGGGCCTACTAATTCTATATATATTGGGAGAAATTCTCTGAGACATTTGACCCAAATTTTTAGAGAATCTCTTAACGGAATTTACAATAACTTTTGCCAACTTTTATTTTGGAAATTGCTTGACTTCAAAACTTAACATACAACCATTGTGTAATTAAAATACCTCA
Source organism: Jaltomata sinuosa (assembly GCA_003996215.1). Lineage (NCBI taxonomy): Eukaryota > Viridiplantae > Streptophyta > Magnoliopsida > Solanales > Solanaceae > Jaltomata > Jaltomata sinuosa. The sequence continues at coordinate 188,657 of QJPP01002628.1, forward strand.
TAAAACATCCTTCCTCACATATTAAAAACTCCTAGTCTTATCCCAAAAGAACGGGTTAATTTAAATATTAAAACAGGCAGGATGTTACAGTTTTACCCTGTTTGGTGTGTACTTATACCTATATATATATATATATATATATGTGTGTGTGTGTGTGTGTGTTCACTGGTGATGGTGTGCTTACATTCATACATGGATACATATGGGTGGTGGTATGATATGGAGTAGATATATAGATTTTTGATTTTAAAAAGAGAGGATCGTACCCCACTTATTACTGGTTTTCTTCTTTAAAGAGGAAATGGTACAACTTTACTTCGAATTCAGGATTTTTTGAAGGATTGTATCATTTTTGCTATTGATTTCTGACTTGGTTAGAACTATCTGAGTTTTCTTTTTTAGAAGAGAGATTGTAACACTATTATACTTGGTTCGAGGGGCACTCCTGGACGTTTTTTTCACTTCTCCTCTATGCATATGTTGATGAGCCTATGGGCAGCCTACGAGACAATTTGAGGAGCCTACGGGTGGCCCATGAGATAATTCAAGGTTTTTACTTTTCTGTTAATGAGGCTACGGGCAACCTACGAGATAGTTTAGGGAGCCCACAAGCGGCCCACGAGACAATTCAGGGTTTTTATTTTTTGGCAGATGTTGATAAGCCTACGAGCGGCCCACAAGATGATTTGGGGTTCTACTTTTCTGTATAGCCACTTACTACATTGCATCATCTCACACCGCATGATGTTTTCTCTGTTTTCCTTATATTCCATGTATTATTAGTACTATTTTTGCTTTACCCCTTTGTATGATTAAATTTCTAGATTGTTGGTACCGTTTTGAGATCCTAGGTAAGTCTTCGACGTGTTATTCTTTATTATGTTATTTATGATGTATGTTGTTCTCCTGAGCTCGATCGGCCTATGATGCCTACTGACTACTCTGTGTTTTGGTACTCATACTACACTTCTGCATATTTTTCTGATTCAGCACCTAGTACGAGTGATCCTTGCTAATCCACTGCTCGTTCATGGCTCATTACTGTTCGTATCATGGTGAGCTCTTGGCGTCCAGAGGTCTATTATTTTCCTTCTCAGACTTGTTGTCTTTATTTTGAATTTTGATAGAAATTTGCATCTTTGTATAGCCTTGTTCCCGTACTTTAGAGGCTTTGTACCGGTGACACCAGGTCAGGGGTTGCTAACTGTATATATCGCATTTCCATGTTTTCTTTGGGCCCGTGTTGTATATTTTTGTACCTGTTATGTATATATCTATACTTTGTGGCGTGTTTATCGCTTTTCTGTTTCCGCATTACTTATGTTAAATCTCTATTTTAAATTATTGTCTTGGATTTTGGCTTGCGTACTGGGAGATTATAGTTGACGCCATCATGGCCCTATTTCAGGTCGTGACATATTCTCTCAAAAAAAGTATATTATATAAGAGAAATAAATATGTAGATTACATACCATCCGAAGAAATTTGATCTAGAACTAAACTTAAGAATGGATATTTACAATTTTTTTATTTTTATCTTTGAGGATAATTAGGAACAATTATTAATTTCACAACATGTATAATAATATTATTGACCAAAAAGATAATTAATGACTTGGTTTATGTTCAAAGTACTTATCCTATTATAAATATAGTTATATATTTTCTTACACTTTCAAACTATAACCTAGTGGACTCACTAATCTTTCCTTACATTAGCCAAAAAAATCATTCTTTTCTCTCAAAAAAATCTCCTTTGTGTTGAAATCTACCGTACAAACACATATGGAAAACTTCAAGTCAGATTTTCCTCTTCCACTAATGGCTTCTTCTGAGCTTCTATCTAATGTAGCTTTTGAGATATTAACTCGAACGTCCTTAGAAACACTAGATACATGCAAAGTAGTAAGCAAAACATGAAATGTGATGATGTATGACTCAAGCTTCATGCAAAGTTATTGTTGTAGAACCAACAAATATTTTAGGTTATTGTTTTAATATTTATTTAATCCATGTGACTGAACATAGAATATAACTCTAAACAACATTCATACTATGATATTTCAGGTTACTTCATTCAAGGTTTAGACAACTCCATGTACATTTCAGAGTTCATTTCAATGGACGGTTGTTCGGAAAAAAATTCATTGTCACATCTATCAGTTGAAGCCTTAAAATTGAAAGATAGATTTTTCAACATTTACAGTAGCAATATAAAGATTGAGACATCTTCAAAGCAAGGAATTTTGTGTTGCGTGAGACCAATAAGGAACAATAGTCATAGGTACTATATTTGCAAACCTAGTACTCAAGAATAGAAAGTGTTGCTGAATCCAAAGCTAAGGTATTCAACTGTCAAAGTTGCTCTGGCAGTTAAATCAAATCCTTTATGTTTCAAGATTATTTTCTTGTCAAAGGACTCACCATTTCATTCTAGGTATGTACAATTATTTAAACTTTTATTTTCTTTACTTTGTAGTTATTAGAAAAGATCCTTTACTTGAATCTTTATTTATATATAGGCATTTGGGACATGGCAATTGTTGTGAAATCTTTGACTCTAAGACAAATGCATGGAGACAGGAAAATATAATCTCACTTTCTGAAGATGTGTCTTTCAAGGACCATTATCTACCTATTAATACAAGTGGTTTACTTTATCTTCTCAATTGATGATCAAGTCTTAGTCCTAAACTGCGATGGGGAAGAAGAGTATCCAAGATTTTATCTAGGTGACCCAAAATGAAGATTATAAAAATAAAAATTAATTTTATATTAAGGCAAGTTGGGATTTATTTGCTTTTCTCCCAGTGAAATCTTAGAGCTTTGGTGCATTGAGAACATAATAAATCACTTTTGGAGGAAGATACAAGAAGTCGAGACTGAAAACATCAAGAGGGTGAAGAATCACCCAACTCCGATTGATTTCTACAATAGTGATGTTATTTGCTTAAGGGTTTTATTGTATATGTGTTTTACAAGCAGTAAAATGCAAGTTTCCATGTGGTTAAATTGGACAGGGTAAATTGTCCTATTGAAGTATTTCCTTTTTATTCGGATGTAGAGCCAATTAATTGGTCATTCAAACGCAAAAGAGAAAAATGGAGGCAATGAATTTATTGAAGAAATATAGTTCATCTTACCTTGATGATACGACAAAATCATACCTGTGGTGCATGGAGTTAAACTCTTTAGAAGTTGTTTTTATTCATTCTATAATTGTCTCTCTTTTATGTTCCTTTATAAGATTTTATTGTTTTGGTATTTTGTTTGGTCAACAATAAGAGTTTTCATTTAAATATTTTATTAGTCAAAAATTTCCAAGACTTATATATATTTATACACAAGAATGAAAGAATTGAAAATTAAAGAAAGAGTTTATTCCTAAAATTGAATGTTGTTACACATTGGAGAAGTATCATGTATTGTATTTGAGTTATATATATAGTTGCATTGAGGAATCAAAAAGACAAGAAGATATATTATATTTGGCAAATATATTATAGATGGGAGTAATAAATAGTGGAATTTTCTTTATAAATATAAAAGTTTGGACTAAACTTTAAATTTTTAAAAATACCGGGAAACAAGAATTTGGCCCAAAAACTACTTTTTTCTAGTTTTTGAGATTTTAGATTTTTTACCAAATATTCTTGCCAAAATATGATAAATTGTATATCCAAACACTTTTGGCAATATTATTCCCAAAAATTACTTGCGCTTTTTCTGGTCAAACGGGTCCTTAAGTTCGAAGAGTGGAGAAGAAAGAGATATGCGCTTAGCAATTTTAAAGAGTTAGAAACTATGCATGAGCAAATCAACAAACTCTAAAAGAGCTTTAATGCTTATTTTATTGCTCTCACTCCTTAAATGGTAGGAGCAATGGAATTGAATGATTTTTAGCCAATTAATTCAGTATATATTTTTTTATGAAATCATCTCCAAGAAGTTGGCTGAAAGATTAAGAATGCAAGAAAATCACATATGATGTTGTAATGACCCTCTAAGTCATTTTTCCTGGTTTTGTGCTTTTTTTGTGTTTCAAGCTTTCTCACAGCGGCTACATATCATTTATGACTTGCCGAGACTGATGATTCATTTTCAGCATAGTTCATTTGTGTTTTAAGCTCATTTCCTTATTTTCAAACTCTTAAAGCTAGAATAGTTGACTTTGATAAATATTTGGAGAAGACGGCCTCGGATGGAAATTCTATCAGCACTGTTAGCTCCAGAACGTAGACTTTGGACTATTGGGACGAACCTGAGGCTTATAGACTCATTTTGGACTATCAGGTTACTTTTAGCTAAAAGTTGTTTTTTTTAGCGTGAGGCTCACTTTTCTTCAAAACAATCTCCATTGGGAATTTCATCGGTTCCCTTGAGTCTAAAATACCATTTTTGGTATGGTAGCATATCTGGTTTGTGTTCATGGGGCTCAAAATGATTCCCAAGGGTGTGATCGAAGACTTTTTAAAGTTGAGTTTTCAGCTGATGCTGTTGGTTCTGGTATGGGCGTGATTGCGGTACGTAGGCCGCACCTGCACAGCCGCCCCTGCGTTCAGGGAGCCACACATGTGGTGTGGGGTGACACTAGTAGGGCATTGCCCCTATGCTATTTTCCCACCCCTGCGTTGCCGCCCCTGAGGCTCTTGTGCTGCACCTGTGGAGCTGGGTTTTTTTATTTCCCTCTGCTCCTGTAGAGGTCTGCCGCAGCTATGTCACCACACATGTGTTATTTTGACCGCAGGTGTGTCGATCACTGGCAGTTTAAATGAAGTTGTCTTCTTCATTCTAAGTCATTTTTCCAACTCTTTCCTCTATTGTCTAGAGCTCGGTTAAGAAGTAAAATTGCCTTTTCTCAACGATTTTGTATTATCTTGAGGTAATTCTCTCCCCCTCTTTGTTCTAGTACTTATTCTAGCCTTATTTCTATATTTTTTTCCATAAATTAGATTCTAATTGCATGTTAATCCATCGATTAAAGTGACATGTTTCAGACAATTTGAGGTCCGAATTCTCTTCTAATTCCTCCCAAATTTGGGGCATGCACCCTGCATTTTGATGGAAGCATAATTATAAATTTTAATTTCTATTTCATGAAGCGCGCCCCGAGGGTTATTTTTTGACCCGATTTTTGGCCCAAAATATTGTATAGCAATATGGGTGTCATTTTTCTTGCTTTGATACCTAGTTTATGATTATGATTGAGTGGCAGCATTTCGAGGCACTCCGAAAGGGAAAGGCTCCCAAGTGACATTCTATGCTTACAATTCTGCATTAAGGTAGGTTATGATTTTCCTTCTTTTAGACCTGGCTTAGTTATATTTTATATTATATAAATTACTTGACGTTAGGGTAAGTTTTAGGTAAGAAGTATGCTTAAATCTTGTCTTCTGCATAAATTGGCCATTTTTGGGACCATAGAGTAGGTTTTTTAATTCTTATTATCAGCTTAGGATCTTGTAGCTTTGTCGTGGTTAAACTAGAATCCTTAGTGTATTTTAAGGAGGTTTTAGAGGTAGAGTGTGCTTTTGCTTATTTTTGAGTTTAGTTGTATTTCTTCCATTTATATTTACCATTATTGTGTAACTATGGGCCCGTGGCCATAGCTTTTGACTGGACGGAGTTCCAGGTGAGTACCTTGTTTGGAGGACGTCCTTGCCCTATCTTTGGTGTATATCCCTATATTTACTTGGTTTCTGCATTGCATTTATTCATTATGTATTCATGGACTTGGCACATAATAAGGTTTCTATGGAAGGAAATGTTGTTTTATTTTTCGAATTTGAAAAGAGGTTTTCACCCTTACTATGCATTTTGAAGTTTTAAAAAGGATTTGTACTACTTTACTACTGATTTTGGACTTAAAACTAAATGCCTCCCTTTTTACTGATTTTGAGCTTCGTGGATGGTATTTTTACTTACGGTACATCCGATGTAAGATTCTAGACTCATATTTACTTATTGCACGTCCAATGTAAGATTTCGAACTCATATTTCATCAGCCTCATATTGCATCGCATCCATCTCATGCTGCACCATATTTTATGTTGTCTGTTTCTGCTTAACTGCCTTTTTCCCTTTATTGTTGTACTGTACTATTAGCTTGGGTTTTTCAAATTTCAGTTTTCTCATTATAACTAGATTTGTATGGATCCCTATAGCTAGTTTACTTTCTTGTATCTTATATTATATATTATCTTTCTGAGGTTGATCGGCCTATGATGCCTACTAGGTACGTTATGTTTTGGTACTTATACAACACGTTTGCATCTTTTTCTGATGCCAGTACCTAGTTCGAACCACCCTCAGATACCATCCACTCATTTGTGGTCAACTGCTGTTCAGATCATGGTGAGCTCCCAACATTTGGAGATCTTTACTGCTTTCCTTCTACCCAAACTGTGTGTATTTTGTATTTTGGATAGACTGTGTATGTTGTACAACTATTTTCCGTACTTTAGATTCTCTTGTACCGGTGACACCAAGTTCGGGGTTGGTTCTTGTATCTATGTTCTTCTTTCAGGGTCACTTTAGGGCTATTTTTGTATATTTAGTACTATTGGTATATATCAATACTGTTGGCCCATATCTTTTATTATCTCCCTTCTATTTTTCTTATACGAATGAGTTATTGTACTTATGCAATCTCTTAGGTTGGCTTCTGTACTTGAGGGTTTAAGAAGGCGCCATCATGACCCAATTTTGGGTCATGATAGAGTGGTATCAGAGCTCTAGGTTCACTGATCTTGCCAGTACAAGAGCAAAGTGTCTAGTAGAGTCTTACGGATTGGTACGATGGTGACTGTATCCTATCTCGGGGAGGCTATAGGACATTCTTAAGAAAGATTCCACCTTGTTTGATTTCTTATCGTGAGTCCTTGACTCTATTAAATTCTAAATATTTTTTGTTTCACTCTTTCTCAGATTGTTTAGACAAGATTAGCGGCAGGTGAGGATGAGGCCCCAACGCCTACAATTAGAGATCCAGCTAGGGGATAGGGCATAGGTTGAGGTAGGGCACCGGTTGCAGTGCTAACTCAGGCCCAGACTAGGTTACCATCACCAGAGACAGACATTGAGGTTGAGGAGGTTCAATATGAGCCACAGGGCATGGGGATAGCCAATCCCCCGGTAGGCTTTGTGGCTACACCCATTCTACAGGATACGTTGGTTCATTTGCTTGAGTTTCTAGAGGGCATGTCACAACTAACATCTTTGCTTGGTACTCCAATAGCTCACAGGTCAAGGGCGAGGCTCAGACTTCAGCTCAGGCAACGGTATAGGATTCAGGAGCACAACCAAATACTGTGGCTCCTCGTTTAGAGGTGCTGCCAGTTCTTACAATTGCTCCACCTATTCCAGATAGGCCTGCTATGTCTTCTGAGGAGCACAAGATTCTTGGTAGGTTTATGCGGTTGGGTCCCCTAAAGTTTTCAGGTGCTCTGGGGGAGGATGCTCAAGATTTTCAGATCAACTGCGAGAAAAAGGTTACATAACCTCGGTTTGGTTGAGTCACACAAAGCATATTACACTGCATATAAACTGGATGGTCCAACAAAATAGTGATGGAGGTCCTACATTGCTTGCAGACCAACCGGGTCACCTCATATTACTTGGGCTTAGTTCTCCGAGGATTTCTTGGGGAAATATGTGCTGCAGAGCTTTAGAGAGCAGTTGATAGATGAGTTCACCAGGTTAGAGTAGGGATCTATGACTGTTACAGAGTATGAGGTCTATTTCCATGAGTTCGCTAGTCATACCATCATAATTATGCCTACCGAGCATGAGAGGGTGCGCCATTTCATTATAGGGTTGACTTTACAACTCCGTTTAGCTACAGAGGATATAGTGGCCTTGGTCCAGTCTTTCATGGATGTTGTGGACCATGCCTGCACTATTGAAGGCGTACTTTGGGAGGCCCAAGGGGGTAGCGATAAGAGGCCCTGCTATCAGGGTAGTTATAGTTGTTCACAAACTCGGGGTAGACATTTTCTTGGCAGAGGTCAGCACCAGCAGCCCTTCCAGCTGAGATGGCCTGTTCAGATGGCATTTCAAATGTAATGACCCTACCGGTCATTTTTGTGTTTATGCCTTCTTTATATTATTAGAGCCTTCTTGTAGTGGCTCCAAGTCATTTATGGCTTGCTGGGACTGGTGGTTCGGTGCCCTAGCCGTTCATTTGGTCATTGTGGCCGTTTGCCCAATTTAGAGCCTTAACTTAGGAATTCATTGACCTTAGTCAACATTCTTAGCTAACGTGCTCAGAATCAAATTCTGACAGTTGTGTTAGCTCTGGAGCATTGAGTTTGGTTTAGTTAGACCTTTAGTCGAGGCCTGTGAACTTTCAGTATGGGTTTTATGTTGTTTTCTCTATTTTCAGGCCATTTGGAGTTGAAAGTGGAACTTGGGTTATCTTTCAATGATAAGAGCGTCAGACTAGAAATCTGATGATTCCATCAGCTCCGGAATGTTGAGTTTGGGTTCGTTAGGTGTTTGGTTCGGGTTCTGGGTGAGCTGGGCTCATTTCGAGTGTTTGGTTTCTTGTTGGTTAGTGTTGACTTGGGTCATCATTTTTTTGAAATGACCTCGTATGGAAGTTTTGTCAATTCCATTGAGTCCAGAATGTCGTTTCCACTTTGTTAGCATTATTAGTTTTTAAGTATTGGTTTCCGATCATGCCCGGAGTGCCCAATAGAGTTATGGAAATGTTGCAAGTTTTTGCTATTGCAGGTGCAGGCCTCAGGCCTTAATCGCAATCGCGAGCCTTTTCCCTGCGACCACAATAAAGCACCTATTCCTTTATTCTTCACGATCGCGATGTCCCTTGTCTCGACTGCAATGAGGCCTTCTCTCCTTTGTTCATCGTGACCACGTGGCTAGTCATCGTGATCACGATAGTCTAGCCAGTGTGGTCCTCGCGATCGCGAGGGGTCCCTTTGCGATCATGATGAAGGACCCCTAGCAGTATATAAGTTTTTCTACTTTGTCTTCTTCACTCTAAAATCAGCTTCTTCCATTGTTATAAGCTCCAAACTAGTCTAGACTCTGAATTTACTCAATTCTTGGTGTTGAGGTATAAATTCCTTGCTTGTGATTATTCCTCCATCATAAATTATAAGTTTTATCCGTTTTATTTTGTTAAATCCTCTCTTTTGATTCTTCAATTGTTCTTGTTAATGGCTGGTTGGTTTGAGCCATTTCCTTCTATAATCTGAGCATGCACACTTTGGAGTGCGGTGATCATTGTGCGCTCTTCCGCTCTTGGCTTCAGATTGTGGGGCCCACTGGCCCATCAGTGACCCAAAATTTGACCCAGATATTACTATAGCATTATGGGTATCGTTAGTGTAACACACCCGAACTTCCAAGCCCATACTTAGCTCAAAAAGCCCGAAGAAATTAATTTTTCCAACTGTCAGTCATTCCACGAGTCAAATCCATGAGCCATGGAACAGTCCACGAGTCATGAACTGGACTCGTGGAACTAAGATCAGAGGACTGCTCCTCTAAAATTTAGATCACGACTCAAGATCACAGTCCATAGAAGTTTCCACGTAATATAGATATCGTCTGTGAAACCTTCCCTGTAGATGACTCCCATGATCCACGAGTGGGATTCACGACCCGTGGAAGTTTCCACGAGTCATGAACCATACTCGTGGAACCCATTCCTGTAGCTCATATTTTCTAACACAGGAATCACGATAGGGTTCCACGAGCCATGGTATTTTAGACCTTTCCTTTTTAAATTAGCTCCAACTATAAATAGTCTTAGGTTTATTTTATTAAGCCTAATCCTCCAAAACACATCAGTTCTCCTTATTCCTCCTCTCAAGTCAGAAAAAAGCGTTCTTCTCCAAAGTTTCAGACCTAGGGTTTTCTCCTCCAAGCTTCAACTTTAGATTTTCTTGAAGAATCTCCTTCTATCAGGTATGTGTGTATTCAGTAAGGGTTTAGTCAGTCCTTATGCCCAAAAATCTCAGGCTTTTACAGTAATTTTCATGGTTTTGAAACTAGGGTTCTTACCCATTTTAGTAGATTGCTACAGAAATCCATCTTCTTGATTTATATGTGATTTTCATCCTATTTTAATGATATATATTGCTTATATTAGACTACATGGATTTTTACAAGGTTTTGAGAAATCACGATATTGCCGTAAATTGTAGGATTTCCAAAGTGTTAGCTTCCTTCAAAATTCAACCTAGATTATCAGTGTGAGCTTTAAAAGAAATCAGAATTTTGCTAGTTTTCAGTCTACTACAGTATTTTAGAAATTAGTGATTTTAGACCATCTTAGTTCTGTCTCAGAAAATTCAGGACTTCAGTCTTAATGAGCTATTTGTCTTCAGTTTGGGAGTAGTGCTTAGCATTGAGTTAGACAAGGGTTCAGCGTACCCTTAAGGTCCCAGAACTACATGCCAATGTAAGTTTATAAGTCCCCTCTATTGGGCATCAAATTTAGTGATCACGCCACAGTCATGCCTTTATACCCTGGCAAGGTATATTGGGTCCTCTCGATGGGGCACATATATCAGACTCCATATTTAGCTCACGTGGTTTATGTCGGTTACTAGACTCCCCCATAGTGTTAGTTTCAGTAATGTATATTAGGCCCTCAGTTATGTTTACTTTCAGCTTCCAGCATGTTTCCAAATTACTCTTGCATTTCAACTATATAATGGATGATTATATTTTGGGCCTATGTACTGTATTTTACTTCAGTTTACAGCTTTTCAGTAATTTAGCATATTTATATTTCAGTCAGCCTTGTATATCCCTCGTGCTCAGTACATTCAAAGTATTGACGCATACTCTATGTGCTGAATCCTATCAAGATGCAGGTTTAGGTTCTCAGCTTCAGCCTCGTAATCAGCTCGCACAGTGCCACATTAGCAACAGTCAGTGGTGAGTCCTCATCATCCAAGGACATATCTTTTACATGCTTTTTGAGTTAGACAGTTTGTCCTTATTTTTAGTATTTGGAGTTAGCTGGGGGCTTGTCCCAGCAACTCATCAGTATTAGAGGCTTTCATACATAGAGTTGACTTCATCTTATGTAGTTCAGTTGATTTTCAGAGAGACTATCATTTCATATATTTTTAGAATCATTATTCTTTTAAGTTGTGATATATTTAATATGCTTCCGTTTGTTCAAAATTATATTTAGTATGCTTGTGATATGCTAGTTTCAGGATTAGCTTGGAGTCACTTGTGAGCCTAGGTCCCATGTTACGTCTAGGGGCTAGTCTCGGGGTGCGACAGTTAGACCCGTTTTGATGTGTTAATTATGTTTGTGATAGTTTGATTATTGTTCAGAGCTTCTCAGAGCGATTCAGGCATGGATCTCGTTGTTCTAGCAGCTTATCGTTGGACGACAAGTAGGTTATGATTTAAACTCCCTAGACTTTGCATATACTAGATAAAATTATACTAATTGGCATCCTTGGGTTGAGTTTATTAGCTTGGCACCAGAGACCATGACCGCTTTTCCCTGTCTGTCTCCTTTCTTTCCTTCGTTTAGTGTAATACTCCTCGTAGTTTGATATTATCACCCTTGTGGTCCTGTGTGGCCTTGTTTGGACTCTGGATCATAGATGGTGGGATATTCGATGGTATCCATGAGTCCCAGACACCGTTATCGCAATTTTAGGATGGTTATCTATGTTGTAGAGTGATTAGATCCTGTGTAGGGCCGATAGGTTGGTTGTGAGCCGTTAGGCTATTATTTGTGATTGATCATGCCATTTCCATGCATATAAAGAGGATTTTACCCTATTTACTATGGTTTTGGATTTGAGCCCTCCTGTATTGATTTTCTAAACTTTGCATGGCCTTGGGGGCCTATTTTCGACGGAAATGACTTGGAAATAGTTTTGGTCTTGATTTGTGGATCTTCTTGGGGTAAAGGATTTAAAGTATGGTTTCTATCACAGTTTTATTACTATTGCTAAACTCGGCAGGACCGTAGTGCTAGATAGATTTTATTACTGATTTGAGATGGTATTAGACTCGATTAGACCGAGCATCAGAGATATTTTACTACTATTTTAGACCCAGTTATGACCGGGCACTCTTGGTGGGGTTTTTGAGACGTTTTCCACTTTTTTAGACCTGGACAGAGTCTGGGCATGCATATTTGAAATTTGAGTCTCCAGCTTGGATCCAGACCTACTCCGGATGATATTTTCGAGATTGAGTTATAGTATGGGGTCCAGAACCTCCATGGACCTTGATAATATGGACCAGGGGCCTTGAGATGCATGTGCCAAAGTAGGGGAATACGATGGAGTAGAGGTATACGGGCAGTGTCCTTCTATGGAACCTACTTGTTGGGCCTGTTCGGTGCCAGATGAGGTACATATAGAGTTACTGTTCCACCCAGAGATCATCATGCATCATATCATTCATTGTTTGAGGCTCCACCCTTGTTTGCTATTTATTGAGTGTACGCTCCAGTTGTATGGGCGGCCAAAGGGTTTGTTTTCACTTGATTATGTTCCTCTTTTGTATGGGCAGCTAGGGGACTGTAGGTAGACTCTTGTTACTCTATCACAATATTATTCCCTGTCATGGTTGTATATGAGGTTGAATGCCGAGAGTTTGTTCGTTCTTGACTTGGTGATTTGTATGCTTAGTTGGGTTATTAAATCTTGTTTCTAAGCATAACTATGTTTGTTCTTCTTCTCCCTTCCCCATCTACCTGAGGTTACTAGTATACCGCCCACTTATAAACTTACTATATATACTGTTATTGTGAGGACCCAAGGTGTGTCATTTCTTACTTTCACCTGTGCCTGTTGTGTATATATTCTACTCGTTGCCTTGTACGTTATTTTCTGTTGTCTTCCCTATGGGCTAGTTTCTGTGTACTTCTTCATTGATTCTGTGACTAGTTGTTTCTGTTATGCCTGTTACTATGCTTTTATCTTATATGTGCCCAGTTGGCCTATGATACCTACTGGGTACCATTTGCTTTGCATTTGGTGCTCATACTACACTCTGCATCTTCTGGTGCAGATCCTAGTGTGAGCCACCGCCATTAGCTCATGGGAGACTCGTTCTTGGAGATTTTGGACTGTCCTAGAATAAGGGTGAGCTCTTAGCGACTGGAGCTTGACTTTAGTTTATCTTTTGTATATTTTGTACTCTCTTAGCTTTGTAGACATGATGTATATGTATTATTTTGGGTCCTTTTATTGTACTCTTTATCTAGATCCGACTCTTATATGCCATGATACCAGGTTTTGGGTGTTGGCTTACCTTTTGTATGTTTTATAATACTCTTGCAGTTACTTTTCTTCTCGTATACCCTTGCTTCCGCCTATATTACCTATTCTTCTGCCTATTTGTTAGATGGCAACCCATTAATAATCATTTTGGGCTACGGAAATTGGTTTTCCTACTAGCTCAGGGGGCATCCCTAGGTGCACCAAGTTCAGGAGCGCAGCCTGCTACTATGGCTCCCCATGTTGAGGTTATTCCAGTCCCATCACTTGCATAGTCTCTTGCTCCTAACAGAGACGGAGCAGAAGACATTGGGGAGGTTTTTGAGATTAGCACCTCCGAGTTTGCTGGTACTCTTGGATAGGACCCACATGAATTTCTTACTACCTGTAAGGAGATGTTGCATCATTTGGGTTTGTTGGAGACTCACCGGGTTGGCTATACTATATATCAACTGGAGAGCCCAGCGAAGTTATGGTGGAAGGCCCAGGTTGCTTGCAGACCATCATCATCACCTCCTTTGACTTGGTCCGAGTTCTATGAGGCCTTTATGGCCAACTTCTTACCTCAGAGCGACAAAGAACGTAGGAGATCGAGAGGAGTTCACTAGACTTACACAGGATACTATGACCATATCGGAGTATGAGACCCATTTCTATGAGCTTGCTCCATTTGGGGCCATGATTATTCCTACTAATTCTGACAGAGTCTGTAGATTTGTTTGGGGGCTACGGAGAGAGTTTAGAGAGCCTGCAGAGATATTGGTTGCTAGTGGTCAGTCATTCCAGACTATTGCGGACTATGCCCATATAGTATAGGATTCACATCATTATGACACGGGGGCCAGAGATAAGAGGCCTCGACATCAGGGTAGCTACAGTGGTTCTCGTTATGGTGGTAGAGGTTCAAGCCAGTGGGGCTGAGGTTATCAGCCACATCACCATCAGGGTCAGACTAGTCAACTATTTCAGGCGTCACTACAGGCTTCTGGTTCTCAGTCCTACTAGGGTCAGGGCAGTCAATGTGGTCAGCCATTGAGATGTACAGATTCTGTCGTATTAGGCCGTGGTAGCCATACGGGTTCCGCTAATTCATCCCGATAGGGTAAGTCATCAGGGGCTTGTTATGCTTGTGGTGTTATTGGTCACTTTATGAGAGATTGCCCCCAGCGGGTACAGTTCAGCCAGCTGCTTCGCCGGTCATCCTATTCACTCTGTTCAGCCACCAACTCGAGGATATAGTAGTCAGGGTAGAGGTGGTGGCCCACGAGGCAGGACATATGGTAGGGATGATGGTCGGTTAGGTTGTGGTCATCATCAGTTCTATGTAGTCCCTGGGAGACCGGAGGCAGAGGCCTCGAATGCTTTGATTACAAGTACGATTTCTATATATCATCACCCATCCTTTGCATTATTTGATCCTGGATCCTCTTTTTTGTATGTATCTGTATATTTTATGCCTTGTTTGGGTTTGCCTAGTGAGCTGTTGTCTGTGCCTGTATCTGTATTGACCCCAGTAGGAGATTCTTTAATAGTAGATCAGATTGTGAGATCTTGTATGATATCTGTGGGTGATTTGAAGACTTGGGGTGACCTGTTGATTCTTGATATGGTATATTTCGACGTGATTCTGGGCATGGACTAGTTATCCCCTTATTATGCGGTTTTAATTGCTATGCCAAGATCGTTACCATAGCCATTCCTGGCGTATCCCTGGTTATTTGGCAAGGTTCTGTTAGCTGTGCATCGTCTAGGATCATCTCTTGTCTTTAAGCTAGAAAGTTGATCTCTCGCGAATGTTTAGCTTATCTAGCATATGTACGAGATGCTAGCGCCAACACTTCTTCCCCTAAGTCCATTCCTGTAGTTATAGACTTCCTAGAGGTGTTCCCTACCGACCTGCCAGGCCTTTCATCTGAGAGAGATATTTATTTCACTATTGAGTTAGAGCCGGGCACCAAGCCCATTTCTATCTCTCCTTATTGTATGGCTCCAGCTGAGTTGAATGAGCTTAAGGAGCAGCTCTAGGACTTGTTAGCTAAGGGGTTTATCAGACCGAGTGTGTCTCCTTGGGGTACTCTTGTGCTATTTTGTTAAGAAGAAGGATGGATCGATTGAAATGTGTATTGATTATCAGCAGCTGAATAGGGTTACTATGATGAATGGGTATCCGATGTTGCCTATTGATGATTTATTTGATCAGCTTAAGGATTGAGCTGTGTTTCCGAAGATACATCTGAGGTCAGGCTACCATCAGCTGAGGATTAGGGCGAAGGATATCCTTAAGACAATATTGAGGACACGTTATGGCCACTATAAGTTTCTGGTGATGTCTTTTGGGTTGACTAATGCCCACACAACTTTTGTGGATCTGATGCACAGAGTGCTTAGCCCGTATTTGGACTCCTTTGTGATAGTTTTCATAAATGACATCTTGATATACACTCGGAGTAGAGATAAGCATGAGCAGCACTTGAGGACTGTACTTCAGACTTTGAGAGATCATCGGCGCTTTATGCGAAGTTCTCAAAGTGCGAGTTTTAGCTTGATTCAGTTGAATTCCTAGGACACATGGTGTCTAAGGATGATATTAGAGTTGATCCGGGTAAGATTTCAGCGGTGCATAATTGGCCTAGACCTACTACTCCTACCAAGGTTTGCAGTTTTGTTGGGTTAGAAGGGTACTATCCGAGGTTCGTTGAGGGATTTTCTTCTATAGCAGCACCTTTGACTAGGCTGACTAGGAAGTATGTCCTATTTCAGTGGTCAGATTAGTGCAAGGATAACTTCCAGAGGCTTAAGGCCTTATTGACTTCAACTCATGTGTTGACTTTGCTGGTTGAGGGACAAAGTTTCTCCGTGTATTGTGATGCTTTCAGGGTTGGTCTTGGTTGTGTGTTGATGCAGCAGGGTCTAGTGATAGAATATGCATTGAGGCAGCTGAAGGTTCATGAGCACAACTACCCCACTCATGACTTGGAGTTGGTGGTAGTTTTCGTGCTCAAGATCTGGAGGCACTACTTATATGGAGTTCATTATGAGATATTCACCGACCACCATAGTCTTCTGTACATTATGAGTCAGCGAGATCTGCACTCGAGCTAGAGGAGATGGATTGAGATACTAAAGGACTATGATTTCACGATTCTGTACCATCCGAGCAAGGCAAATGTGGTAGCAGATGCCTTGAGTCGGAAAGCGATTAGTATGGGCAGCCTAGTTTCACTTTCAGTTTCAGAGCATCCATTGGCCTTGGACATCCTGTCCTTGGCTAACCGCTTGGTTAGGCTTGATTTGTCAGATCCTAGTCGAGTTCTCGCTAGTGTTGAGGTTTGGTACACTCTTGTTGATCAGATTCAGATCCGATAGTTTTAGGATCAACAGTTGTGTGACCTTTGTGATCAGGTTGTTCAAGGTGAGGCCAACCGAGCTATACTAGATTCAGATGGGGTTCTGAGATTTGTTGGTTGACTTTGTATTCCAAGGTTTGGTGATTTAATTCAGATGATACTCCATAAGGCACATTATTCTAGATACTCTATTCATCCTAGTGCGGTGAAGATGTATAGAGACTTGAGAAAACTTTAGTGGTGGAGTGGTATGAAGCAAGACATAGTAGAGTTTGTATCTCAGTGCTTGAAATTTCAGCAGGTAAAGTTCGAGCACATGAGACCTAGTGGTTTGATGCAGTGACTTTCCATTCTTGAGTGGAAGTGGGAAGGGATTACTATGGATTTCGTAGTTGGTTTGCCTCGTACTTCTAGGGGTTTTGATTCCATTTGGGTGATTGTGGATTGGCTGACTAAGTCAGCCTATTTATTGCTGGTTCAGACTTCCTACTGTGCCAAGAGGTTAGCTTAGATCTACATTCGTGAGGTTGTTCGGTTGCACGAGGTCCCAACTTTTATCATTTCAGACCATGACACTCAGTTCACATCTTATTTTTGGAGGGCTATTCAGCGAGATTTGGGTACAGAGGTTCAGTTTAGTACTGCTTTCCACCCTCAGACAGATGGAGAGGATTATTCAGGTCCCGGAGGACATTCTTCAGGCTTGTTTTCTTGACTTTGGAGGTTCTTGGGATTAGTTTATGCCTTTGGACGAGTTTGCATATAATAATAGCTTTCATTCGAGCATTGGCATGGCACCTTTCGAGGTGTTGTATGGTAGGCATTGCAGATTGCTGGTTGGTTGGTTTGATGGGTTGGAGTCTAGACCTCAGAGTACAGATTTGCTTTGAGACTCGTTAGACCAGGTCCGGGTGATTCAGGATCGACTTACAGCAGCTCAGAGTAGGCAGAAAACCAATGCTGATCGTAGACTTCATGCCTTAGAGTTCAGTGTTGGTGACATGGTTTTCCTCTATGTATCTCCCTTGAAGGGCGTGATGAGATTTGGTTCGTGGGCAAGCTTAGCCCCAGGTTCATTGGGCCGTTTGAGATTCTACAGAGGGTTGGTAGTGTTACCTACCTATTATCTTTGCCTCCGATGTTTTTTGCTGTGCATATAGTTTTCCATGTCTTGATATTGCACCGGTATGTTCGAGATGAGTCTCATGTGTTGCATTGGGATTTAGTTCAGTTAGATGAGAGTTTATCCTTTGTTGAGAAGCCGATTGCTATTCTGTTTAGAGATGTCAGGAGATTGAGATCTAGGGAGATTCTAGTTGTGAAGGTTCAGTGGATGCATCATCCGGCCGAGTAGGCTACTTGAGAGACCAAGAGTGAGTTGCGAGCTCAGTATTCGTAGTTGTTTGAGCCTTCATGTACTCCTTTCTTCTTGAATTTCGAGGATGAAATTCCTTTTTAGTAGTGGATGATATAATGACCCTTTTGGTAATTTTAGTGTTTACACCTTCTTTTTACTATTTGAGCCTTCCTATAGCAGCCCTAAGGCATTTATGGCTTGCTGGGACCAGTGGTTTGGTGCCCTGGCTATTCATTTGGTCGTTTTCCCAGTTTAGAGCCTTAACTTAGGAATTCGTTGACCTTAGTGAACATTCTTAGCTAACGTGCTCAAAATTGAATTCTGATAGTTCCGTTAGCTCCAAGCATTGAGTTTGGTCTATTTGGACCTTTAGTCGAGGCCTGAGAACTTTTGGTATGGGTTTTATGTTGTTTTCTCTATTTTCAGGCCATTTAAAGTTTAAAGTGGAACTTGGGTAAGTTTTCAATGATCAGAGCATCAGATTCAAAATCTGACTATTCCATCAGCTCCGGAATGATGAGTTTGGGTTAGTTAGGTGTTTGGTTTGTGCTCCAGGTCAGCCGGGCTCATTTTGAGTGTTTGGTTTCTTGTTGGTTTGTGTTGACTTGGGTCAACATTTCTCCAAAACAACCTCATATGGAAGTTTTGTTGATTCTGTTGAGTCCAAAATGTCGTTTCCACTCTGTTAGCATTATTGGTTTTTAAGTATTGGTTTCTGATCGTGCCTGAAATTCCTCATAGAGTTCCGGAAATATTGTAGGTTTTTGCTGTTACAGGTGCAGGTCTCAGGCCTTGATCGCTATCATGAGCCTTTTCCTCGCGACCGCGATGAAGCACTTTGTCCCTTGTTTTTCGCGATCGTGATGTCCCTTGTCGCGATCACGATGAGGCCTTCTCTCCATTGTTCTTCGTGACCATGTGGCTAGTCATCACGATTGCGATGGTCTAGCCAGTGTGGTCCTCGCGACCACGAAGGGTACCTTAGCAATAGCGATGAAGGACCCCTGGGCAATATATAAGTTTTTCCACTTTGTCTTCTTCACTCTAAAATCATCTTCTTCCATTGTTATAAGCTCCAAACTCGTCTAGACTCTGTATTGACTCAATTCTTGGTGTTGAGGTGAAAATTCCTTGCTTGTGATCATTCTTCCATCATAAATTGTAAGTTTTATCCTCTTTATTTCATTAAATCCTCTCTTTTGATTCTTCAATTGTTCTTGTTAATGGCTGGCTAGTTTGAGATATTTCCTTTATCTAATTCCTTCTATAATCTGAGCATGCACACTTTGGAGTGCGGTGATCATTGTACGCTCTCCTATTCTCGGCTTTAGGTTGTGGGGCCCACGAGCCCATCGGTGACTCAAATTTTGAGCCAGCTATTACTGTAGCATTATGGGTATTGTTAGACTCCTTTTGATGTGTTAATTATGTTTGTGATAGTTTGATTATCATTCAGAGCTTCTTGGAGCGATTTAGGCGTGGATCTCATTTTTCCAGCAGCTTGTCATCGGACGACAAGTAGGTTACGATATAAACTCCTTAGACTTCGCATATATCGAATAAAATTGTACTAATTGGCATCCTTGGATTGGGTTTATTAGCTTGGCACCACAAACCATGACCGTTTTTCCTTGTCCGTCCTGTTTCTTTCCTCCGTTATGTGTAGTACTCCTCGTAGTTTGATATTATCACCCTTGTGGTTCTGTGTGACCTTTTTTGGACTCTGGACCATAAATGGTGGGCTATTCGAGGGGTGTTCATGAGTCCCGAACATCATTATCGTGATTTTAGGCTGATTATCCATGCTGTAGAGCGATTGAAGCTTGTGCAGGGCCGATAGGTTGGTTGTGAGCCATTGGGCTGTTATCTGTGATTGATCATGCCATTTCCATGCATATAAAGAGGATTTTCACCCTATTTACTATGGTTTTGGCTTTGGGCCTTCTTGTATTTATTTTCTAAACTTTGTATGGCCTTGGGGGCCCTGTTTCGACGGAAATGACTTGGAAATGATTTTAGTCTTGATTTGTGGTTCTTCTTGGGGTAAAGGATTTAAAGTATGGTTTCTATCATAGTTTTACCACTATTGCTAGACTCGGCAGGGCCATAGTGCTCGATGGATTTTCTTACTATTTTGAAATGGTATTAGACTCGATCAGACCGAGCATCAGAGATGTTGTACTACTGTTTTTGACCCAGTTATGCCTGCGCACCCTTGGTGGGGTTTTTGAGACGTTTTCCACTATTTTATACCTGGACAGAGTCTGGGCATGCATATTTGATATTTGAGTCTCCATCTTGGCTCCGGACCTACTCCGGATGATATTTTTAAGATTGAGTTATAGTATGGGGTCCGGGACCTCCATGGACCTTGCCAATCCGAACTAGGGGACTTGGGTTACATGTGACAGATGAGGGGTATATGGTGGAGTAGAGGTATACGGGCAATGTCCTTCCATAGAACCTACCTGTTGGGCCTGCTCGGCATTGGAGGAGGTACATATAGAGTTATTGTTCCACCCAGATCATGTATCATATCATTCATTGTTTGAGGCTCCACCCATGTTTGCTGTTTGTTGAGTGTACGCTCTGATTGTATGGGCGGTCAGAGGGTTTGTTTTCACTTGATTGCGTTCCTCGGTTGTATGGGCGACCGGAGGACTGTAGGTAGACTCTTGTTACTCTGTCATGATATTATTCCCTGACATGGTTGTATATGAGGTTGGATACCGAGAGTTTGTTAGTTCTTGACTTGGTGATTTGTATGCTTAGTTGGGTTATTAAATCTTATTTTCGAGCATGACTATGTTTATTCTTCTTCTCCCTTCCACGTCTACCTGAGGTTACTGGTATACTGCCCACTTCTGAACTTACTATAAATATTATTATTGCAAGGACCCCACATCCGTCATTTCTTTCTTTCACCTGTGCCTGTTGTGTATATATTATACTTGCTAGCCTTGTACATTGTTTTTTGTTGTCTTCCCTCTGGGCTAGGTTATGTGTACTTCTTTCGTTGATTATGTGACTTATTGTTTCTATTCTGCCTGTTACTATGCTTTTATCTTATATGTGTCCAGTCGGTCTATGATACCTACTGGGTACCATTTGCTTCGTATTTGGTGCTCATACTACACTCTGCATCTTCTCGTGCAGATCCTAGTGTGAGCCATCACCGTTAGCTCATGGGAGACTCGTGTTGGAGATTTTGGACTGTCCTAGACTGAGGGTGAGCTCTTGGCGACCAGAGCTTGACTTTAGTTTATCTTTTGTATATTTTGTACTCTTTTAGCTTCAGAGACATGATATATATGTATTATTTTGGGTCCTTTTTTGTACTCCTATGTAGATCCGGCTCTTATATGCCATGATACCAGGTTTTGGGTGTTGTTTTAGCTTTTGTATGTTTTATATATACTCTTGGGGTTACTTTTATTCTCGTATACCGTTGTTTTTGCCTATATTACCTGTTCTTCTGCTTATTTGTTAGATGATAGCCTATTACTAACCGTTCCAAACTACAGGGATTTGTTTACCTACTAGAGGGTTGTAGGTGCCATCATGACCGAGAAATCAGGTCGTGACAATAAATAACTGAGGGTCACAGTAGTCATGGTACTGGTAAGGCTTTTTGTAGTGCACATTTTGAGTATTCAGGCCATGGAGGTGAATCTGGTTCAGCGGATTCTTCAATTTGTACTTTGGCAGGGAAAGGTTGCTATGAGTGTGGTCAGACATAACTGTCAGCAGGGTTAGGCCTCCAGGGCTCCAGTGCTATTAGCTAGAGGTAGTGCACAAGGTAGTAGGGGTGGTCCCCAGGGTATTAGAGGTGGTCATCAGGCCGGTAAATCAGGTGGTCATGGTTGTCTGAGCCACATGAATGCATTTCTGGGCCATCCAGAGGATGAGGCTTCAGATAGTGTCATCACAGGTATGATCTCCACTTTCCATCAGTCAACTTCTGCATTGTTTGATCAGGGGTCTACCTTTTGTATGTGTCTGCTTATTATGCTACCAGTCTGGATTCTGCTTGTGAGTTATTGCATGTGTTTTTGCATGTAGCTACCCCAGTAGGAGATTTTTTAGTAGTAGATCATGTTTATCGAGCTTGTATGGTGACTATTCTATGGTATGACATATGGGTAGACCTTCTTGTGCTAGACATAGTTGATTTTGATGTGATTCTAGGCATGGACTGACTGTCTCCCTATCATGCGATCTTGGATTTCTTTGCCAATACTATTACTCTTTGGATGCCTGGTATCCCTCCTATTGTATAGAAGGGTGCTAATAGCCATATGTCAAGGGGTAGTTATATCTTTCCTGAGCATCCAATGGCTGGTTGGGAATGAGTGATTAGCTTATCTTGCTTACGTCCGTGATACTAGTGCCACCACACCTTCACTTAAGTCAGTCCCTGTGGTTTTCGAGTATTCGAATGTGTTCCTCTCTGATCTACCAAGTCTTCCTTCTGATTGTGATATTGACTTTGGTATTTATGTTGAGCCAGACACTTGGCCTATTTCTATTATGCTATATTGGATGGCACTAGTCGAGTTGAGGGAACTTAAGGATCAGCTCCGGGATTTGTTGAGTAAAGGGTTTATTAGGCCTACTTTATCTCTGTAGGGTGCTCCTATTCTATTTATGAAAAAGAAGGATGGGTCTATGCATATGTTTATCGACTACAGACAGTTGAATAAGGTGACCATTAAGAACATGTATCCGATGCCATATATCGATGATATGTTTGATTAGCTACAACGTGCAACGGTGTTGTCCAAGATTGATTTGAGTTCCTATTATTATAAGTTGAGGATTAGAGTGGCAGACATCCCAAAGACTACATTTAGGACTCCATACAATCATTATGAGTTCCTAGTCATGTCTTTTGAGTTGACCACTGCCCTAACAATATTTATGTAGTTGATGAACTGTGTGTTCAGAGCCTACCTAGTTTCTTTTGTTATTGTGTTCATCGATGACATTCTGGTATATTTGAGGAGTAGAGAGGATCATGAGCCGCATCTGAGAGTTGAACTTCAGACCTTGCGAGACTATTACTTATATGACAAGTTCACTAAGTGTAAGTTTTGGCTTGGGTCTATGGCATTCATAGGGAACGTGGAATCCATGGATGGTATTATGGTGGATCCGACAAAGATTGCGATAGTTCGTGATTGGGCTAGGCCTTCTTCTCCAACCGAGGTTCATAGTTTCATTGGTTGGCATGTTACTACAGATGGTTTGTAGAGGGGTTTTCTTTTATAGCAGCTCTGTTGACTAGATTGACTCAGAAGAATGTCCTTTCCCAATGGTATGATGAGTGTAAGGTGAGCTTTCTGAAGCTCAATGCCTTATTGACTTTAGATCTGATTCATACTCTTTTGGTCGAGGGCCAAGGGCTTACTATGTATTATGATGCTTCAGGGGTTTGTTTGGGTTGTGTGTTGATGCAACAGGGCCGAGTTATTGCTTATGCCTCCAGATAATAGAAGGTTCACAAGAGGAACTACTCCACTCATGACTTAGAGTTGGTGGTGGTAGTCTTCGCATTGAAGATTTGGAGGCATTACTTGTATGGGCGTGCATTGTGAGATCTTCACTAACTATCATAGTCTTCATTATATTTTCAACTAGAAAGACCTAAATTTAAGACAACGTAGGTAGTTGGAGCTACTAAAGGACTATGATATATCGATTCTCTATCACCCGAGAAAATCAAACGTGGTAGAAGATGGCTTGAGCCAAAAGGTAGTGAGTATGGGTAGCTTGGCATTCTTGGCAGTAGAGGAGCGACCTTTAGCTTTGGACATCCAGTCCTTGGCTAACAGGTTGGTCAAACTTGATATTTCTGAGCTGGGTCATATTCTAGCTTGTGTTGAGACTAGATCTTCCTTGTTAGAGAATATTCAAACACAACGGTTTGATGATGCAAGGTTGAGGATCATTTGTGATAAGGTGTTGAGCAGTGAGTCTAGGAAGGCAACCTTAGATTCAGAGGGTGTTCTGAAGATTAAGGGTCGTATTTGTGTTCCTCGAGTTGGTGATTTGGTCAGGTTGATCGTAAAGGAGGCTCATTGTTCTAGGTATTCCACTTATCCCAGGGCAATTAAGATATATCGTGACTTGATAAAGCACTAATGGTGGTGTGGGTTTAGAGGGATATCACAGATTTTATGTCTAGGTGCTTGAACTGTCAGCAGGTGAAGTACGAGCACCATAGAGGCCAGTTGGTTTGACTCAAAGGCTACCCATTCTGGAGTAGAAATGGTAGCGAATAGCTCTGGATTTCATGGTAGGCTTTCCACTTACTCTTCAGAGATTTGATGCCATCTGTGTTATTGAGGATAGGTTGACAAAGTCTGATCACTTTTTGTCGGTTCAGACGTCTTACAGTTCCAAGAGGTTGGCTCGAATCTACATTCATGAAATCATCCATTTGCATGGGGTGCCTATTTTTATTATTTCTGACTGTGGTACTCAGTTTACTTCGTGTTTTTGGAGGTCTATTGAGAGAGAGTTAGGTACCTGATTTGAGCTTAGCACTGCTTTTCACCCACAGATTTATGGTCAATCGGAGCCTACTATTTAGGTTTTAGAGAATATGCTGTGGGCTTGTGTTATTGATTTCAGAGGTCAGTGGGACAAGTTCTTAGCCTTGGCAGAGTTCGTGTACAATAATGTCACACCCTGAGCCTACCCCCTGGACGTAACACGGGACCCAAGATCACAAGTGATCTCAAGATAACTCTTTGACATTGGCATGACTTAAAAACTGAACAAAACATAATAACGGAAGCTTAACTGAAGTAATGAGCAACTCAACCTGTTTATATAAGTAAAAGTCTAAGGATGAAAATCTGAATACAGCTGAATGTCTGACTCTATGTCTGAAAGCCTCTACTACTGGCGAGTTGCTGGGACAAGCCCCCAGCTAACTCTAAATACTGAAATACTGAATACACAATCTAAATACTAAAATGAAACTAAACTCCAAGTCCTCGAAAGAGGAGGACTCACCAAGCTGACCGGATGTGCTACTGATCTACTAGCCACGGACTGGGGAGCGGGCTATATAATCTACATCATAATAGGATACAACACAAAGAAGTATGCGGTCAGTACTATGGAATGTACTGAGTATGTGAGATATGCATAGTAAAAAAAAACATACTTAAAACATGCTTGAAATGCGTTCGTGTATGTAGAGAGATAGCATAAGAAAATATCAAGATATAAGGCATAAAACGTGAAATAAAGTCAGGATTCAAAGTAGAGTATCATATAACGTATTAGCTTGAAAATAAACATGCAGGAGTTTCTCTTAACCGACATAAACCATGATAAGCAACATGGAGTCCAGTGTCATGCACCCACACTGAAAAAGGCTGTCCTAACCGGCAAAAGTTAGAACCATGTCATACCAGGATCTTGTCATAAGCCACAAAAGGCACCTACGATGGCATGTAGTTCTGGGACTAAGGGTACTCTCACCTAGTCCAACTCGGTGCTAAATACTACTTCCAATATATATATATATATATATATATATATATATATATAGCATGAGGCTCACATACATGTGACATATCTAGATGTCCAAACTTGTTCATAAACATGTTCATACCCCGGATCTTCATACTACTCACGAACCTTGGTTTAGAAAATGATTCATGAGCATTGATGGAACATCGAGTGTCTTATCTTACATAATAATTCATAACTTGAAAACTTGCATGACACTAGTTCAATTTCATAATAACATATACTTTCATAAAACAAAGGAACTAGGCATGCACTTGCTTGAAATTCATGAAAAACATGCTATAAATACCCAATTTTACTTAATTCAATTCATGCATGTAGAAATTGCTACAATTAGCCTTCAATTCATGAAATAGGAGTTCATATGTGAAAATCCATGCAAAATCATGCAATTTAATAGAATTTCATAGTAAAATCATGAGAAGACAATTTATAGCAAAAACCCATAAGACTTGGGTAAAACCCTAGTTTGAAAGTTCATGAAATCAAAATAGAAATTAGGGGTTATTGGAACAAGGGTGAAAGGAACCCATTATTGAATACCCACATACCTTGATTGAAGCTAACCCACTTGAAATTGAAAAGAAGAGGAGGCTTGAACTTGGAGCTTGAGCCTTGGAGCTTGAAACCCTAACTTGAAGCCTGAGAAGATGGAACTCCTTTTTCTTCTTTTGGAAGTTGATTGAAAGAATGGGAGAGAAATTTGGACAAGTGGGAATAAAAACCCTCCTAAATAGGCTTAAAACGACTTAGCATAGGAGCTAAAAGAGTGTCAAAATACAAAAATACCCCTGGACTTAAACTTGGAAAAAGCTGGAAAAAGTCGGCTTCAGAGACCATGAGTTAGTCCATGGTCCGTCATCCTAAAGGACGAGCCATCAACTGATCCGTGGTTTCAAATGCGACTTCTAGGGGTCTACTGGAACTCATCACCATGAGTCACTCTACGGTCCGTGGTTCAGGATGATGGACCATCCTGTGACTCATGGTTCTGACTTTAGGATATGAGGATCCTCTGATCCTCAGGGATTATGAGTGGAAGAATGGGTCGTGGAATAGGTTGATGAGTCGTCAACCCACTCGTAGAATTTAGAGGACTTGGTACCTCTCTGAAGGTGATTCCATGGGTTATAGGATGGACCATCGTTCAAAACAATGACCCATCAAGTCATTGATGTGACGCTAATTTACGTCACTTTCGACTCCTTTTTACTAAGAACAATCGTGCGTTTTCAAGCAACCGTTGTTGTTTTTGATGTTTTTATGTTGTATTTGTAGGAAATGGAAACAAACACGGAAACGGAAGAAAGTACGCGAAAAACAACATTCTGCCTAAGAGTGACGGCCTGAGTGACGGACCGTCACAAGGCTGACGGTCCGTCACTGGGACCGTCAACTTAAGGCAGCATCACTGCCTAGCAGTGACGGTCCAGGCGACGGTCCGTCAAGGCAGTGACGGTCCGTCAAGCCTGACCGTCACGCTTAGGCAGTGGCGTGAGGCGGCGACCCGCGTTTTGGGGATTCCTAGCCCGTTTTGGATTTGGTTTCTTTGACTCCTATAAATACCCTATGATAGGTTTATGTAATTAGAATACACCTAATAGTTTTAGAATAGTTTTTAGTCAATTTTTGAGAGCAACAACACGTTTTCGGATTCTTGAATTCGTGTTCGTGAGTTCTTGGTTTTTCTTGTTATTGGATTATTGAAGATTGGTTTTCATTATATTGTAAGAACTTCTTCTCCTTATTATGAATTCAATTCTCTTCTCTTTTCTTTATAGCATGATTAACTAAAACTCCCGCAACTAGGGTTGTGGGAGCCATGGCAAACGTAGCAATATAGATTCCGGGTAGCGTTGGGTTCGATTTATGTATTGTCACGTTGTTAATCATACATTATGTCACGTTTTCTAGTGGGTTGCAAACATTAGAACATGCCTAGGTTTAATTTGCTTGAGAAAGAGATTAAAACCGGGAAACTTGATTAACAACAAGGATTCGAGACTACCACTCTCGTCTTAAAGATTAATGCCGTAACTGGATTAATCTACTTGATGTTAGGATTGAGAGCTAAAAAGCACATCTTTTTGAGATCGAGAGAAGATAAAAGGAAATTTGTTTATTTGGTCGAGAGACGTTTAGACGATACAATTGATGCAATCACATCGTGACACGCATATAGAAAGAACCCGGTTAAGCCTAGAATCGACATTGTTACAACGCCATGGTAACCACGTCCCTAGTTCGCATTCTCTCCTACTGATTATTTCTCCTACGTTTATTATTGTTTTGTTTACAATTTGATTACAAAAACCCCCCTTTAGTTACTGGAAACGATTGACAACTAGTCACATACTTCACTAAAGTCTTAATCATCACCATATTCTCTGTGGGATTCGACCCCAACCTTGTTGGGTTATATATTTGACAACGATCGCATACGCTTCTTACATTGAGGTGTAGTTTGAGCGTTATCAAAAATGGCGCCGTTGCCGGGGAATACGGTTTTTGATTAAGTCTGGTGTGTCTATTTGACTTTTTGTTATTAATTTCCTGCTTTTATTTTTGTTTGTTGTTTTTGTTTTGACAGGGTACAAAGTTGTGCATGCATAGTACCCGAAGCTCGGGTGAACCAATATTACCTTACGATCCCGAGCTTGCTAGAACTTTGAGGCGGAATATGGCCACAGAACTAGAGGCAGCAAGGCTCGCTGCCGAACTGCAGGCCCAACAAAATCTGAATGCTGGTGGTCTGCAGGATGAGGATCTCGAATTAGATGGAACTGGCGCTACTGGCGCCATTATTGTTCCACCGCTACCACCCGGAGCCAAGTTCAACATCACTAGCACGATGATTCAGCTGTTGAACTGGAGAGGAGTGTTCCGAGGTGTCGCTAGGGATGATCCAAACCAGCACTTAATGAATTTCGTGGGCATCTGCAAGTCGTTCGAACTGCCAGGAGTGAGTCAGACTGCGATCAGGCTTAGGTTGTTTCCGTTGTCTCTGTCTGATGAGGCAGCGTTGTGGTTGACAGAATTGACCCCCGACTCTATCGCAACGTGGGGAGAGTTGAGAGGAGCTTTCCTAGAAAGGTTCTTTCCTCCCTCTCAGATGATACAGTTGAGGGACGAGATTAGCAACTTCAGGCAGCAACCGCACGAAGCACTGCACGAGACCTGGTTGCGATTTAAGAAGAAACTGACACAGTGCCCCAACCATCAGCTGAACAACGAATTCTTGATGCAGACATTCTACAGGGCACTAAATTCGGCTACCAAGCCGACATTGGATAACGCAGCAGGTGGAGCGTTTATAGGTCGCACTTTTGCCGACGCCACAACTATTTTGGACAGGCTCACCAAGACCAACAGGGCCTGGCACACACGAGATTCAGAGGTTGCAGCTAGCACCTATACAGTTGGTATGTCGGCTGAGCAGCGTAGGAAAGAGGAGGAGCGCGACCAAGACATGGCGCATCTAAAGACACAGTTGGACCTCCTGACAAGGCACTTGACGTCAGGAAATATAGAGAAGGTACAAGCTGTGGGTTCCCAAGGTATGGAGACTGAGGACGCGAATTACGTGGGGGGTTTCCAGGCCAATGGCCAAGGAAACCAAGGTCGAAACTATCCAAACCACTATGAGAATGGTGGCTACAAAAATCGCGACCAAGGAAGCTGGAGGAACAACACCGATAGAGGTGGGTTGTATATACCACCTGGCAATCGGGACAAAACTGGCAGCGAAACTGAGACGTCCAAACTTGAGAACATGATGGCGAAGATGCTGCTTAAGGTGGAATCAACGGACTCTGGGGTAAAGGCAATACTGAATGAGTTATCAACATTGAGTCTGGTAGTGGAGTCACACTCAACCGCGATCAAGCAACTAGAGCAGCAAGTGGGTCACATCTCGGCATCTCTAAACCCAAGGAAAATAGGTACTTTGCCGAGCGACACCACTCATCCGCAGAATGATGCAAGCTGTATGGCGATCACCACAAGAAGCGGAAAAGTATTACCGGAATCACATCCGGTAATTCATGCTCAAGATGATAGTGCGGATGATAAAGAGGCGGTAGAGGAGGAAACGCCAAAGCCCGCGGAGAAACGCAAGGAAGCTGAAAAGCTGCCAACTATGATGTTTCGACACCCACCCCCTTTCCCCCAGAGGTTGAAGAAGAAAGCTGACGATAGTAAGTTCCTGAACTTCATGACCATGTTAAAACAGATTTCAATAAACATACCATTGGTGGAAGCTCTGGAACAAATGCCCGGTTATGCCAAGTTCATGAAGGACTTGATCACAAAGAAGAGGACGGTAAGTTTTGAGCCGGAAGACAACCTCCATCACTGCAGCGCTATTTCCTCTAGATCATTAGTGGAAAAGAAAGGAGATCCAGGTGCGTTCACTGTTCCATGTACTATCGGAAAGCTCAACTTCGGAAGAGCTATGTGTGATCTTGGTGCTAGTATCAATTTGATGCCGCTAGCAGTGTATAACAAATTGGGTTTGGGAGCTCCTAAACCAACGTCCATGAGAGTGAGGATGGCTGACCGTTCGGTAAAGCGACCCGTAGGGATCTTGTCTGATGTGCTAGTTAAGATCGGTAAGCTTATCTTCCCAGCTGACTTTGTGATTTTGGATTGCGAAGTGGACTTCGAAGTTCCCATAATCTTGGGACGACCATTGTTAGCTACGGCGAGAGTATTGGTTGACATGGAGAAAAACGAACTGACCTTCCGATTGAACAATGAAGTGGTCAAGTTCGATGTGTCTAAATTGATGAAGCAACCAAGTGACATGAGGGTGGTCGCGGTCATCAATGCCATTGAGGAACCTCCGGCGAATGTGCACCTTGAGGAGAAGAGTTTGGTTGAGACTCTAGCTGTTGTGAGAAGAATGCCGCAAAAAGAAAAGCATGTTGCGGAAAGCGGTGTAAATAGCTCAAGAAAACGAAAACACCACAAGAGAATCTACAAGGAAAGAGCGAAAAAGCGGTCACGACTAGCGGCGGAGCAAATAAAAGAGGAAGTTGGAGCGCAACATGAGGTTGGCGCACACAAGTACTCCATCGAGTTCTCTTGTTTTGGAGACCCTGGCGGTCTCCAACATCGTTACAGAATCTGAGTCATATCGACTTCACAGGTATTCCTTTATTCTCACAGTTTTTTAGCTTTCGCATATATGCATTGGGGACAATGCATGAGTCTAAGTTGAGGGTGTTGGGAAACCTGTGAGTCACCACCGAGGGTTTTTGTTGCCGATTTCTTTTCCCTACGGTGTGCTATCTAGTAGAACCGGCATGTTTAGGTTGTTGTTTTAAAGTTTTTTAGTGTCTATAGCAAGCATGCGTTATTCTTGTCTAAAAACGAGGCCCCTTGAAAAATTTTCTGGTTTTGAGCTTATGTTGAAACAATTGACTGTCTGGATCCTTGAATGTCATTGTGTGAATATGATTAGAATGAGTATGCTTAAGCCGAGCGGTTGTTTGATAGTTGGTAGCAATATAGTTTCTTGGTGCCGAGAGCGTGTGAGGTTATTGTCATAAATTCTTACTCTGTGCATGCATCTAGAACTTGCCCAGTCTATTTTGTTAAGTTTGAAGTTTGGTTGCTTAGGAAAGGATCACAGGCCCTTTTTGTGTGCAGTCCACTTAACCTAAAAGACCGTCCAAATATAAATAACCCCTTTGATCCCTGTTTGAGCCATAATTGACCTTGTTCTTTCAATAACCTGTCACCATTCATGTTTAACTTTGAATCCCTATTTTGGCCCTGGTCCTTCCTTGGACATCTTGCACCTCAACGTAGGCAAACAACCTAAGTTGAGGGTGGCTACTATAGAGGTAAACCCTGTTTTGGCCCTGGTCCTACCAATGGACATGGTGCACCTTGACGTAGGCAATCAGCCTAAGTTGAGGGTGGCTACTACAGTGGTAAAGGAGAAGAAAAAGAGGATGGAGATGATTGTTGTTGAATAGAATGAAAATCCGGGTGTGCGCCTAAGAAAAGAAAAGAAAAAATAAAGAATGATGAAAAAGATCGAAAAAGAAACAAAAAGAATTCTTTTTGTCAAAAAGGAGGCCGCACCTGTATCTAGAATCAAGGAAATAAAAAGGTGAATAAGGATGGATAAAGTGAAGTTATGTGGTGATAAGATGTAAATGGTTCCAAGGAGGGCTTAGTCACTAACCCCTAAATGTATCCTACCTGCACCCGAAGCCTCATTACAAGCCTAAACAAGTCCTGTAGTGATCCTAAGTAGCTTTCTGAAGAACTGAAATAGAATAGTAAGGGCAAGCCTATGGTATCGCATGTGCATTGTTTGAAATCGTTTGTGAGTGTGAGCGCTTACCTAGTCC
This sequence comes from Jaltomata sinuosa, assembly GCA_003996215.1. Taxonomy (NCBI): domain Eukaryota; kingdom Viridiplantae; phylum Streptophyta; class Magnoliopsida; order Solanales; family Solanaceae; genus Jaltomata; species Jaltomata sinuosa. Next base: position 220,506 of record QJPP01002628.1, read on the forward strand.
CAAATCTTGTGTGTGGGGTTTCTTTGTGGTGAGGGCACCAAGATGTCTATATTGTCTATTGATTGTTAGGATAGCTGCGTATGTGTATGCATAATATTCTATCATATCGGAATGACATGTTTGGATCCTTGCAAGTTAGTGTTTCATATATACGTGTGCTACGAGGGAGCTTGATTTAATTGAATAAGTTTTGAATGACCATGAAGTGCTATAGACATGAGTTTGTGTTCTTAGTTGAGTCGTTTGATTGTTTTATGTTATGTTGCTTGAGGACAAGCGAACGTTTTAAGTTGAGGGTGTTGATGTGACGCTAATTTACGTCACTTTCGACTCTTTTTTACTAAGAACAATCGTACGTTTTCAAGCAACCGTTGTTGTTTTTGATGTTTTTATGTTGTATTTGTAGGAAATGGAAACAAACACGGAAACGGAAGAAAGTACGCGAAAAACAACATTCTGCCTAAGAGTGACGGCCTGAGTGACGGACCGTCACAAGGCTGACGGTCCGTCACTGGGACCGTCAACTTAAGGCAGCATCACTGCCTAGCAGTGACGGTCCAGGCGACGGTCCGTCAAGGAAGTGACGGTCCGTCAAGCCTGACCGTCACGCTTAGGCAGTGGCGTGAGGCGGCGACCCGCGTTTTGGGGATTCCTAGCCCGTTTTGGATTTGGTTTCTTTGACTCCTATAAATACCCTATGATAGGTTTATGTAATTAGAGAATACACCCAATAGTTTTAGAATAGTTTTTAGTCAATTTTTGAGAGCAACAATACGTTTTCGGATTCTTGAATTCGTGTTCGTGAGTTCTTGGTTTTTCTTGTTATTGGATTATTGAAGATTGGTTTTCATTATATTGTAAGAACTTCTTCTCCTTATTATGAATTCAATTCTCTTCTCTTTTCTTTATAGCATGATTAACTAAAACTCCTGCAACTAGGGTTGTGGGAGCCATGGCAAACGTAGCAATATAGATTCCGGGGAGCGTTGGGTTCGATTTATGTATTGTCACGTTGTTAATCATACATTATGTCACGGTTTCTAGTGGGTTGCAAACATTAGAACATGCCTAGGTTTAATTTGCTTGAGAAAGAGATTAAAACCGGGAAACTTGATTAACAACAAGGATTCGAGACTACCAACTCTCGTCTTAAAGATTAATGCCGTAACTGGATTAATCTACTTGATGTTAGGATTGAGAGCTAAAAAGCACATCTTTTTGAGATCGAGAGAAGATAAAAGGAAATTTGTTTATTTGGTCGAGAGACGTTTAGACGATACAATTGACGCAATCACATCGTGACATTCATATAGAAAGAACCCGGTTAAGCCTAGAATCGACATTGTTACAACGCCATGGTAACCACGTCCCTAGTTCGCATTCTCTCCTACTGATTATTTCTCCTACGTTTATTATTGTTTTGTTTACAATTTGATTACAAAACCCCCCCTTTTAGTTACTGGAAACGATTGACAACTAGTCACATACTTCACTAAAGTCTTAATCATCACCATATTCTCTGTGGGATTCGACCCCAACCTTGTTGGGTTATATATTTGACAACGATCGCATACGCTTCTTAAATTGAGGTGTAGTTTGAGCGTTATCAGTCATTCGTGGAAACTAGGTAGAAAAGCTAAATTTTGACAAACCATGGGTCACTCTACTGACTGTGGGTTTGGTCTACGGGTCGTGAACCAACCAGTGGTTTTGAAGATGAAAATTTTAAGGTTCGGGTCAGAAATCACGAGTCACAATACGGACCGTGGTTCAGAATCACGGTTCATCATCCCTGTCGTAGTCGCTGACAGTGCTGCAGTAAATTGCCCATATCTTTTTACTCCAGACTCAGATTAATGCGCGATCAATGGAGTTGGAAAGAAGACTCAAAAATATTTAATTTTGTGGGTACTAGGACACCTAACTCTTTATATTTTAGGAAGAATGATCGACTGAAGTTGACCCTAATTTAGTCTTACATGAAAACTTTCTTGGGTGAGATGTTTGCAACTTAACTTGATGGTAGGAGTTTCTTATGAACATGATTCGCATCCAAAGCACTCACCACACTAGGGAAATGATATTAGCTTAGGATTTTTGGGGTGTTACAATATCTCCCCCTTGGGATCATTCGTCCTCGAATAAAGACTAAGCAAGGGAAATCTAGAGAGATAATAGCCTAACCAAAAACAAAACATGAAAACTGAAGAATAAGCATGAAAACTGACTTCTCCTCTCAAAACCTAATGGAAGTAACTCCGGAAAACATGAATACATGCTAGGATCATGAGAGAAACTGCTGGAATAGAATCGGAGGGACATAATAAGGATGGATCTACTACCTCAAGATGAAACTGGATCATAAGGAGAAGGGTGAGGGTACTTGGCCTTCATGGATGATTCTGCTTCCCAAGTAGCTCCTTCAACTAAGTTGTAAAAGCTGAAGTACTATCGTGGTAATCGACTTCTGATTAAAATAAAAACTGAGCTGGATTCATGAGACACGTATGCATGCTGAGAATATAAGAACAACCAATAGGACAAGAACTGGACATTCAACATGATAACTGGTCTGGGATGAGGGTAGGAATTCGGCTAAAACTCATAAAGAACAAATATACTTTAGAAATCGCAGTTAACCGAAAGGGACACCAAACTGAGAGAGGTAGATATAAGGGAAAACTATTCTTTTCTAAATACCACTCCTACCATTTGCAACTAACAACCTCAATAGCGTACATAAAGGTACTAAGGTTTGAGTCTAAGTACCCGATTCTCCATTTTCAAACCTATCTCGACCAGATCTCTGGCATCAAGAACGTCTTATACGGATAGTATCCCCTCTTATCACAACAACCAACTAACCCAGAGGTCCCAACCAAAGGGTCACTAGTTGTGTAAAATAAATATCCACATGTATCCTATCACGATATTCAAGTTTATAACTATGGTCAACTTATGGTTTCGTAGCGTACCCTATTTAATACTTCTCTCCTCCTCCCTATCATAACTAGGAGTCGCAAATTCAAGAACTTCTACAGAGGGACATACTAAATTCCTCATCTAACTATTTCGCATGAATAATCCTTATATCATAATTCACCCACACCTAGAAGTCAAGGTGGAACAAGTACACAAACAAGGAAAAGGAATATGCTACCTCCCAGCTAGGATAATATAAGGACTTCTACCCTAACGCTTATAACAACATAAACCTGAATCATTGAAAGAAAAGAGCGAGAGTAGGAGTGTCACGAATGAAGGATTACAGATTGATCTTGACTTACACTTAGCGTGATCAAGCCACTCAAGGTGAGGCTTGGGGAGTTGAGCGCAATAGGCATGAGTATTTTACATACTGGAATGTAAGGAACGAATGGTGGGGATCACCATCCCTCGTTATCAAAGGCAAAGGTCAAGGTCTTTAGAGCAAGGAAATCATAAGCGCGAACTATTTTAAGAATCAGGTCGGAGCATATACATATTGTAACATGATTTGATTTGCCATTAAGGCATGTCTGAAGAATGAACTGAGCAAATAGAACCGATCATATTGAGAGACATGAGTTTACATAGACACCAACCCTCAGGGCATAAAGCTGGGATTTATAGAATTGTAGGATAAGAGTAGAGTCGTTGTATGAAACAATCACTTGTCATTCTAGAATATGAACATGAGCGTGAATCTGAAATAGGACCATGGCGTTGACACACAAGGCATGCAAAAGGTATCATAATGGCAGAAGTACACTTAGGACGCTAGGATGGAAATAAGCTTCTGCCTCCCCTCTTGACTTTGTTCTAACACCCACAAGCATTGCTACCTGAGCCTCCAAAATCTGACCGATTCTACATTCCACTATCTCTCCCTTAGGTTCATGCTACCCTCCTAAGTCTATAGACCTCTCACCAACCTCTCAAAGGAACTATGATCATTTTACCCTAACAGGACATACACTACTCCAGAATCTAGCACAAATACCCACTTTTTTTGATAGTCTAAGACCCTCCGACACCTAAAAGTCTAGGCCTCAACCCTTCTATCCCCACTCTGTTCTAGGTCAAGACAACTCACAACCAAACAAGGATAGACGTCCGGGGGCTATGGGTGCATAAAGGAAGAAAATATAGTGACGTACCTGATTCAACTTCTGGAGGAATACTCTGACTCGGCTGGCTAGGCAATGAAGGGAATCAGTTTTAGAGCTGAACACCACAGTTTTTCCGCTTAGCTGAGGAGCAATCCCTGATCCTATGACCTAACTAACTACACCCAAAACATCCTCCTTTTCCAGTAAGTCACTCACCTAGATGAACATTACCACATCTACTACAATAAGGGCACCTCAAGGTCTTCAGAGCCCTATAGTGACAAGACTGAGAATCGAGGGCAGGTGTGCTAACTGAAGATGGGGTTGGTCTGGATGACCTCTGCTGAGAAGACAATTGGTTGCATGTTCTAGTTTTCTTATTCTTCCTCTTCCTCTTATTTAGTTTCTCTTTCTCATTCAATTGAGCTGTCATGGCTTGAGCCAACATACATATGGCTTCACGAAATTCTGCATTCCTAACCTCATGACCTGGAGTGGTTAGATTAGCATTCCTTGTGGGATTTCTTCGCAGAGACATTATCTAAAATGTGTAAGGAATAGATTAGAAGGGTAAGTAGAGTCAAACTTTATCACACGAGAGTGAACATAAAGAAGTGTTTTTCCTAAAACACCTCGTAGCCTCCCTCTCATAGTGTGGCGCACTTCACACCCATGAATAAGACTCTACTAGATGCGGCTTTCAGACACCCTAGGACTCTTGAAACTGATGCTCTAATACCAAGTTTGTCACGCCTCGAGCCTACCCCCTAGATGTAACATGGGACCCAAGATCACAAGTGATCTCAAGATAACCCTCTGGCATTAGCATGACTTAAAAACTGAACAAATAGTAATAACAGAAGCTTAACTGAAGTAATTAGCAACTCAACCTATTTATCTAAGTAAAATTCTAAGGATGAAAATTTGAATATAGCTGAATACATGACTCTATGTCTGAAAGCCTCTACTACTGGCGAGTTGTTGGGACAAGCCCCCAGTTAACTCTAAATACTGAAATATTGAATACACAATCTAAATACTGAAATGAAACTAAACTCCAAGTCCTCGAAGGAGAAGGACTCACCAAGCTGATTGGATGTGCTGCTGATCTACTAGCCTCGGACTGGGGAGCGGGCTATAAAATCTACATTATAATAGGATGCAGTACAAAGAAGTATGCGATCAGTACTATGGAATATACTGAGTATGTGAGATATGCATAGTAAAAAAAACATACTTAAAACATGCTTGAAATGCGTTTGTGTATGTAGAGAGATAGCATAAGAAAATATCAAGATATAAGGCATAAAATGTGAAATAAATTCAGGATTCAAAGTATCATATAACTTATTAGATTGAAAATAAACATACAGGAGTTTCTCTTAACCGACATAAACCATGCTGAGCTACATGGAGTCCAGTGTCATGCGCCCACACTAAAAAAGGCTGTCCTAACTGGCCAAAGTTAGAACCATGTCATACCAGGATCCTATCAGAAGCCACAGAGGGCACCTACGGTGGCACGTAGTTCTGGGACTAATGATACTCTCACCCAGTCTAATTCTGTGCTAAATACTACTCCCAATATACATATATATATATATATATATATATATATATATATATATATCATGAGGCTCACATACATGTGACATATCTAGATGTCCAAACTTGTTCATAAACATGTTAATACCCCAGATCTTCATACTACTCACGAACCTTGTTTAGAAAATGATTTATGAGCATTGATGGTACATCGGGTGTCTTGTCTTACATAATAATTCATAACTTGAAAACTTGCATGACACTAGTTCAATTTCATAAGAACATATACTTTCATAAAACATAGGAACTAGGCATGCACTTGCTTGAAATTCATGAAAAACATGCTATCAAATATCTAATTTTACTTAATTAAATTCATGCATGTAGAAATTGCTATAATTAGCCTTCAATTCATGAAATAGGAGGTCAAATGTGAAAGCCCATGCAAAATCATGCAATTTAATAAAATTTCATAGTAAAATCATGAGAAGACAATTTATGTAACACCCCAAAAATCCTAAGCTAAATACCCGAACCTTTTTCATGAGTGTAATGATTATTTTCCTAGTGTGGTGAGTGTTTTGGATGTGAATCATGTTCATAAGAAACTCCTATCATCAAGTTAAGTGGCAAGCACCTCACCCAAGTAAGTTTTTATGTAAGACTAAACTAGGGTCAACTTCAATCGACTATTCCTCCTACAATATAAATATTTAGGTGGCCTAGTATCCCCCAAATTAAAGTTTTTTGAGTCTTCTTTCCAACGCTACCAACCGCGCATTAATCTGAGTCCGGATTAAAAGGTTATGAGCAGTTTACTTCAGTGCTGCCAGTGATTACGGATGGGAATGACGAACCGTGGTTCTGAACCACGGTCCGTACTGTGACTCGTGATTTCTGAACTGAACCTTAAATTTTTCATCTTCAAAACCACTGGTTGGTTCACGACCCGTAGACCAAAACCACGGTCAATAGAGTGACCCGTGGTTTGTCAAAATTCAGCTTTTCTACCCAGTTTCCACGAATGACTTGATGGGTCATCATTTTGAACGACGGTTCATCCTGTAACCCGTGGAATCACCTTCAGAGGTACTAAGTCCTCTAAATTCCACGAGTGGGTTGAAGACTCATAAACCTATTCCACGAACCATTCTTTCACTCGTAATCCCTGAGGATCAGAGGATCCTCATATCCGAAAGTCAGAACAATGAGTCAACAGGACGGTCCGTCGTCCTAAACCACGGACCGTAGAGTGACTCATGGTGTTGAGTTCCAGTAGACCCCCAGAAGCGGAATTTGAAACCACGGATCAGTTGATGGCTCATCCTTTAGGATGATGGATCATGAACTGACTCGTGGTCTCTGAAGCCGACTTTTTCCAGTTTTTTCCAAGTTTAAGTCCTGGGGTATTTTTGAAATTTCCCACTCTTTTAACTCCTATACTAAGTCATTTTAAGCCTAATTAGAAAAGTTTTTATTCCCACTTGGCCTAAGTTCTCTCTCATTCTTTCAATCAACTTCCAAAAGAAGAAAAGGAGTTCCATCTTCTCAAGCTTCAAGTTAGGGTTTCAAGATCTAAGTTCAAGACTCCTATTCTTTTCAATTTCAAGTGGGTTAGTTTCAGTCAAGGTATGTGGGTATTCAATAAGGGATTCACTCACCCTTATGCCCAAAACCCCACTCTTCTAAATTGAACTTATGGATTTCTAAACTAGGGTTCTTACCCAATTCTTATGGGTCCTTCTAAAATTGTTTCCTCATGATTCTTCTAGGGATTCTAGCTCTAAATTTCATGATTTTGCATGAGTTTTTATGAGTGGTTTCTTATTCATGATTTTAAGGTTAATCCTTGGCTAATTTATGAAACTTGGGTTCTTATCCAAATTGGGAAAATTTGATGGGCTTTATTTTAAAGTGTTAATTCATGACTTCTTATTCATTACTCATGTTTTAATTGTGGTTCCTTGAATGTTCACAAAAGCCCATATATTGGGGATGAATTTTAGCATGATCTCATTGATTTGTATATTTTCAAGCAAAATTGGCATGTTTAGATAACATGGCCTCTGTTATCATGAAAATGCATGACTAATTCTTCAAGCTATGAATTTAGAAAGAAAAGTATATTTTGAATTATGGTTTTGCAAAGATTTAAGACTCATGGCTTCTAAATTGCATGACATCAGATATGTCCCTATCTTTTATGAGAGGTTTGGTATCTAGATATGTCTACCTAAACTATGAACAGATTTGACATCAGATATGTCATTAGTTATGATCAGTTTTGGCATCAGATATGCCCCGGTACTTTAGAGCTATAAGTATGTTTTGGGAGTAGTATTGAGCACCGAGTTGGATTGGGTGAGCGTATCCCTTGTATATCCCAGAACTACGTGACCCCGTAGGTTCTAAGTCCCCTCTGTTGGGCATCAAATTTAGTGATCACGCCACAGTCATGCCTCTATAGCCTGGCAAAGTGTATTGGGTCCTTTCGATAGGGCGTATACATCGGATTCCATGTATCTCACATGGTCTATGTCGGTTAGAGAACCTCCCACATAAACAGTTTCAAGTTTAAAAATGTATTGACTCCTTGCTTTCAGATTTCAGACTTATTACTTATGATTATGTTCTTAGCTTATGATATTGCATTGAGTCATTACATTACAGATTTTACTATTACCACATGATTTCAGCTTCAAGAATAATTTAAGCATGTTTTATCACAAATTATGCATGATCTCAGTTTTAAACACGCTTTCAAGTATATTTTTTTTATCATGACCTATGCATATCTCACATAATCGGTACATTCTATAGTACTGATGCATATCTTGCGCTGCATCTTTTGATGATGCAGATTCATCTGTCTCTTCTCAGATCCGTGGCTAGAGCTTCCAGGCCACTTTCTGTTAGCTGTTGGTGAGTCCTCTTAGATCGAGGACTAGTTATGTTCTTAGTCAGTGTTAGCTATTGTATTTTTCCACACTTTGAGTCATCTAGGGTCTTGTCCTAGTAACTCTTTATGTCATGAGTAGAGGCTTTTCTGACATAAACAACTTTTGAGTCTCTTTCTGGATATTGTATTCCTATTTGACTTGATTATCCATTTATGTGATTCTGGATTTATCTATTATGCTTCCACTTGCCTTTTGTTATGTTTGAGAATGCTATGACAAAGGGTTAGCTTGGGGAACTTGTTGTCCCAAGTCCCGTGTTACGTCTAGGGGGTAACCTCGGGGGGTGAAAAACTTAGTATCAGAGCCTCAGGTTCAAGAGTCCTAGGGTGTCTGAAACCCGCGCCAAGTAGAGTCTCTTTCATGGGTGTGAAGTGCGTCACACTTATGAGAGAGAGGCTACAAGGTATTTTAGGAAAAACTTCACTTCTTCATGTTCACTATCATGCGATAGAGTTTCACTCTACTTACCCTTCTAATCCATTCCTTATGCATTCCAGATAATGTATCTGCAAAAAAACCCCACAAGGAATGCTAATCCAACCACTCCAGATCATGAGGTTACGAATGCAGAATTTTGTGAAGCCATCTGTATGTTGGCTTCAGCTATGACAGCTCAGTTGAATGAGAAAGAGAAAGTAAAGAAGAGGAAGAGAAAGGACAAGAAGACCAGAACATGGAACCAATCATCTTCTCAGCAGAGGTCATCCAGACCAACCCCATCTTCAGTTAGTACACCTGCCCTCGATTCTCAGTCTTGTCATTATAAGGCTCCGAAGACCTTAAGGTACCCTCGTTGTAGTAGATGCAGTAAGTTTCATCTAGGTGAGTGTCTTGCGGGGAAAGGGAGGTGTTTTGGGTGTGGTCAATTAGGCCATAGGATCAGGGATTTTGCCTCATCTAAGCGGAGCAACGGTGGTGTTCAGCTCCAAAGCCAATTCTTTTCATTGCCTAGCTAGCCGGGTCAGAGTATTCCTCCAGAAGTTGAATCAGGTATGTCACTAGATTTACTTCCTGTATGCGTCCATAGTCCCTGGACCCCTATTCTTGTTTGGTCGTGAGTTGTCTTGACCTAGAACTAAGTGGGGATATGAGGGTTGAGACCTAGACTTTTAAGTGAAGTAGGGTCTTAGACTATATAAGGAAGTGGGTATTCGTGCTAGATTTTGGAGTAGTGTATGTTCTGTTAGGGTTAAACCATCATAGTTCCTTTGAGAGGTTGGTGAGAGGTCCATAGCCTTAGGAGGGTAGCATGAACCTAAGGGGGGAGATGGTGGAATGTAGAATCGGTCAGGTTTGGAAGGCTCAGGTAGCGATGCTTGTGGGTGTCAGAACAAAGTCAAGAGGGGAGGCAGAGGCTTATTTCCATCCTAGCGTCCTAAGTATACTTCTGCCATTATGATACCTTTGGCATGCCCTGTGTGTCAGCGCTATGGTCCTATTTCAGATTCATGTTCATGTTCAGATTCTAGAATGACAAGTGATTGCTTTAGACAATGACTTTACTCTTATCCTGCGATTCTATAAATCCCAGCTTTATGCCCTGAGGTTTGTTATCTATGTAAACTCATGTATCTCAGTATGATCGATCCTATTTTCTCAGCTTATTCTTTAGACATGCCTCTATGGCTAATCAAATCATGTTACGTTATGTATATGCTCTGACCTGATTCTTGAAATGGTTTACGCTTATGATTTCCTTGCTCTAAAGCCCGTGACCTTTGCCTTTGATGATGAGGGGTGGTGATCCCCACCATTCATGCCTTACATGCCCAATATGTAAAATACTCATGCCTATTGCGCTCAACTCTCTAAGCCTCACCTTGAGTGGCTTGATCATGCTAAGTGTAAGTCAAGATCAATCTGTAATCCTTCATTCGTGATGCTCCTGCTCCCGCTCTTTTCTTTCAAAAATTCTGGGTTATGTTGTTATAAGAGTTAGAGGAAAAGGCCTTGTAGTAGCCTAGCTGGGAGGTAGAAAATTCCTTTTCCTTGTTAGTGTACTTGTTCCACCTTGACTTCTAGGTGTGGGTGAATGAGGTAGGGATTATTCATGAGAAATAGTTAGATGAGGTAGTCTAGTTTGTCCCCCTGTAGAAGTTCTTGAATTTGCAATTCCTAGTTATGATAGGGGAGAGGAGAGAAGTCTTAAATAGGGTAAGCTAAGAAACCATAAGGTGACCATAGTTATAAGATTGAATATCGTGATGGGATACAAGTGGATATTTGTTTTGCACAACTAGTGACCCTTTGTTTGGGAGCCCTAGGTTAGTTGGTTGTTGTGATAAGAAGGGATGCTATCCTTAGAATACGTTCTTGATGTAAGAGATCCGGTCGAGATAGGTTTGAACATGGAGAATCAGGTAGTTAGACTCAGAACTTAGTACCTTTATGTGCGCTGTTGAGGTTGTTAGTTGCAAATGGTAAGAGTGGTATTCAGTAGAGAATAGTTTTTCCGTATATCTACTTCTCTCAGTTTGGTGTCCCTTTCGGTTAATTGCAACTTCTAGAGTATGTTGTTCTTTATGAGTTTTAGCTGAGTTCCTACTCTCATCCCAGACCAGTTATCATGTTGGATATCCAGTTCCTATCCTATTGGTCATTTTTACATTCTCAGCATGTATACGTGTCTCATGAAACTAGCTCAGTTTTTATTTCAATCGGAAGTTGGTTACCACGATAGTACTTCAGCTTTCACAACTCAGTTGAAGGAGCTACTTGGGAAGCAGAATCATCCATGAAGGCCAGGTACCTTCACTCTTTTCCTTCAGATTCGGTTCAGCTTGAGGTAGTAGTTCCATCCTTAGTATGTCCTCCCGAATCTATTCCATCATTTTCCCTCACGATCCTAGCATGTATTCATATTTTCGAAGTTGATTCAACCATGTTTTAAGTTGAAAAGTTTAGTTTCATGGTGATTCTTCAGTTTTCACATTTCGTTTTTGGTTGGGCTGTTTTCTCCCTAGAATTCCCTTTCTTAGTCTTCATTCGAGGACGAATGATTCCAAGGTGGAGATATTGTAACACCCCAAAAATCCTAAGATAAATACCCGAACCTTTTACATAAGTGTAATGATTATTTTTCTAGTGTGGTGAGTGCTTTGGATGCGAATCATGTTCATAAGAAACTCCTATCATCAAGTTAAGTCGCAAGCACCTCACCCAAGTAAGTTTTCATGTAAGACTAAACTAGGGTCAACTTAAATCGACCATTCCTCCTCAATAAAAAGAGTTATGTGGCTTAGTACCCACCAAACTAAAGGTTTTTGAATCTTCTTTCCAATACCACGGACCGCGCATTAATCCAAGTACGAAGTAAAAAGTTATAGGCAGTTTACTGAAGTGCTGCCAGTGATTACGGATGGGAATGATGAACCGTGGTTCTGAACCGCGGTCCGTACTGTGACTCGTGATTTCTGAACTGAAACTTAAAATTTTCATCTTCAAAATCATTGGTTGGTTCACGACCCGTAGACCAAAACCACGGTCGGTAGAGTGACCCGTGGTTTGTCAAAATTCAGCTTTTCTACCCAGTTTCCTTGAATGACTTGACGGGTCATCATTTTGAACAACGGTTCATCCTGTAACCCGTGGAATTACCTTCAGAGAGGTACCAAGTCCTCTAAATTCCATGAGTGGGTTGACGACTCGTCAACCTATTCCACGAACCATTCTTTCACTCGTAATCCGTGAGGATTAGAGGATCCTCATATCCTAAAGTCAGAACAACGAGTCAACAGGACGGTCCGTCGTCCTAAACCACGGACCATAGAGTGACTCATGATGTTAAGTTCCAGTAGAGCCCCAGAAGCAGAATTTGAAACCACAGATCAGTTGATGGCTCATCCTTTAGGATGACGGATCATGAACTGACTCGTGGTCTCTGAAGCCGACTTTCCTGTATCTTATATTATATATTATCATTTGGAGCTCGATCGGCCTATGATGCCTACTGAGTACCCTGTGTTTTGGTACTCATACTACACTTCTGTATCTTTTTCTATGCAGCACCTAGTACTGGACACCCTCAGTGACCATCCACTCATTTGTGGCCAGCTACTGTTAGGATCGTGGTGAGCTCCCGGAATTTGGAGATCTTTACTGCTTTCCTTCTATGTTTAATGTCTGTATTTTTTATTTTGGATAGACAGTGTATATTGTAAATCTATATTACGTACTTTAGATTCTCTTGTACCATTGTCACCATATCCGGGGTTGGTTCTTGTATTTATGTTCGTCTGTTTGGGTAACTTTAGGGCCATTTTTGTATATTTATTACTCTTGGTATATATCTATACTGTTGGCCCGTCTATTGTATTATTTCCCTTTTGTTTTTCTTATATGAATGTTTTATTATACTTCTGCAATCTCTTGGGTTGACTTGCCTACTAAGAAGTTTTAGTAGCCGCCATAATAGCCCAATTTTGGGCCGTGACATATGTTCTATTAGAAAATTAGTGTCTTGAAAATAGGAAAAGACAAGATGGAGACTGAATTCGATGTAAATTTGACACATTGGAAAGTCTTTCAATCACTGGCAATTCTCAGGCTTTTGAAAGATATGGGATTTATGAGATAAATGGACCAACTTGACAAATGTTGCTTGTCTACAACTCATCTGTAAGATTTTTCGATGATCATCAATGGGTCATGTAATGACCCTCCTGGTCATTTCCTTGTTATTGTTTGTTTTTATCATTTTGACCCTTCCCGTAGCTTATACACTACTTTTGTAACTTGCTAGGATGAGTGATGTGGTTCTCAAGGTGTTCGATCGGGTTTTAGAAGAGATTCCTTATTTTGGAGCTTTTAAAGTTCAAATGTTTGACTTTGATCAATATTCTTAGTAAACAAGCTCGGATGAGAATTTTGTCAGTGCCGTTATCTCCGAAACATGGATTTAAGGCTAGTGAGACATTTGGTTCGGGTCTCGAGGCTTTCAGACTCATTTTGGGTACTTGGGTGGATTCCATGCAATAACAGAAAAGTGTTAACTTTGGTCAATATCTTACCAAGACGACCTCCGTTGGTTATTTCGATAATTCTATTAAGTCCAAAATTTTATTTCTAGTTAGATAGCATATTCGGTTTATATTCATGGGATTTTGAATGAATTCGAGCGTCAGTTCAGAGTTATCTTTTACTTGGTGAAACTACTGGTTTTTCATATCTGGTTCATCTCACCTTTCCTCTTCGTGTACTCGAGAAGGCCACCATATTCGTGAAGTCCTAAGAGATTGACCGTCGCGTTCGTGACTGGTCCTTTGCATTCGTGAAGAAGGGCCCCTGGGACTTGGTCTAGGTTCTCCTTTGCATTCGTGAAGGGACACCTCACATATGCAAGGGACCATCTTAGTGCGTTCTCGCATTCACGAGGGGGTCCCCACATTCGTGATTGAGGACCCCTGGCAGTATATATTTTTTAACTTCATTTTTCTCATTATTTCCTTTACAAATTTGAGACCTCATGAGCTTGGGAGATTGCTTTTTGTGAGATTTTCATGTGCTTTGAGTTCGGGTAAGTTCCTAGTACTTTCCTCATGTTTTTATGTTGTTTTCCTTGAGTTTCCCTTCTTAATTTCCGTTAGTCCAAGCTCAATTGTTGAAAAAAAATACTCTATTAATTCTTGAACTTTCACGACTATTTTGAGCTGGGAAATGATTCCCATTTGCGCCCATCTTTCGAGTATGGGTTTCTTACATTATAGGGAATATAATTGTGAAATTTATTTCTATTTTTATTGAAGGCCTTGAGAGTCAATTTTTGACCCTATTTCCAGCCTGAATTATGAAATATTAATATGACTGTCGTTAGTCCCATTTTGAAATGTAGAATCTTTATTGATAGTGTGACGGTGATCTAAGGAATTACAAAAGCGGATGGATTTCGTGTGACGGTCTGTGATTTACCATTTAGCCGTGAGGTAGCTTATAGCTTCCCTTTGTTAGACTTACATCTGCTAGATAGTATATTATACAAGTTTCATGATTGTTAGGAGTTTTTCGTACGTAGGAATAGGTTGGTAGTGACTTTTGAATTTTTGTCCTGTTTCAGGGACCATATAATAGTATTCCTTCATAATCTTTGGTATAGGTTGCATGTTGCCATATTGAGATTAGATTATGAATCATAATGCTATGCTTAGGAGAAGATTTCATGGTAGAGTAGCTTTATTCAGTTGATTTACGTTTTATTGCTTTACTTTCTATATTTTCCTTCGATTTTGAGATTGTGGGCCCGAGGACGTAGTTTTGGACCGGCTGGACTATAGGTTAGTGCACTTTGTATGGAGGATGGTTTTACCCTATTTGGTGTGCGCATATACATATGCATATTGTAAGTTTTGGGTCATGCGTCGCCCATGTGGATCGACCCGATCCGATCCGACGACCCGACCCAATACTTTCTAATTAGAGGAGAAAATAAGTGTTATCACAATTTCAAAAAAAAAGAGAGAATAGTTACCATGTAATTGGTGAAACTGCTCAACCTCTCCTTTTAAATTGTGTGCTTCTCCCTCAGTTAAGGACAAGAAAGAGGGACAAAAATTCAGAAAGAAAAAGATAGAAACATCAACACCAAAAGGGTTTTTAGTTTGTGACATACACTTTGTTTCCTAGTGATTCAAAGTAGATCTGGAGCAATTCTTTTCGGTACGTGAACTTCATTACGCTGCAACAAGAAAGGTACATAAATCTTGTACCAAAATATTGATTATTATCTAGCATTGGTATCAGAGCCATGGTTAAATGCTCCGGGTTTGCATGATAATTTCTTAAAATTATACACTGGTTTATATTTTTTTTCGTTATAAAAAATTGGTGTGAAAATTCTTGATATTTTTTCTGTTATAAATTTCATCTAAGCAAAATCCGAAATAAATGAAAGAATTGGTTCTTACTTGTTAGAAAGAAAAGATGACCGAATATAGATCGGAAAGTTATGGACCCGGTGAGAATCAAACTCGCAATCTTCTGATATAGAATCAGACACGCTACCATTGTGCCACGGATCCGGTCATAGATCTAAAAATTTTCTTCGATTTCTCCATAATTTATTTTTGGAGTAGTGAATAAAGAGAAGACACTTACAGATCTGTGTGATTCTTTCCTCTTTCATTTGGTTTGTTGGTAGAAATTTTATGAGAAAAGTATTTCTGGATTTTTTTTTTTATCAGTGAGATCCTTTTTTTTGTTCCTCCGTTCCTCCATTGTTTTATGTGAATAAGATGAGTTCATAGAAGAAACAGGTGGAGTGGAAGAGGAAACGAAAAGAAAAGACCCCTAATAAATGCTTTTACCAGAGAGAGTGTGATAGAATGCATTAAAATCCCCCTAATAAAATTGGGTACATGTAGTACTTGTACTAGTTCTATGTGGAAACCGGATGATGAGAACAGAGTACTATTAATAAATTAAGTTTTGTTTTTTTATTAAATAAAATATTTATAAAGGGCTTCTTATGATTCTCACTCTATCACATTTAATGAGGGAACAAGAACTTATTTTTTTTATTTAATGGACAAGTGTAAAGTGGCTCAGTACTATTTTTCCTTGGAAACATCTTGTAATAGTACTACTCATTAATGCTTCATCTACTTTTCTGACTGAAAAAGGATTCTCACGAATTTTTTTTTTGTTGAAAAGATTTTGTTCACTTAAAATATTTTATGGGATAGAGTGAAAGGTAGTATTAGTAACTTGTGTAGTACATCCTTTATAATTTTATTTGGAAAATTGACAATGGCTGAGTTCGACTAATATGAATCAATTTTATATGTGATTTGAATTGATTGAGTATTTGGCTTTAATATTTTTATATGTATTTTGAAAGTCATAAATTGTTATTTAAAATTGATTTACATATTTCTGGTTTAAATATGCGTGTAAATTGGTCTTAATATTATTCTACCATCCTTGCTCCTGAAAGTTCTTTAAAATGATTTTGCCTTCTACAAGAAATTGTGACATATGTTGTAACATTAAATGGTGATAGCCATTTTTTTAATTTCTTGTTCCCATTTCAGATATGGCTAAATGGGGACGTGTCCAAATTGCTCCAAGTGAGAGTGGTGCTAGAAGACGAGCACAAAGAAATTGTAGAAGAGTGCGTCGAAAAAGAACTAGATTCAGTTATGATTCAGAGTCTGAGCCTGAAGTCATAAGAAATGAATCAAGGACGCTGCAAAATCTGAACAGAGAGAAAAGAGCTTATAAAAGGGAACGAAGGAGATTATTTGAGGATTTTAAAAATACCCAAATGGACCCTATTGACACAATTCCAAATTTTCTCAATATTTTTTGGATAAAATTGAATGAGATTTTTGATTGTTATATCTATGTTTCGGATTGGGAAGCATTGAAAATACTGGAAAGATCCCTACCAGAATTTTGGAAGGACCAATTAGTTGATATCTATCATGATTTTGGTCCTAATGAGCCATTATGGAGATTCACATTGGCTCTTGAAGCCAGGTGACCAGCTTGATCCCAAAGAAACATAGTTTTAGTATTTTATAACTTGTAATAGTACTAGTTATTGTATGAACTCGTGTGGTTTATCTTTTATAATATATATGTGTTTTTTATTTTCTGTTTGCATAATAGAATTGATTAGACTTAAAAAATCTTTGTGATTATAGTCTTCAATATATTATGTTACACATTAAAAAATTAATTTCTAATTTTGATTAAATGTTTAGTTTGTAGATGATGATTGAAAACTTACGTGTCCTTTCGATTTTACACTAAATATGAAACTTTTTTTTTCCTGTGAATTAATTTGCTTGAATGTGTAAGTCACATGCATAAATGATCAAAGTTAATGTTGATGAGTAAAAATTGCTTAATTGTCTCTTATTATCAAGAATGGCATCAAAAAGTATAATTGCTGACTTAAACAAAGGTGAGAAACTGAACGGTGATAATTACGATATCTGGAGTCGTAAAATATGGTATGTCCTAGATGAGCAGAACACTCTTGAAGGCATAAACCATATTCTAAGTCAACCAGAAGAGGGTAACACTGCTCAACACAGAAGAGATCTCGAAGCTTACAAAGCTTGGAAAAGGGCAGATTCCACTGCACGTGGAATTATTGTAAGTTCTGTGGTTGATGAACTCATACATGAATGTGCGGAATTTCCTACTGCTCATGCCATGTGGGCACACTTGCGAGGAACATATGGGGGTACGTCTGTGACCCGCCTTAGACAGCTCAGTATCAAGTTTGATACTTATAAGAAGCGTCATGATCAGAATATCAAACAACACCTTTAGGTGATGTCAAATATGATTGCTCAACTCAAAAGTGCTGGTCATGTCCTCTCTGATAAGAAGCAGGTTCAGGCAGTGATCCGATCTCTTCCCAACAACTGGAAACATTTGAAGGTTAACCTAACCCACAATGATAGCATCAAAACTTTTTCTGATGTTGCCCGTCATGTTGAACTTGAAGATGAGCGGCTTGGTGCTGCTAGAGCTGATTCTAATGCCTTTGTGGATGAATCAAGTGGTACAAAATCTTCAGGCTTCAAGCGCAAGAAAAATTGGAAAAAGAACAGGAAGGGTAAGGAGACCGGAGAAGGACCCTCTAAGAAAAGGAACAAGCCGAATCTCAAGAAGGAAAAACGGTTCTTCAAAAAGAAAGACAAAAGCAAGATGAAATGCTATAACTGCCATGTTCCAGGGCATTTTGCTCGTGATTGCACCAAGTCAAAGAAGGTAGCATTTCTAAACGCATCTCTAAGTGCTACATATGTTTCTAGCACTGCTTTACTAACTGAATCTTATCCTATGTGGATTATTGACTCAGGAGTCACCGACCATGTAAGTCATGATCGAGAAGCATTTGTGTAGTTTCATCGAGTTTCACCTGGATCAAGGTGGATATATGTAGGAAATAATGCAAGACTTGAAGTCAAAGGGATATGCACTTGCAAAGTGGATTTGTGTGGTGGCCGATCATTAATGTTGCATGACGTCCTATATGCTCCAGAGATTCGATGAAATTTAGTATCTGTGTCTGTTCTTCTAGATGTTGGTTTTGATTTTTTTTTAGTCGCAATGGTGTTAGAATTACTCTAGACAATGTTTTATATGGTTTTGGACATTGTTATGATCATTTTGTCATTCTAGACTGTAATCCTTCAACTTATGACTACTATGTTGATCGTTGTGTAATGACATGTTATTCTAGTAATAATGATGTAGATGTTGTTACATGACATGTGAGATTAGGTCACATAGGGCAAGACCGTATGAACAGGTTGGCAAAGGAAGGGAAAATAGGTCCTTTTTCTAAAATTAATATGCCAACATGTAAAAATTGTCTTGCTGGAAAGATTACACGTAAACCTTTTGGGAAGGCTAAAAGAGCAAAGTTTCCGCTGCAATTAATTCATTCTGATATCTGTAGTCCAATGAATGTGAGGGCAAGGTCTGGTGCTGTATATTTCATTACATTTATTGACGATTTTACGCGCTTCGGTTATGTCTATTTGATTTCTCATAAATCTGAAGCACTTGAATGCTTTGAAAGATATATGAATGAAGTTGAGAATCAATTAGATAAACGTATAAAGACTTTAAGAACCGATAGAGGCCGTGAATATTTTGTCAAAATAATTTGAAGAACTATGTACTGAAAAGGGCATTACTAGACAGTTGACTGTTCCTTATACATCTCAACAGAATGGTGTAGCTGAAAGAAGGAATATAACACTATTAGACATGACAAGGTCCATGATGGAACAGGCAAATTTACCTATCTCTTTTTGGGGAGATGCGTTATTGACTGCAGCCTACATATTGAATAAAGTGCCTTCTAAATCAGTACCTTCCACTCCTTATGAACTATGGACTGGTCATAAACCAAACCTTAATGATCTACGACCTTGGGGTTGTGCTGCATATGCAAAAGATTGTTTTGGTGAGTTTGGTAAACTGAGTCCAAAAGGAAAGAAATGTATCTTTATAATATACTCGAAACACTCCAAAGAGTATGTGTCATTGGTGAATTAGAGGACGGAAGTGTTACTGAAATTGAATCACGAGATGTAAAATTTCTAGAAAATGATTTTCCCAAAAGGGGTGAAATAAAGGATAGTGAGCCACTTTACGAAATATTGAATTCAGATGATCAGATAATATCGTCGGACATACTTGATAATCCAATGGATCAAGAAATGGTTCCTGGTCTAAGTGGGAGTTTTGAATCCCAAAGTCCTATGGAGGAATCTGAACTTCAATTACGTAAGAGTACCAGAAAAGGTGTACCTAAACGATCTTATGAGATTGAAAATTATGTTTTTCTGGTATCTCCCATAGAATTGTATGAACCTAGTTCTGTGACTGAGGCTTTATCGAGTCTGGAAAAAGATGAATGGATGAAAGCGATGAAAGAAGAATTAGAGTCCATGAAAGCCAATAAAGTCTGGGATCTAGTTGATCTTCCTTCTGGGTGTAAAGATATTGGGAATAAATAGATTCTCAAAGTTAAACGCAAATCGGATGGATCAATAGAAAGACACAAGGCACGATTGGTGACAAAAGGTTCTACTTAAGAAGCTGGAATAGATTATGAGGAAACTTTTTCACCAGTTGTGAAGTTTACCTCTATTCGATTACTTTTGACTATCGTTGCACGTTTGGATCTAGAACTACACCAAATCTAGAACTATACTTGTTATGTATATATGTCACGACCCAAAATTGAGCCATAATAGAGCCTACTATAACCTCATAGTAGGCAAGACGAAACACAAGACAAAAGCTGAAGGTAAAGCCTAACAATAAATAACACCTAAGCAGAATAATGAGATGGAAGGGCCACAAGTATAGATATATACATAATGGTATAAATTTTACATTATGGGCCATACAGAAACAAGAAAGACAATATATACCTAAAGAAACAACCGTGAAACTGGTGTCAGTGGTACAAGAGCCTCTAAAATATGGGAATAAAGATATACAAAGGTATAACTATCTATCAAAATACAAAAATTAGTTAAATTCATGTATTCTCAAGTTCTGACCTTCATGTTATATTTCATGTAACTCAATATCATCTCTTTTATTGGAAAGTAATTTCCTAAGAAAAGTTGTCCTTTTAATTCTTTGATTTATGTCTTCCACTCATAATTAGATGAATGCTAATGTTTATGCCATGTTACGGGTACGCTTTGGCCAGCGATGACATCGGTCCGGTCTTGCCCAAGGTGTAGGCTCAGGGCATGACACATACACTAGTTGGTCTACACTTTGTCCTGCGTGGTTGATCTTTCACTTTCCAGGAATAAGAAAAAAATTATAAATAAATAATTACATTAGTAAATTCACTTAACTATAATAATATAGTGTAACACTCCCAATGTGATAGATGAAGTGGGAAAACTATTTAATTTCTTGGGTACTATATAATTTTTTATAGTATGGGTGTTGTTGACAAGTCTTATGTGTTAAAATAATTTTGTTTTATAAGTACCATAAGTAGATAATTTATAATTAAAAGCACGTAAAGTAAAATCAAAATTAAATAAAAATTATTTGACTCCTAAAATATAATTGTATCATACAAGTTGAAATAAAGATAGTACATTTTTATGTTAATAGAAAATATTCTTATTCATATTTGTGCATGAAAGTTTTACTTGTTTAATCTTTCAAAGGGTAGGTATTCTATTATAAAAAGGTATATTATATAAGAGAAATGAATATGTACATTACATATCATCCAAAGAAAGTTTGATCTAGAACTAAATTTAAGAATGGATATTTACAATTTTTTCTGTTTTTATCTTCGAGGATAATTAGGAAAAACTATTGATTCTACAACATATAGTGTAATGACCCTTTCAGTTATTTCTGTATTTTTGCTTTCTTTGTACTGTTAAAGCATTCCTGTAGTGTCCCCAAGTTATATATGGCTTACTGAGATCGGTGGTTCGATGCCTTGGCCGTTCGTTAGGTCGTTATGATCATTTCCCTATTTTAGAGCCTTAACTTAGGAAATCATTGACTTTAGTCAACATTCCTAGTAAAAGTGCTAGGAATCAAATTACGATAGTTCTATTAGCTTCAGAGCATAAATTTTGATCTAGTTGGGCCCTTGGCCGGGGTGTGGGAGCTGTCGATCTAGTTTTATCTTGTTGTTTGTGTTTCTAGCCAGTTAGAGTTAAAAGTTTGGCTTTGGTCAACTTTTGATGATCGAAATGTCAGTTCTGAAATCTGAAAGTTCCATCAGCTTTAAAATATCGAGTTTGGGTTAGGTAGGTGGTTGGTTTGGGTCCCGGGTGAGGCAGGCTCATTTTGGGTGTTTGGGTTGAAATCGCAAGTGTTGACTTAGGTAAACATTTCTTTGAGACAAACTCGTTTGGAAATTTCGTCAATTCTGTTAGATCCAGAATGTCATTTCCACTCTAGTTGCATGTTTAGTTTGTGAATATCGGGTTTTGTTTGGGCCTAGAACCTACCGTGGACATTTTTCATGTTGTTGCTATTTTCTGCAGCAGAGCAGTGCTCGACGTGATTGCGCTAGAGCACCGCTATCGCGCCAATGGCACTTTCCCCCTTCAGTGCCAATAGCACAGGGGCACTGCGATCCCGCAGGTGCCCTGTTCCTCCTTCAGCATGATCACGCTAGGGTAACGCGATCGCGCCCGTGTGTTATCCCTCCTTCAGTGTGATCGCGCTAGGCCAGTGCCATTACTGCTGGTATGCGACCAAAACATATAAATCTTCCTTCTCAAAATTTTAGTTTATTTTCGATCATGACCCGATTTTTCGATCATGATAGCACCTACAACCCCCTAGTAGGTGAACTAATCCCCGTAGCCCGGAACAGTTAATAATGGGCTACTATCAACTAATCAAGCGAGATAACAGTTTAAATATGTGGAAGCAAGGGAAACTAAGTAAAGAAAAGGGACAGCAGAAATATATATACACACATATATGTAAGCTAAACAAAACTCCAAAACCTAGTATCATAGTATAAGAGCCGAAACTACATCAACAGAGCACAAAGGATCCAAAAGGGAATATACATATGTCTCTAAATGATAAAAGAGTACATAATACAGAAGAGGAACTAAAGCTAAGCACCGGTTGCCAAGAGCTCACCCTCAGTCTCGGATAATCCAATAATACCTCGCACGAGGCAGCACGGTCAGCGAATAGAACTCACACTCGGACCTGCACCAATAAATGTAGAAGTGTAGTATGAGAACCAATTGTGAAGAAACGGGTACCCAGTAGGTATCATAGGCCAACTGGGCACATATAAGATATAAAAGCAACAGTATAGCAGCAAAGAAACAAGTAGTCACAAAAATAACGAATAAGCAAATGGAAGCTAGCACAGAAAGGATACAAGGCGAAAACAATCATGCTAGGCTAGCTAATAGAAATATATGTCTCACAGACACAGGTGAAGGAAGGAAAGAAATGCACCTGGGGTCCATGCAATAACAATATATAAAGAGAGTTAAAAGAGAAGGCGGTATACTAGTAACCTCAAGTAAAAAGGGAAGGAGGAAAGGAAAATAATCATAACACGCTTGAAAACAATATTAAGACCAAGTCATGCTAGTAACACCATAATCAGGATCGATATCGTGGTAGAATAATCATAAATAAAAGTCTATCTATAGTCCCATGGGCGCCCATACACCCGAGGAACATATACAGATGAAAACAAACCTTCCGGCATCCCATAATACCGGAGCGTACACTAAGCAAGCAACAAACAAGGGTGGATCCAAACACAATATGCATGATGTGATATGATATGATGAAACCAAGTGATAGTAATACCATATGTTACCCCCTCCGGTACCTTAAAGGCCCAATAGAGGAAGGATCCATGGAAGGGATTCCCCCAGTACCTCAACTCCACTGTACACCCCTCCTCTGACACTCGCATCACGTAGCCCCTGGTCTAGATCGGCAAGGTCCATGGAGGTCTACTCGTAGACCACATAATAAATCTCATAATCTCAAAAATAACCATTCGGAGTGTAGCCGGATCCAAATATGTTACCAGACCTCGAAAATGCACGCTCGGAGTTCTACCCGGGTCTAAATCAGTGAATCAAGTCTCAAAAAGGTGCCCAGATATAACCGAGTCTAAAATAGTAGTAAAATCAAGTTGTTGCTCGGTCTGACCGAGTCTAGTACCTTTTCAAACCAATAGGAAATTAATTCTAGCACTACGGCCCAACCGAGTCTAGTGTAAGAATGAAAACAGTGATAAAAATTATTCTTTTAATTCTCTCATCCCAAGAAGATCCATAAAAACAATTCCAAGCTTTATTAACTATTTTTACCAAAAACGGACCCTTGGGGCCATTCAAGGTTTTAGAAAACCCATCAATAGTAGGCCCAAAGCCAAAACCATAGTAAAATATGTGAAAAACCTCTATGTATGCATGATAATGGCATGCTCAATCATAAACAATAGCCCAACGGCTCACAATCAACCTATTGGCTCTGCACAAGCTTCAATCGCTCTACAACATACATAACCAGCTCTATAATAACAGTATCAATGTTCGGGACTCACGGATATTCAAAAATAACCTAGCATCTATGGTCTAGAGTCAAAAACAAGGACACCTTGGACCACAAAGGTGATACTATAAACTACCACAAATACTATAGTCAACAGAGCAAAAATAAGGTGGACATGATGAAGTGGACAAGGTCTGGGGTACCAAGCTAATAAACTCAATCCAAGGATTCTAATTAGTACAGTTATATCTTATATATGTGAAGTCTAAAGGAGTTAAACCGTAACCTACCTGTCGTCTAATGATAAACTTCTAGAACGATGATGTCCAAACCCGAACCGCTCCAAGAAGCTTTGAAACGAAATAAAATTGAAATTTGGGCTTGAATAACTTGACGTAGAGAATCGATTTCTTTCACCGATCAAATGTAACGTTAATAAATATTTTTTTCCCACCAAATCTCTTCAACGTGTTCGATAGACAAATCACTAAAGTTTGGAGAGGTCTCCATTTTCACAAAATTTTATCAAATACGACCATAGGCTGCATTAAGATCCTACTTTTCTTCTACAAACACATATCCTATTCTAAACATGCCGGTTCAAAAGAAATTAATAATCCTTAGGGAAAGAACACCATAAGAAAACCCCAAGGATGCGGGTACCTTATGGGTATCCTCATGGGTTGCCTCCCATGTAGCACCTGATTTAACATCACAGCACGACGCAAGTCTTTTGGCTACTCAAACTTCACCAAAACACTCTACAAAAACCATACAGATGAGCAAGTTTCCCCCACCCCATCAAAAAACGTTGTGCACTATCCCTAATGCACTAAAAATAACTAAACAAGGGAGGGGAGGCATTCCTGTGGCACCTAAGCACGGTCATCATGTGTAGCCGGGACCACTGGATTGGTGCCCGTGTCTTTCTCACCAACAGAGGTTGCCTCAGCAGTCCTTTCAACATCAATAGCTTCTTGTGCAGCTTCATCAACCGTCTCTCCCACAATGGGGTCTAAAGAGGTTTCCTCGCGGTGCCTGCAATACCACTTCCCGAGCCACCAGTACCAATAATATCAATGCAGATTTGCTGGATGGTTAGGGACTCTTTGCGCATTCGTACTTCCTCTTTCTTTCTCCTCTTTTTATCAGCTCTATCTTCCTTATGCTTCAAAGATTTTAGGCTCAATGGGGCATCCTCGCCCTCTTCTCGAACCTGCTTATCTCTTCTCTTTCTATTTTCGTAGGCTCAGAAAGGCTACCAGGTGCCTTTTTCTCCTTGTTGGCATCTTTCGAGTGGAGGTCGGGATGTGTGTAGTCCCACAAGTTTATCATTGGTGCAAGTGGTTCCTGTGGCATAACTTCTTAAGAGCCAGAATACATAGCAGGCAGGCGTACCTTTAATTCATCAACATCCACTCGAAGAGTTGTTATCTGCTCTTTCATATCTATGAGTTCGGTTATGCCCATTTCATCCAGCTTTTCATTGATCCTCTCTTTGATCAATTCTATTATGCCATGCACATTAGCAAAGGGTGCTATGGATCTTTGTATAGAGGCATCGATAATCGACTGAAACTGTTCATCAAATTTCTTCATTTGTTCCTATAGCTGGATGGTGGTCTGAATAGTATTGGCAAAATTCACCGGATAGAAAGAATAGACTGAGGTTGGATCTTCTAATGGAGGTTCAGCAGAAGTCGAAGGAGTTGGTATAGTTTTTGGGACAAAGATGTCAACCCTGCGAGGAGTCAACACTTGAGTACTGCGGGGGTGTCGCAAAGTTAAAGTTATAATAGCTTCCTCCCTTACCGATGGAGTCTCTATATTTAGGCTACCCTTCGGGGTTGGTACGACCATCATGAAAGGTATCATCTCCAGAGAGGGGAACAAATGCATCATAGATGGTGGTGGGTTCAGTTGCTTCTGATGTACCATCCAGACCTATTATTTTGTTACCATCTTTGGACCTCTCAGGATGATAGGTCCAAATGGCACATTCTGCACGATCAATACCCAAATACTTTGGGATACCAGCATCATCACATAGCGCATTAAGGAGGCAACGAAAAGGGTAGGATGAACTTATTTTGGTGACTCTGTCCCTAATCTCTTCCGCTATGATCTTCCCAATATTCATCTTGTATTTGGATAACAGACTAGCAACCAAAATAGCCCTCTCAATTGTCAGCTGGTTATCACCACCAGTCGGCATAAGCCTGAATCGAATAATTGCCCACTAGAATTTTGCCTCAAAGGTCAGAGAAGTCTTGGTGATTTGCGGCTTTTCTTGATACAACCACTTTGGAGTGCTGGTCTTTGTGAGAACCTTGGTTAACCACTTAGTCTGGTTAGTCTCAGTATTACACTGGTAGTTGTAGTCTAAAGTCTTGAAGGGTGCACCATACTCGAGCCCATACAGGAATCGATTAATAGTCTTATCCGAGATGTTCACTGGAATACCTCTCATAGGGACGCTCTCAAGAGCGGGCAAGTCTGATGGTTTCTTACCCTTTCTGCACTGGGTCTCCTGGATAGCCTGATAGTTAGCATAAAACTCTTATATGATTGTCGGCTGATAGTCAGGAAGTGGTTTGCTAGTCTAGCCCAAGTTGTAATCGAGGAAGTACTCCTCAAGCTTTGGAAAGTCCTTCATCTTGAAGGAGTCTATCCTTCATTCCTCTGCAATCGGGCATTTTATGTGCCCTTTGGTCATCATCTCGAGCCCATAGTCAAAGATCTTCTGTGACCCTTTTACATTCCACCTTGCCTTTTCTCGGAAATGGACATCTTTCGATGTGAGGACTAGTGATATACCAGGAGCTTTGGGAGTAGGCAGTGTCTTCTCCTTTTCAAGAGTGGTGCTCTCAGTGCCGGACCCAGAACTAACATTACCACTTTTTTTAGACCTCGAATATGAACCATTTTCATAATCGTACTCGGTCTTCTTATCAGTGGAAACCTGAATAGACAACTCTTGTGCTCCCTTTTTCGGTGTAGGAGTGGCATTGCTCTCTTCATCCGAACAGGCTAATCTAGAAAATTACTCTCTCCCTCTTCAGACTGAGGGGAAGTGTGCTCGAATGCTTGCTCCTGCTCAGGTGCATCACCTCCCTCCTCTTCAGACTGGGAAGGAGATGATACCACCAACTTTCTTTTTGTCATCCGGATGAGGAGGGTGTTATCTGAATCGCTCTTCTTGACTTCTGAATCAGATTGATCTTTCAGGCAAGTACTAATGGCCTTATGTTTTGCTTTTTGGGGTCCCCCTCATCGTAGTTGAGTAAGTGGTGCCATATAGTACCTGTGGGTGAGCAATGCTAGTAAACCAAACCAAAACATAAAATAGAAAAAGAAATTATACTTGGAAAAATTTTACAAATTTTCAGCCTCCTACAGGTGTGGAAGGTCCGACGTCCCGTGGGAGAGGGCATCGAAATGAGGAAGATGAGGTTTTAGGGGCATTTTGTCTTCCCACATTGGCTTATCACGGGCGTGGGAGATCCGATATCTCATCGGGGTCAGGCATCGAAATGGGACAACAACCTTATTAGGCTTTGTTCCACTCCTACGCCCAACTCCGATGCCCGTCCAGCCCCCGATTCCCCGTCAGTACAACCCGTAGGATCAAGTCAGCACATCTTTTCTCTCCCTCTCTATTCAAAAGAGTTAATCACCTCACCCAAACAATCAATATACATAATTCATGAACCACATATCTATACACCATTAATACAATCAACACAACCCTAGTTCCCATTTGTTTTCAATTTGTACGCACAACACACAATCCCTAAGCAAAGTTTACAACTAGGGTTCGCTAAAACAATATGACTTTATAAACATATGAAATCTTAGTTTATTAAAAGCATCAAGGAGGACTTAAAATCAATAGAATCAGATGAAAATACTCTTGATTGTCATTATTATCGTGAAAACTACTTTTGAATGCTTTTGAGAACTTTACTTGTGTGCTTTGTGTGATTTTTGATATATATAGGGCAGTAGGGGAGTGATTTGCGGTGGTGGGGAGGTGATAATGGGTGAGAGATGTGAGGAGAGGGAGAAATTTGAAGTGGAGGGAGTTTGGAGTGTTTGACCTTAATTGAATAAGGTCAATTACTCATAGGACGCGGGTAAAGGGGGGAAGGGAAAATGGGTCGGGTCGGGTCAGCCTAAAAATTAAAAAAAATAGTTGACCCTTTGACCAACCCAGACGACAGGCTATCACAATGCCCGTGGGGCATGCAACATCCTGTCAAAAAGTGACTTAATTGAGTGTTGAAGGCCCCTTTCCCATGCCTATCGGGGTTATGATATCTCATCATGTGGGGGCGTGGGGAAGGTCCAATGGCTGTTCCTTTGCTAATTTTGATTTCACTCCCATTTTCTACGCCCGTACAGGCTGTGATGGCCCATTGTAGGTAACTGTGGGAATGGGGCAGTGACTTTTTCTTTGCTTTTCAACTAGCACGTCCATATCCCACGGGTGTAGGACCTGCGATGTCCTGTCGCAGATGCCTGTGGGACCCTTTTTCTGTAGAATCTCCTCTCTTCAACCTCACCAACTCTTGCACACTTAACAAATGTTAGTTCATGGGTTGCCTTCCATGCAACACCTGATTTAACATCGTGTCATGACGCAGGTCACTTGACTACTCAGACTTCATCAAGTTTCCTTCATGGGTTGCCTTCCATGCAGTGCCTGATTTAACATCATGGCACGACACAGGTTACTTGATTAATCAGACTTCACCAAGTTCCAAAGCTTCTACCATCTTGATCTCCTTAGCATCTCCCAGATAAGCTTTAACACGCTGACCATTTTTCTTGAATCGCTTACTGACATGGTTCTCAATCTCAATAGCACCACGTTGGAAAACTTGTACCACTCGGAATGGCCCCATCCACTTAGACTTAAGCTTACCTGAAAACAAGCATAGTTTGGAATTATTGAGTAAGACCAGCTCACCTGGCTGAAAATCTCTTAATCTTCCTGTCATGGTATAACTTCATCTTTTCCTTGTACAGAGCTGAACTTTCATATGCATTTAGGATAAATTTATCAAGTTCATTTAACTGGCCAAGTCGCTGATAAGATACGGCATACCTGTCCAAATTCAACTTCTTCAGCGCTCACATGGCTTTATGCTCAAATTCCACTAGAAGATGACATGCTTTGCCAAACACAAGTTTGTACGGTGACATACCTATCGGAGTCTTGTAGGCTGTCTAATATGCCCTTAGGGCATCATCAAGCTTCCTATCCCAATCAGTTCTGTGCACATTCACCATCTTCACAAGGATGGACTTAATCTCTCGGTTGGAGACCTTGACTTGCCCACTCGTCTGTGGATGGTAAGGAGTCTCCACATTGCGTCTCACCCCATACTTATCAAGTAGAGCTCTGAATAGTTTATTGCAAAAATGTGACCCTCCATCACTGATAATAGCTCGTGGTGTGCCAAATCTACAGAAGATGTTCTTTTTCAAGAATGTTTTTACACTCTTGCCTTTATTGTTGTGAAGCTCTACGACCTTCACCCATTTTGAAACATAGCCAAAAGCAACCAAGATATACCTCATACCCTTCGACATCCCAAAAGACCCATGAAGTCAATTCCCCAGACATCAAACAATTCAATCACGAGGATCAGAGTGAGAGAAAGCTCATGCTTCCTTGATATGCCTCCTTCCCTTTGGCATCATTTACAAGCCCTTGCATACTCATGAGAATCTTTGTCGAGGGTCGGCCAATAGTAGTCACATTACAGAATCTTGTGAGTTATTTGGGTTCCACCATTATGCCTCCCTATAGGAGAGGATGACAAGCCTCAACTATATCCTCCGTCTCTGATTCAGCCATGCATCTCCAAATCATGGTATCACCACATACACGAAACATATGGCTCTTTCCAGAAAAACCTCTTCACATCGGACATGAACTTCCTCCACTGATGGACTGTCAAGTCTGAAGGAACTATGTCACTTTCCAAGTAGTTGGAAAAGTCTGTATACCATGGAATTAAATCTTGAGAAGAATCCAATACTCGCTCATCTGGGAATGCATCATCGATCTCTAATTCATCTTTCCATTGCAACATGGCCTCATCCTTAAGTCTAGATAGGTGACCAGCCAACAGATTTTCAGTACCTTTGCGATCCTTGACTTCAAAGTCAAATTCTTGCAACAGCAAAACCCAATGAATCAACCTAGGCTTAGCATCCTTTTTCTCCATCCGATACCTAAGAGTTGCATGGTTTGTGTGCACAATTACCTTGGTACCAAAAAAATAAGATCTGAACTTCTCAAATGCAAACACCACAGCTAGAGGCTCTTGTTCGGTCATAGTATAGTTCTTCTAGTTTGGATTTAGTGCTTTGCTGGCATAGTAAATTAGATGAAGAATATTATCTCTTCTCTGTCCTAGGATTGCTCCTAGCGCAACTCCACTACAATCACACATCATCTCAAATGGCTCCGACCAATCAGGTGCAAACTGCAACTTTAGGCACTCGACTTCCTTCAAACATGCCTCATCAAACACAAACGTCACATCCTTCTCTAATAATGTTCCAAAGGGATGTGCGATCTTTGAGTAGTTTCTTATGAATCTGCAATAAAATCCAGCATTCCACAAGAAACTTCGAACACCCTTAACTGAAATTAGAGGAGGCAATTTTTTAATCACCTCGATTTTCACCTTATCAACCTTAATCCCCTTCTTTGAAATCCAGTGGCCCAACACAATACCCTCCTTGACAATGAAATGGAACTTTTCCGAGTTCAGCACCAAGTTGCACTCTTCACATTTCTTCACCACACAACTCAGATGGGCTAAACAGCCATCGAATGAATCACCCACAACAGAGAAATCTTCCATGAATACCTCTATAGTGTCTTCCACCATGTCATAAAGATAGACATCATGCATCTCTAGAAGGTTGCTCGTGCATTACATAATCCAAACGACATCTTTCTGAACGCGAATGACCCATATGGGCAAGTGAAAGTGGTTTTCTCTTGGTCTTTAGGGGTGATAGAAATCTAATTGTACCCTGAGTTACCATCAAGAAAACAATACCATCATCTACCAGCAAGACGGTCTAACATCTGATCCATAAAGGGCATAGGAAAGTGATCCTTCTTAGTCCATGCATTCAGCTTTCTGTAATCCATGCAAACATACCAGCCTATGACTAGTCTCATAGGAATCAACTAATTATTAGAATTAGGAACCATTGTGATTCCTCTTTTCTTCGGCATACACTGAACCAGGCTCACCCACTTATTGTCCGCAATAGGTAAACCACACCTGCATCCAACCACTTTATGATCTCCTTCTTGATAACTTATTTCATAGGCTGATTCAACCTACACTGATGCTCAATACTTGGAATAAAATTTGGCTCAAGCTAGATTTTGTGCGTGCATATGCCTGGTCGGATACCAATAATGTCAGCGATGGACCAACCAATGGATCTTTTGAACTTCTTTAATACAAACACAAGTGCTTTAACCTGCCCTTCTCATAAGTTAGCTGTAATAATCACAGTCAAGGTGTTGTTAGCTCCCAAGAAAACATAACACAAGTGTGATGGAAGTGCCTTGAGCTCCAAGACTGGAGGTTCCTCAATAGATGGTTTGCAGGTGGGGTTACTCTATTCTACAAGTCTAGATCAAGCTTCTTCAGAGCATAAGAGTAGGAACCCATACCAGCAAGTTCTTCTACCATGTCAGCATATTCATCAATTTTATCCCCATCAAAGTTTATAATCACGGCTGTAAGTTCTTCAACACCAAGTCTCTCCTAAACTAGTAGTGATAGTTGTTCTTCATCCATAACATCAATAACTGAAACTACCCTTATGTCATCATGGTGCTTCATTTATCGGGACAGATTAAAAGTAACTTCCTCATCATTCAGCCTAAATTTCATCTGTCCTATCTCCAAATCAACTAAAGCATATCCTGTGGCAAGGAATGGCCGCCTCAAAATGATTGGGACCTGAAAATCTACCTCACAGTCTAAAATCACAAAGTCTGCTGGGAAGATAAAAGACTCCACTTTCACAAGCACATCATACAAGATACCTACAAGTCTCTTCACGGTGCGATCTGCCATCAATAGCCGTATTGTTGTTGGTGTGGGGGCTCCTAAGCCCAACTATATGAAAACTTCCAAAGGCATCAAATTGATGCTCGCACCCAATTCATATAAATCCATGGCAAAATGAATTCCCCAATCGTGCAAGGAATGGTGAAAGCTCCAGGATCCTCTTTTTTCTGTACTAGAGAACGTGAGGCTATTATACTACAATGGTGCATATTGTCTGCAGGCTCAAAACTGACCGTTCTCCTCTTCATTACCATGTATTTAATGAACTTTCCATATCCAGTCACCTACTCTAGAGCCTCAACCAAAGGAATATTAACCGAAAGCTACTTCAACATGGAGATGATTTTTCTGAACTTTCTGTCTTCAGCTTTCTTGGCTAGTCTATGTGGAAAAGGAGCAGGAGCTCATGGCATAGGCTTTACAACTTCTGGGACCTCCTTTCCCTTTCTTTTGATGGCATACAGTTCCTTTGCAGTGCGACAACATTCATCATCACCCTTTATCTCAGATTCGACTACAACTTCAACCTCATTATTTTCAATCTCAGTTTGTTCCTCAACAACTATAAAGATAGTACGGTCAACTATTTCCTTTCTGCTTTGTATGGTCACAGCCATGCACTGTCGATCATTCTTTGGATTCTGAACTATATTACTTGGAAGAGTACCCTTTTGACCCTTGTTGAGGGTTGTATACATTTGGTTCATCTGTGTCTCAATCTTCTTTATGGCGACTGCATGTGACTCCACCTTCTGACTCATACCTGAGATGTCAACATGCATCTCCTTTAAGTTACCATCAGTTGATTCTACTTTTTGCAACACCTTGGCTATCATCTCTTTGACAGTTAACTGATCAGATCCTATTTCACAATTACCAGGAGGGACATATATGCCACTTTTATCATTTTTGTAACCATCCCTCTTGTGCCAGTTATCATCCCTATCTCTTCCCCTGCTCCTGTCTCTATAGCCAGACCGGTTGTAGTTGTCATCTCTATCTCTGTTTCGACCTTGATTTCCTTGTCTATTGGCCCAAAAACCCGCCACTTTATCATTCAAATAATTGGCTTCTTCATTAGATTCATGCTCATCCTATCTCGGTGGCTTTACTTGTGAACCTACATCCTTTACCTTTTCCAGACTGCCATTGAAAATTTGTTTCACAATTAGATCTATAGTTGTTTGTAACCCTGCGAAACCTTGTTTAAGCTCCAGTAAAATTCTTGATAGACAATGGATTTTCCAACTATATAAGTTTCGGCCAAGCTCTCAACTTCTTTCATATGCCAGTCCATGTTCATCTTGGTAACCCTATCAAGCATCTTAGAAGCTTTGACATAAGTATTCTCCATGAATACTCCCCCGGTTACTGTATTTGCTACTGCCTTGGTGTTTGTGTTCAGTGCTCTGTAGAAGATCTCCATCAAATGGTCCAAAGGGATTCTGTGATTCAGAACCTACTTCAGCTTCTTATTGAACCTAAGCCATGTTTCATATAATGCCTCTGTGGGAAGCTGCTTAAAATTATAGATCTCTTGCTTTAGCTACAACATCCTTGATAGAGGGAAGAACCTCTCTAGAAACAAATTTCTCAGTTCAAGCCATGTGAATATCGAAGCGTCAGGTAGTTCCACAAGCCAAAGTGTTTCTTCTCAAGGCAAATAAAATAGAAAGAGCCACAATCTTATATCATCTTGATCTACCCCTGGAAGGTTGTAAGCCTTACAAATCCCCATAAAGTTTTTCAAGTGCAAGTTCACATCATCAGTGGGCTTGCCAACAAATAATCCCTTCAAGTTCAACAGCTGAATCATAGTGCTCATAATATCAAACTTTGTACCATCGAGAAATGGTGTCAATACTATGAGGCCAGTTGTCTCTGTGTCATCATCATCAATAATGCACCGAGGGAAGTGTTAGCGTTGCTACATCTGTCGGCCTCTATTCCCTCTTGGTGTGATTGGATCTTGAGGTACATTGCATCGAGCTGCCTCGTCTCTCGCAGCTTTAGCATCTAGTGTGATTTGATGAGAAGCTTCTTGTCTAGCTTGTCGTGCTTGTTAATCTTGAGCATTATGTTGAGTGAGTGCATCCACAGCTTGCACATCTTGCACAAATTGAGCATCTTCTTCTACCTTTTGCCTCTCTTGTTCTTCAGCCAACCTCCATCATGTGGCCTGTTCAGATGTCTCAAAAACTCCTTCCTTAACCATGTTTCTCAGAGTTCATGAGAGTTTGAGATCTAATGGAATTAGGGGATTGCCTTGACTCATGTACCGTGCAGGCATAATTATGCAACTTGTGGAACTAAAATAAAAACAATAGAAAAAGCAAAATCAGGAAATAAGGACTAATAGTGAAATAAACACAATCTCTCTTAATCCTAAACCGTATTCCCCGACAATGGCACCAACATTTGACACACCCAAATTACACCTCCTTTTAGAAGCATAAAGTAGTTGATGTTCAAATATAGAACCCAATGAAGGTTGGGGCCGATCCCACAACGGATATGGTAGGACTAGGGTCAATTATGTTTATTCACACTCTTAGCCATTTATTTCCCTCGAGGGGAGTATTAAAGTAACAAGTAATGTTGTAGTTAAGATTCTAACAAGTAACAAGGTAATAGTTTTATGTATTTTAATCAATGAGAGAAGCGACTAGGACAGTGTTCCCCATGAAATCATAATGTAGTGAGGCATTGTACTTAGTAATCGAGTTTGGTGCTATGCATGCAAGATCGGTAAGTTAGGTTCCCTAAGCGGATGGTTGCCAAAATAGAAGAATATCACCATGCAACTTCGTCAGTCTATTGGTGTTTGCTTTTCTAACCCTTACTAGTGATCCCATATTAGCTTTCCCTGGGCAAGTTCAAGGTAATTAGGTGAGGGTTAGTAGACTCAAATTTCCGTTGGATAATCCCATTTCCCATTCGTTACCCCTTTTGTCAAGCAAGTAGGAATAAGATGATTTCTGACGTTTGCAACAGTTAAAAGCAATCAAAACAAGAGAAAGTACAATAAATGGATGAACACCATCTTAGGATTACCAAGTACTTTGCCTACTGTGTTAATCCTTCATGGTTCCCACAACCCTAGTTGTGGATTTATCTACTCATAGTTGTAAGAAGACAATCAGATTTAGGTGAAGAGATCATGATTATAACTTACAATAACAAGTAAAGAAAACTGGAATCTTGAATTCTCAAGAACACTTCAATAATCAAGAACAATAATCAAATTCTCAAGAACTGTGTTATGATGTCTCAATTATGCGTAAACAAAGTGTAAAAATATATAACTAGTACATAACGTTCAAAATAAAACCTAAGGGAATGTATTTATAGATAAAACAGACCAAATCCTAACTGACCTAGGAGAACGGGACGTGGCAGTTCTGACGGGCAAGCCCCACGAGCCATCGTGGGTGCCACGGGAGTCGTGGGTGCTCATCGAACTTTCTCTTACTTTTCGTCTCAGTCTCTGTTCCTCGTTTCCATGGGCAAATGCAATGGGTCATTGTGGTTTCCATTCCCATCGTGGGCAGCTCATCGGCTAACAACTTTTCTCCTCTATTGCCTTTGGCTCATTTCGATGGGCTCTGCAATGTCCCGTCATGTCTCTCACAAGCATCGTGGCTGCTTGTTAGTCTTGACATCTTAGGCTCAGCTTCACTGGTTCATTCCCATGGGCAAATGTGATGGCCTGTGACTTCTCTAAAGCCCATCCCAACTAAGTCGTGGGATGGGTTTTGCCTTTAAGTCCCTCTTGTTAATCCGGACGCCTTCTCCCATGGGCCATGGTGGATCCCACACCCGTGGGGCATGCCTTTTTACCTAAAAAACTGCAACTTTTTAGTCTTTTTGTCTTTTCAATACTTTTTTGTGCACATGTAACAAACGAACATCATATCTAACAAAACACACTTAAGAACTCCCAAAATCCTCAGTTTTAAGCATCGAAAGTGCCGTGTAATTGGCACATATGCCCGTGGGACATTTCCAAACTTTTTCTCAGTTAATTTTATTGCATATGTTGATGAGCTCTGGCGACCGGTGAGATTACTCTGGATTTTACTTTATTACATATGTCACATATTGCATTGTATCAGCCCATAGTGCACGACATTCTTCTTGTATACCTATATTGTGTGTATTATTTTTATTATTATCTTCACCTTATTCCCATTATATTTGAGATTTTTTAGGTTTAGCTTCCGGTATATAGTTTCCTTTTATATCTTTTATATTATATATTATCTCCTGAGCAAAATCGGCCTATGAATCCTTTTGAGTACCCCGTGTGTTAGTGTTCATACTACACTTTTGCATCTTTCTTTGATGCAACGCCCAGTATGAGTCACCCTCGCGGATTCCCCGCTAATGCATGGACTTTTGTTGTTCGGGTCATGGTGAGCTCTTGTCGTGCAGAGATTTACTGCTTTTTATCTTGTATCCACTGTCCATATTTTGTACCTGCCAGAGAGTTGTATTAAGTATACCCATACTCTAGTACCTTTAGAGGCTCTTTTACCGGTGACACCAGATCCGGGGTTTGTATCTAGTATATATTGTCTTTCTATCACTTGTTCGGGCCCATGTTGTATATTTAATATATGTTATATATGTATGTCACAATGAAAAATTGAGCCATGATGGTGCCTACTATAATAACCCAGTAGGCAAGACGAAACACAAGACAAAAGCTGAAAGTAAAGCCTAACAATAAATAACGTAGAAGTAGAATAATGAGATGGACGGGCCACAAGTATTGATATATACATAACGGTATAAATTATATACTACGGGCCTTACGAAAACAAGAAAGACAATATATAACTATGGAAACAACCCCGAAACTGGTGTAACTAGTACAAGAGCCTCTAAAGTACAGGAATAAAGCTATACAAAGGTATAACTGTCTATCAAAATACAAAAATTAGTTAAAGTCATGTATTCTCAAGTTCTGACCTTCATGTTATATTTCATGTAACTCAATATCATCTCTTTTTATGGAAAGTAATATCATAATAAAAGTTGCCCTTTTAATACTTTTCATTCCATGTTACAGGTACGCTCGGGCAAGAAATGGCATCCGGTGCCGGTCTTGTCTAGGGTGTAGGCTCAGGACATGGCACATACACTAGTTGGTCTACACTTTGTCCTGCGTGGTTGATCTTTCACTGTCCAGAAATAATAGAAAATTTATAAGTAAATATTTACATTAGTAAATTCATTTAACTATAATAATATAGTGTAACACTCCCAATGTGATAGGTGAAGTGGGAAAACTATTTAATTTCTTAGGTACTATATAAATTTTTATAGTATGGTGTTGTTGACAAGTCCTATGTGTTAAAATAATTTTATTTTGTAAGTACCATAAGTAGAAAATTTATAATTAAAAGCAGGTACGGTAAAATAAATATGTTGAATAAAAATTATTTGATTCCTAAAATATAATTGGATAATACAAGTGTAATAAAAATAGTACATTTTTATGTTAATAGAAACTATTCGTATTCATATTTGCGCATGAAAGTTTTACTTGTTTAATCCTTGAAAGGATAGGTATTATCTTATAAAAAAGGTATATTATATAAGAGAAATTAATATGTAGATTACATACCATTCGGAGAAAGTTTGATCAAGAACTAAATTTAAGACTGGATATTTAAAAAAAATTCTATTTTTATCTTCAAAGATAATTAGGAAAAACTATTGATTCCACAACATATAGAGAAATATTATTAATCAAAAATATAAATTTGTTAAAATTCTTAATACAAAATTCATATATATATATATATATATATATATATATATATGGCATGAATTAGAAACTTGGTTTATGTTCAAAGTGCTTATCCTGTTATTAATATAACTGT
Source organism: Jaltomata sinuosa (assembly GCA_003996215.1). Taxonomy (NCBI): domain Eukaryota; kingdom Viridiplantae; phylum Streptophyta; class Magnoliopsida; order Solanales; family Solanaceae; genus Jaltomata; species Jaltomata sinuosa. The sequence continues at coordinate 258,623 of QJPP01002628.1, forward strand.
GTATTTTCTTACACTTTCAAACTATAACCTAGCGAATTAGCTTATCTTTCCTTACATTAGCCAAAAAAATCTTTCTTTTCTCTCAACAAAAACTCTTTTGTGTAGAAATATACCGTACAAGAACATATGGAAAACTTCAAGTCCGACTCTCCTCTACCACTAATGGCTTCTTCTGAGCTTTCATCTAATGTAACTTTTGAGATATTAACTCGAACGTCCTTAGAAACACTAGATACATGCAAATTATTAAAAAAAATATGGAATGCCATGACGTACGAATCAAGCTTCATGCAAAGTTATTGTGATAGAACCAGCAATATTTCAGGTTATTTTTTTAATATTTTTTAATTCATGTGACTGAACTTAGAATATAACTCTAAACTACATTCATACTATAATATTTCAGGTTACTTTGTTCAAGGTTTAGACAACTCCATGTATATTTCAGAGTTTGTTTCAATGGACAGTTGTTCGGAAAAAGATCCATTGTCACATCTACCTGTTGAAGCCTTAAAAGTGAAAGATAGATTTTTCAACATTTACAATAGCAATATAAAGATTGAGGCTTCCTCAAAGCAAGGGATTGTGTATTGTGTGAGACCAATAAGGAATAATAGTCATAGGTACTACATTTGCAAACCTAGTACTCAAGAATGGAAAGTGTTGCCAAATCCAAAGCTGAGATATTCAACTGTCAAAGTTGCTCTAGTGGTACTTAAATCAAATCCTTTACGTTTTAAGATTATTCGTTTGTCAAAGGACTCGCCATTTCGTTCTAGGTATGTAAAATTATATACACTTTTAATTTTCTTTTCTTTATAGTTATTAGAAAAGATCCTTCATTTGAGTCTTTGTTTATATATAGGCATTTGGGACATGACAATTATTGTTGTGAAGTCTTTGACTCAGAGACTAATGCATGGAGACGGGCAAATATAATTTCACTTTCTAAAGATGTGTCTTTCAATCATTATCTACCTATTAATGCAAGTGGTTTACTTTATTTTCTAACAACTGATGATCAAGTATTAGTCCTAAACTACGATGGGGAAGATGCGTATCCAAGATTTTATCTTCCTGAACAAGTGACCCAAAATGAAGATTATAAAAACAAAAAACTAATTTCATACGAAGGCAAGTTGGGATTTATTTGCTTGTCTCCCAGTGAAATCTTAGATCTTTGGTGCATTGAGAACACAATAACTCACTTTTGGAGGAAGATACAAGAAGTCGAGACTGAAAACATCAAGAGGGTGACAAATCACCCTAGTTTGATTGATTTCTACAATAGTGATGTTATTTTTCTGATGGGTTTTAATGTATATGTGTTTTACAAGCAACAAAATGCAAGTTTGCATGTGGTTAAATTGGACAGGGTAAATTATCTTACTGAAATATTTCCTGTTCGTTCAGATTTAGTTCCAATTAATTGGATTAATTGGCCATTTGAACGCAAGGAGAAAAATAAAGGCGATGAATTGCTTGAAGAAATATAATTCATTTTACCTTGATGATACAAAAAAATCATACCAGTGGTGCATGGAGTTAAACTCCTTAGAAGTTGTAATTCTTTCTATAATTGTCTCTCTTTTATATTCCTTTGTAATATTGTATTGTTTTGGAATTTTTTTGGTCAACAATAAGAGTTTTCATTTTAATATTTTGTTAGCCAAAAATTTTCAAGACTTATATATATTTATTGTAATGACCCTTCCGGTCATTTCCACGTATAAGTTTTGAAGTCAAGCAAATCGACAAAAGTTATCGTAAGTTCTTTAATGAATTTCCTGAACTTTGGGTCAAATGTCTCAGGGCTTTTCTCTCAATATATAAAGAGTTAGAAGTCCCCCAAAATACCAAATCGAAGGTCTACGAGTCTAGTTTCCTACGCACAAAACCTCACGTCCAACTGATCTCGGAGTAAAAGGTTATGACTGTTTTACCGCGGACTGTCTGGCAGAAAACGGGTTGCGAACCGGGTCGCGAACCGGATCGGGTAAAACTCGATTTAAGCCTCGACTTCACGTTTTAAAACGCCATTTCAGTTCCGAAACAGTAATAAAACATAAGGGAGGATCCCGAGAGAATTCTTGAGTATCAAAATCGTGAGTTGGCGAATTACGAGCCTAAACTTAAGAATTTTATTAGCATCGTGCGTGTATTTGAAAATATTTTATTTAAAAGTTGAATTTGGTAAAAACTATATTAGTATTTCCTTTTCAAAATATTTTAAAGGTTTATGGGAAATATTTTTGAAACATTATAATTGTATATGTATTTATTTTATAAAGTTTTTATACATTGTATTATTTTAACGGAGATAGTAAACTTAATTACGTTGAAATTTATTAATATAATATAGTAGGTTTTGTTTGAAATAATTTTCTATGAATTATGGTATATTTAAAATATTATATTTATTGTACCACGAACCTACGCAATACCCGAGTATATAAATAACGGGATAAGAATATTATTTTGTTGGCTTGTAATTGCCACCTCCACTCCACGTGTAGGTGGAGGGGGTGGCCAGCAGGTACCAACTATAAGAGGTGGCATCACATAAGCATTCTCATGACGCTAATTTCTAAGTAGGTATATATTAAGTAATTACACTAGTTAATGCTACTGTGAGAGCAATTTAATGCAAATTGCCTACTGCCGTGACTTATATATCTACATATACATATCTTCACTATGTTGGATATATATAGAACATTAGGGGGGTTTGGTAGAGAAACTATATTTTGATGTTATGTTTAATTTCAGAAAGGAAATAAATTATCGACGTCAAGTTATTCAAGCCCGAGTTCAAGTTTGATTTCGTTTTGGAGCTTCTTTTTGGAGAGGTTCAAGCTTGTCATCGGACGACAGATAGGTTACGGTTTATTTTCCCCAGACTTTGCATATATAGAATAAAATTGTATTAATGGGCATCCTTGGGTTGGTTTATTAGGTTGGTACCACAGACCTCGACCGCTTTATTCATGTCCGCCTACTTTTTTCCTCCTGCTTGTATATCTTTGCCGGATATATGTTATTTACCCTTGTGGTCCTGCGAGGCCTTGTTGACTCTGGAACATAGAAGGTGGGATTTTGGGAATGTCCGCGAGTCCCGGGCATAGAATTATCCTTCTAGGCTGGTTATGCTTGCTGAGTAGCTGTGGGCCTGTGCAGGGTCGGTAGGTTGATTGTGAGCTGTGGGGCAGCTATTGTGTGTGATCATACCATTTCCATGCATATAAAGAGGTTTTATCCATGTTTTACTGTGGTTTTGGCTTCGGGCCTACTGGCATTATTTTCTAAACCTTGCATGGCCCGGGGGGCCCGTTTTGGTGGAAATAATTTGGAAATGGTTTGATTTACACTTGTGAATATTTTGGGGCAAGAAAGTAAATTATGTTTTAAATCATCAGTTTTATGATTAACGCTAGACTCGGCAGGGCCGGAGTGCTAGTTGAGTTTTCTTATTATTTGAGATGATTTTTAGCCTCGGTCGGACCGAGCACCTGAGATAACTTTTTACTGTTTAGACCCGGTTATGACCGGGCACCCTTGGGGGGGGTTTTTGAGATATTTTCCTACTCTTTAGTCTGGACAGGGTCTGGGCATTGGCATATTGAGCTGGGTTTCTATTCTGATACTAGAGTTTTAGTATGGGGTCTGGACCTCCATGGACTTGCTATCCAGGCCAGGGGCTACGGGCTGCGTGTGCCGGAGGAGGGGTATACGGTGGAGTAGAGGTATACGGGCAGAGTCCTTCCATGGAACCTACCTGCTGGGCCGGATCGGCGCCGGAGAAGGTACATACAGAGATACCATGGCACTTGAGATCTTCATGCATCATATTATTCATGGTTCGAGGTTCCACCCTTGTTTGTTGTTTGCTGATTGTACGCTCCGGTAGTATGGGATGCCGGAGGGTTTGTTTTCACTTGTTTATGTTCCTCGGTTGTATGGGCGGTCGAGGGACTGTAGGTAGACTCTTTCTATTTACTTGTAGAATTATTCTGTTAGGTTAATTATGAAATTGGTTTGCTGATTGTTGAGTTGCTGGGTGTGAGATGTATAGATTAGTCTGGACTTGAATTCATGTCTCTGAGCATGCCTATCATTACCCTTTCTCTCTTCTTCTTACACTTGAGGTTACCGGTATACCGTCCATTTCGTAACTTATTTTGTATACACTGTTATTGCAAGGACCCCAGGTGCGTTATTTCTTACTTTCACCTGTGCCTATGGTGTGTATATTCTGCTTACTAGCCTCATATGTGGTTCTGTTGATTTCCCTCTGGGCTAGTTCCTGTGTACCATTCGTTGATTTCTGTGACTGCTTGCTTCTATTCTGTCTATTACTGTGCTTTTATTTTATATGTGCCCAGTCGGCCTATGATACCTACTGGGTACCTTATGCTTCGCATTTGGTGCTCACCCCTACCCCCTGCATCTTTGGGTGCAGATCCTAGCGTGGGCTATCGCCGTTAGATTACTGTGATTCGTGCTTGGAGATCTGTCGGGGACTACTTCAGACTGAGGGTGAGCTCTTGGCGATCGGAGCTTAGCTTTAGTTTATCTTTTGCTTCGTGTACTCTATTACAAATCAGAGACATCTGTTTATATAGTTTTGGTTTATTTGCACTCCATGTACGTAGTTTGGCTCTGTATTATGATACCAGGTCTTGGGGTTTAGTTTAGTTTCCGCATATGTATATATTTATATTCCTTTTATTTGTTCTCTTCATCTTGTTCCCTTATTTGTTGGATAGTAGCCCATTGCTAACTGTTCTGGGCTATGGGGATTGGTTCACCTACCGGGGGTGTAGGTGCCATCATGATCGAGAAATTGGGTCGTGACATTTATATTCAAAGGCTTCACCAAGGATAGATTAGCAACGTGTTCTAATCAAGACCATCTCAAATCTTAACCAATTTAGCTGCAATGTGGTAATTGGGAATTGAAAATCTTATTTTACGTGTAGATTTAAACCATAATTACTAGTTTAGGAAACTTGCGGGTTTCTCCAGAGCAAAAACAAATCTGCAGCAACCACGACTCAAGTCATTGATCTTTGAGATTTTTCACAAAGCGGATGAATTTCCTTTGTCCACACCCTATATCATTTGGGGATGCAGAGTGTTTCACTAACCCTAGCCATCATCAAATGTGAAAACAAACAAACTCTTATTCTCCTATATCCATAATTGTGTATTTTTTATATACACTAGGGTTAGAATTAAGGTGGATGACAAACTAATAGGTTAACAGAAAAATTAACACCCCTTATGGGTGGATCCGATTCAATTGGGATTTAAAACATTAAATCAAAAGACTTGGCTAGAATCAGAAGGATTTCTTGAAATTAAATGGTAAAATACTAATGGGATTCATTTATGAGGACTATGTTCTTGCCTACAAACTTAAAATGTTGAAACTTAGCTAGCATTTGCCCATAGATACCCAAATATTTTTGGAAAGTTAGTTTTGTTAGGGCTTGCCCTGAATTTTCTACTTTATCTGAATTATACCATAATTGTGTTTTACCTTGAAAATATTTTATTGGTGGAAATAGTTTTTTCTAGGAAAAGATCTCATCCATAATTAGTTAATTATTTCTTGGAGGAGAAGTTTTAGACTTCTATAAATAGAAGATCTTTACTTTTCATACACAATACAATAACATCCACAATGTAGTCATCAAAGAATTTTGTTTAGAGTGAGATTATTCTCTCATAGATTTTATGCTTTTTAATTTAGTTTTTCATATATAGGCCAATTGGCCAAAGCCATAATAATATTATGCTTTTTAGTATATTTTTCTTTGTCATCTGATTTATCACCGTTTATGATTTGCAATTATATCTTCCATATGACGCCCTCTCAATTTTGATCCGAATAAATTTTGGGTGAAGTCTTGGATGATGTCTCTACATGTGTTTGGACATGGTTTTAAGAAAAAAATACGAAATATAATTTATACCCATAAGTTGTGACAACTATTAAAAAACTCATAAGTTTGTATTATCATTTTACAATGACCATGTTATGTGATAACCATGTTTACCACTGCTGACTTGACATATATGCATAAATGCACACATTTTTATTAGTTCGCCAGGAGACAAGAATGAAAGAATTGAAAATTATTGAAAGAGTATCGTCCTAAAATTGAATATTGTTACACATTGGACAAGTATCGTGTATTGTATTTGAGTCGTATAAATAGTTGCATTGAGAAATCAAAAAGAAAAGAAGGTATATTATAGTTGGCAGATATGTTATAGTTGGGAGCAATAAATAGTGGAATTTTCTTTATACAATATAAATGTTTGGAGCAAATTTTTAAAAATACCCAGAAACTAAAATTTGGCCCAAAAATACTTTTTTCAAGTTTTTGGGATCTTGGATTTTTTGTCAAAAATTCTTGCTAAAAATTGATAAATTGTATGGCCTGACACTTTTTGACATGATTATTACCAAAAATTACTTGTACTTTTTATGGACAAACGGGTCCTTAAATTAGAAGAATGGAGAAGGAAGAGAGATGCACTTAGCAATATTAAAGAGTTAGAAACTGTGGATGAGTAAATAAACAAACGTTAAAAGAGCTTTAATGCTTCTTTTATTTCTCCCACTGCTTAAAAGGCAGGAGCAATGGATATGAAAGTTTTTTGGCCAATTAGTTTAGTATGTATTTTTTATGAAATCATCTACAAGAAGTTGGCCGAAAGATTAAAAATGCAAGTAAATCACATATAATGTTCTATTAGAAAATGAGTGTCTTGACAATAGAAAAAGACAAGATGGAGCCTGAATTCTATGTAAACTTGACACATTGAAAATTCATTCAATCGTTGGGCTTATCTTCTCAACCTATTAAAAGATCTGGGGTTTATGAGATAAATGGACCGACATGACAGATAATGCATGTCTGCAACTCATCTGCTAGATTTTTCGGTGATCATCAATAGGTCATGTAATGACCCTCCTAGTCATTTCTTTGTTTTTATGTGTTTTTACCATTTCGAACTTTCGCTTAGCTTCTATGCTACTTTTGTGACTTTCTGGAATGAGTGATATGGTTTCTGAGGTGTTCGATCAGATGAGAATTTTCTCAGCACAGTTAGCTCCAGAGCATGGCTAGTAAACAGGCTCAGATAAGAATTTTGTCAGTGCCATTAGCTTTGAAGTGTGGATTTATGGCTAGTGGGACCTTTGGTTTGGGTCTCGAGACTTCCAGACTCATTTTGGGTACTTTGGTGGATTGCATGCAAAACTAGAAAAGTGTTGACTTTGGTCAACATTTTATCAAAATTACCTGCGTTAGTCATTTTGATGATTTTGTTAAGTCTGGAAGCCCACTTCTAGTTAGGTAGCATATTTTATTTATGGTCATGGGATTTTCAATAAATCTTGAGGGTCAATTCAGAGTTATTTTTGACTTTGTGAAACTGTTGTTTTTTCATATCTGGTGTAGCTCATCTTTTCTCTTCGCATTTGCGAGGAGGCCACCACGTTCGCAATGGGTCCTTCGCCTTTGCAAAGTAGGGTCCTGTGGGACCTGGTCTAGGTTTTCACATTTGTGCAGGGACCCTTGCATTCGCCAAGGTTCAGCTGGATGTGGTCTCGCATTCGCGAGAGGGTCCCCACGTTCGCAATTAAGGACCCCTGGCAGTATATATTTTTAAACTTCATTTTTCTCATCATTTCTTTAACGAACTTGAGACCTCTTGAGCTTGGGAGATAGCTTCTTGTGGAATTTTCATCTGCTATGAGTCCGGGTAAGTTCCTAGTACTCTCCTCATGTCTTTTCCGTTGTTTTCCTCATTTATTACCTCCTTAATTTCCATTAATTTCAGCTCAATTCTTAAAAATCCTCTATTATTCCTTTAAATTTTTAAGCTGTTTCGAGCCTCGAAATGGTTCCCATTCACACCAAACTTTTTGGAATGGGTTTCTTACCCTACAAGGAATATAATTATGAAATTTTTTTTTTTAACGGGTCCCAATGGTCATTTTTGACCTGATTTCAAGCCCGAATTATGAAATATTAATATGGGTGTCGTTAGTCCCATTTTGACATGTAGAATCTTTATTGATAGCGTGACTGCGATCCAAGGCATTATGAAAGGGGATAGCTATTGTGTGATGGTCCGTGATTTACCGTTCGGCGACGATGTAGCTTATTATTCCCCTTCGTTAGACATAACTCTGCTAGATAGTATATTTTACAAGTTTCTTGATTGTTAGGATTTTTTGTTAGGTAGGATTAGGTTGGTAGTGACTTCTGAATTTTGTAGCCTGTTTCTAGGACCATAAAATAGTATTCCTTTGTAAGCCTTAGTATAGGTTGCCTTTTGCGGTATTGAGATTAGATTAGGAATCATTAGGCTACGCTTAGGAGAAGTTTTCATGGTAGAGTAGCTTTATTGGTTGATTTACGTTTTATCGCTTTACTTTCTGTATTTTCCTTTGATTTTAAGATTGTGGGCCCGAGGACATAGTTTTGGATTGACTGGACTACAGGTTAGTGCAATTTTGTATGGAGGATGGTTTACTGTCATGAACTGATTTCTCAGGTTGTGATGGCACTTACTATTCCCCACCAGTAAGTAAGTCGAACCCTTAGCCCAGAACAACACATAACGGGCTAATAAGAGAACGAAATAAAGCAAGACACAATAGGGAGGGAGGAAAGCAAAACATACAAAAGAATTCCCCAAAACCTGGTATCATTTAGTACAAGAGCTACTACAACATAAAGGAGTACTAGAGAAAATATAAAAAAAGGCAAATCCTAAAGTAGAGGGAGACAAGTGAGCTCTCGATGCCAGAAGCTCACCCTAAATCTCTAAATCCGCAACTCAACACAAGGATAATGTTAGCGGTGATAACTCGTGCAAGGGTCTGCATCAGGCAGAAAGATGCAGAAGTGTAGCATGAGTACCAAAATACGCGGTACCCAATAGGCATCATAGGCCGGCTGAGCTCAAGTAAGATAAAAGCATAACAAGTGTGAATGTACTAAACAAGCAAGAGAAGAGGGGTCAAGAACAAACAACAGGTCATAACTTGGTGCCACTAGGGGGGAAAAGCAGTTCACTCACAAAGTATAAAACAATTAAGGTAGAACGAAATAAAGCAGCCTTACTATAACCTAACCGAACCCTCATAAGTTTGGAAGGAACACATATGAACAAGTAATAACCCGAGCAGACCCCCATAAGTACGACATATGCAAACAACTAGAAATCATCTAATACCGACAAATCCTAAACCAGAAAGTAAACCCAAAGAATGCCTTAGGCACCCCCAGGAGGTGTCATATGCTGGACTCTAATCGAATTTCTAGATGCAAACTAGGCATAGCAGGCGACCAAACTCGGATCGGGTTTTTATTTAATAACTATGCAAAACCCGGACTTGAACAGATTATTTATGTGGCAGGAGTATGGACGGACATAGACCGTATATGATATGACAAGTGAATAGAAATGTCAGACTCAAACCATATAAAATGATAAGTAAATATGGATGTCAGACTTAAATCGTATATAAGTGATAAATAAACATAAATGCCAAACTCGAAACAGATAATATGATGATTTAATATGAATTCCAGACTGGAACCGAGTAATATGATGAGCAAATATGAATGTCGCACTCAAACCGGATATAGTATGCAAAATACATGAATTATCGGACTCGAACTAGATAAATTATTCAATTAGGAGAGTCCGAACATGAACCGGGACTAAACTAATCCATGTTTTCCTTAAGAAGAAACTAACCATTCCATTAGACCAAGTTCCCTCCTTTGGTAGAAAACCATGTTTTTAAGCCAAATTTACCAGCATGACCAAAGTTAATCAAATAATAACTTAGATAACGAAGTGGAGCTATACCAATAACCATAGGAATACTAACTAACTCAAGAAGTAAAAGTCCAAGATTCAACGGTAAAATGCACCAAAATACAAGAGATATAAAGCGAGAAGTACTAGGCTAGGTCTAAGTCCCCCGAGCCCCCATCTAAAGCAAGTAGCTACCCGATACATAAGTTAAGGATCCCAAATCCCCAATGCTACTCTACATCATCTAAAACGGCTACAAGGATTTTTAATTGCCTAAAAAGTAGTGTCCAACCACAGAATTCCCACCAACAATTAGAACAATGCCATACAAATACCTTAAACGAGCTAGTCTAAAAGTAGGTAAGTCGTAACCTACCTAAAAGCCGAATACGCGCGCTCACACCCACTTCTCTAGAGCTTTTACTTTCAGAGAAGACTCCGATTGTTTCCACGCTACCATAATAGTAATGTACGCATTAAAATATGTACAATGATACCCATATTATAATTTTACAATTCAGGTTAAAATCAGGTGAAAAATCACCTGTGGGGCCTACATGTGAATTTCAAAAATAAAATCGAGAAACATGTCCCTCATGGGACAAGGAGCGTATGCCCAAAATATTAAGCGATTTCATCTCCAAAAATGGACTCAAATCAGCCCCCAAGTCCAAGAAGATATCAAGAATTGAAATGAAGGAATTCAAAGATTTGAGGGTCGGTAACTGTCATTCCCCGAGGCTACCTTTTGGATATAACATAGGACCATGGACAACGAGTGCCCCGAGCTAACTCTTGGTCATAGCATAACTCAGGTATATCAATTTAACATAGCGGAAGCATAATAAAAGAATTTGGAAACATAAGCATATATATAGTCAAGTCGAATGGGAAGTACAATCCAAAGAGGAGAGTCGAACACTGTCTATGTCTGAAAATCCTCTAAACCAATATACCAATATGGGACAAGACCCCAACTGACTCAATAATCTGAAGGAAAGATGGACAACACAACTAGAATGGAAATCGGCCCTCGAACCATGAGGATTCACCAATACTAACTGGATATCCGGCTTCGTCTAACCATGAGCCTGATGGGAAACACCTAAATCTGCATCATCAAGAGGATACAACGCAAAATGTGTGTCAGTACTATAGGATGTACCTAGTATGTGAGAAATGCATGATAATGGTAAAAACATGCTTAAAATGAACTTGTTCATAAGAGAAATAATATAAGAAAGTATTAAGATATAAGACATGAAACATGAAGCAAGATTAAAATTTAAAGTATGATATCATATAACTTCATAGCTTGAAAATAATCATGTGGGAGTTTCTCTTAACCGACATAAACCATGCTGAGCTACATGGAGTCCAGTGTCATGCATCCACACTGAAAAAAATTATCCTAACCGGCCAAAGTTAGAACCATGTTCATAAGGATCCTGTCATGGTCCACAGAGGGCAACCTACGGTGGCAATGTAGTTCTGGATTTGGGTCATCAAGAACCCTCATCGCTCGGTGCTAAATACTACTCCCAAAGCATATAACATGAGGGTCACATAAATGTGACATATTTAGATGTCGAAGCTTGTTCATAAACATGTTCATAACCCGGATCTTCATACTACTCACGAATCTTAGTTTTAGGAAAAATGATTCATGAGCATTGATGGCACATCGGGTGTCTTGTCTTGCATAATAATTCATAACTTGAAAACTTGCATGGCCTTAGTTTAATTTCATAATAACATATACTTTCATAAAACATAGGAACTAGGCATGCACTTGCTTGAAATTCATAAAATCATACTATCATTTTCCCCAATTTGCTTAAATCAATTCATGCATGTAGGATTTACCATAATTAACCTTCAATTCATGAAATAGGAAATCATATATAAAAACCCATGCAAAATCATGCAATTCAATGAAATTTCATAATAAAATCATGAGATGGTAATTTATAGCAAAACCCATAAAGAATTGGGTAAGAACCCTAATTTGAAAGTTCATGAAATCACAAATTTGAAATTAGGATTTGGGCACAAGGGTAAAACAAACCCATTGTTGAATACCCACATACATTGATTGAAGTTAACCTACTTGAAATTGAAAAGATTAGGAGACTTGAACTTGGAGCTTGAGATCTTGAGCTTGAGAGCATTCTTTTCCCTTTTGGGAGATGAATGAGGTAATGAGAAGGGACTTAGGCTAATAGGTTTAGAAATCATGCTAGAAATGGTCAAAACAACCTCACTTAGGAGTTAAAAGGATGGAAAATGACTAAAATACCCCTGAGACTTAATTAAGAAAAAGCTGGAAAATGTTGACTTTCAGGGAGCACGGATGGGTTCCACAGACCATAGACCAAACTACAGCTCGTGGTGTCCATTCGTCATTCCTGGCCAAAGGAACAAGTTGCAGAAGGCAGTCTATGGGTCAACATGATGGACTCGTAGAATGAATCACGGGTTGTAGACCCAAGTCGTAGTTTCAGGGAATCATGCAATCCTCTGAACAGGTTCTACGAGTTACAAGACGGTCCATCATTTAAAAGATGGGTCGTAGAACCCAGTCGTGAAACCTGGGAACTTGTCAACCCTCCCATCTGATTCCACGAGTTGACAGGATGGGCCATAGATAGAACCACGGTCCATAGAACCAACTCGTAGTTTTTATACCAGAGACTGAACCAACAGAAGGAAACCACAGTTCCATTTCATGACCCGTGATTTAAACCACGATCCGTGGTTTGGACCCGTAATTCTGCGAACATGAAATTTTTCAGAGTTTCAATCTTAGAAAGATGGTTCGATTTCCGGGGTGTTACAATATCTCACTCCTGGGATCATTCATCCTCGAATGAAGACTAAGCAAGGAAAACTGGAGAGAACACAACCCAACCAAACAACAACAAAATAGGAAAACTGATGAACAAGCATGAAAAGGGACTCCTCAACTTAAAACATGACTGAACTAACTTCGAAAAACATGAGTGCATGCTCGGATCATGAAGGGAACTGATGGAGTAGATTCGGAGGGACATAGTAAGGATAAAACTATTACCTCAAGCTGGAATTAAATCGGAAGGAAAAAGATGGGGATACTTGGCCTTCATGGCCTCTTCCGCTTCCGAAGTAGCTCCCTCAAAAAACTGATTTCTCTAAAGACCCTTCACCGAGGTGACTTCCTTGTTTCTCAACCTCCAGATATAACAATCAAGGATCGCTACGAGAACCTCCTCATAGGTGAGACTATCCTTCACACCTACATCCTCCAGAGGAACAATCAAGGTTGGATCACCAACACACTTCTTCAATAAGGAGACATGGAAAACTGGAGAACCACTTTTAATTCTGTTGGAAACTCCAACTCATAAGCAACCTTACCAACTCTCCTCAGAATCCAATAAGGACCTACAAAATGGGGACTAAGCTTTCCTTTATTCTCGAACCTCATCACACCCTTCATGGGAGATACCTTAAGAAACACCCAATCATCCACCTAGAACTCTAACTCCCTCCTCCTCATATCTGCATAGGATTTCTGTCGACTCTAAGAGGTCTTCAACCTCTGCTTAATAAGTTGAATCTTCTCCATGGTCTCATGAACCAAATTTGGACCAATCAAGGCTGCATCACCTACCTCAAACCAACCAATAGGAGATCCATACCTCCGACCATAAAGTACCTCATACGGAGCCATCTGGATGCTAGAGTGAAAGCTGTTGTTGTAGGCAAACTCGATAAGAGATAAGTGATCATCCCAATTACCTTTGAAATCAATCACACAAGCTCTCAACATATCTTCTAAAGTCTGAATAGTACGCTCTGTCTGGCCATATGTCTGAGTGTGAAAAGTTGTGCTAAGCTTCACCTCAGTAGCAAGACCTCTCTAAAACAATGTCCAAAACTGAGAAGCAAACTGAGCACCCCTATCTGAAATGATGGACAAAGGAACACCATGCAATTGAAATATCTCCCGGATGTAGAGTCTGGCATAATCGTCTCTTGAATCTGTAGTCTTAACAACCAAGAAATGGGATGATTTAGTCATCTGGTCGACAATCACCCAAATCAAATCATGTTGCCTTTGAGTACGAGGCAAACCTGTAATGATGTCCATATTGATTGCTTCCCACTTCCAAGTAGGAAGGTCAATATCCTAAATCATGCCACCCGGTCACTGATGCTCTACCTTCACTTGCTGACAGTTGGGACACTTAGCCACAAAATCGGCTATGTCCCTCTTCATACCATTCCACCAATAGACTTCTCATAGATCACGGTACATCTTTGTGGCACCGGGGTGAATGAAATACCTGGAACTATGAGCCTCAGTCAAAATCTATTGTCGCAACCCATCTAAATCTAGCACACATAGTAGACCCTGATAAGAAAGCACACCATCTCCCCCTTGGGAGAAAACCTCAGCCCTTTGCTGATGGACTACACCCTTAAGATGAAGTAAAATGGGATCAATGTCTTACTTTAGCTTCACTTCTGCTACCAAGGATGATTTGGAACCATTTTGAAAAATAACACCACCTTCTGTCGAGTCCATAAGGCGAACTCCCAACCGAGCTAGTCTATGAACCTCTTACACCAATTCCTTATTTCCTTCTTCGACTAAAGACACACTACCCATCGACAATCTACTAAGTGCACCCGCCACAACATTTGCCTTACCCGGATGGTAAAGCACACTCATGTCATAATCCTTAAAAAGCTCAAGCCATCTTCTTTGTCTCAAATTCAATTCCTTCTGGGTGAACATATACTGAAGGCTCTTATGATCGGTAAATACATCCATGTTCACTCCATACAAGTAATGTCTCCAAATCTTCAAAGCAAATACCACGACTTCTAACTCAAGATCATGAGTAGGGTAGTACTTCACATGAGTCTTAAGTTGTCTCAAAGCATAAGCAATCACTTTTATCACGCTGCAAAAAAACACAACCAAAACCAATCCTAGAAGCATCACAATATACAACAAAATCATCTAGGCCCTCGGGTAAAGCTAACACTAGAGCTGTGGTCAATTTAATCTTCAATTTATTAAAGTTCTTCTCATAAAGGTCAGACCACTAAATTTTTACCTTCTTCTGAGTTAACCGAGTCAAAGGGGCAGCAATGGAAGAATATCCATCCACAAACCTCCTGTAGTAACCATCCAAACCCAAAAAGCTTCTAATATCAGACAGGGAAGTGGGTCTGGGCCAGTTCTTTACTGCTTTAATCTTTTGAGAATCAACCTGAATACCATCTTTAGTCACAATATGACCCAGAAAAGCAACCGACTGCATCCAGAACTCATACTTGCTAAACTTAGCAAATAAATGCCGGTCCTTGAGAGTTTGTAACACAACTCTCAAATGGTCCTCATGCTCCTCCTCACTCTGAGAGTAGATGAGGATGTCATCAATGAAAACAATAACAAACATATCCATATACTTCTTGAACACGTGGTTCATCCAATCCATAAAAGTTGCAGGAGCATTCGTTAGACCAAAAGACATCAAAAAAATTTCATAATGACCATAGAGAGTCCTGGAGGCTGATTTTGGAACATCACACTCTCTAATTAGAAACTGGTGATAACCAGATCTAAGGTCGATCTTGGAGAAGAAACTAGCACCCTGAAGCTGATCGAACAAGTCATCAATCCTAAAGATGGGATACTTATTCTTGATTGTGACCTTGTTCAACTGACGGTAGTCAATACACATTCTGAGGGAACCATCTTTCTTTCGCACGAATAAGACTAGAGCACCCCAAGGAAAAATGTTAGGCCTGATTAAACCCTTATCAAGAAGATCCTTCAACTGATCCTTTAACTCCTTAAGTTCAGTGGGAGTCATCCTATAGGGAGGAATAGAGATAAGATTTGTATCTGGAACAAGATCTATCCCAAAGTCGATTTCCCACTCGGGAGGGACTCTGGGTAAATCATCGGGGAACACTTCAGGGAATTCATTCACAATGGGAACAGACTGAAGGGATGGGGTTTCAGACTCGGTGTCCACAACCCAAACTGTATGATAAACATAACCCTTAGAAATCATCTTCCTAGCCTTAAGATAAGATATGAAATGACCTTTCGAGGATGGGGGACTACCTTACCATTCTAAGACGGGTTCATTTGGAAACTTGAAACTGACAACCCGAGTATGACAATAAACTGAAGCATAACAAGCATTCAACCAATCCATACCAAAAATAACATCAAAATCAGTCACCTCCAACTCTACTAAATCTGCTGAAGTGACTCTATGAAGGACTGATATAGGGAAATTTCAGTAGATTCTCTTGGCCAGGACTGACTCACCAACAGGAGTAGAAACACAAAAGGGTTCTAAAACTAATTCAGGACAAACTTTGAATTTTGCATGCCACATAAGAAGTCACAAAAGATAGAGAGGCACCGGGGTCCAACAAAGCATATACATCGAAAGAGAAGACTTTCAACATACCAGTAACAATATCGGGG
>QJPP01002629.1:0-7500 GCA_003996215.1 Jaltomata sinuosa
CAGGCTATTGCTCAGACTGCAGAGGATCTTGAAGTACCAATTGGAGATAACCAAAGCCGAGAAAGGGATCAGAATAAGAGGGCTAGATCTACTGGGTCCTATGTAGAGCCACGAGGTAATGTTAGGCCACATTTTAATAGGCGAGCACCCCACCCTACTAGTGGTGCCCCATATCAGTTGCAAAGGCAGAGGTATGATCATTTTTCTCAGACTGGACCAGGCCATAGTTCTGGTGCATCCAGTTCCTATCGCCAGGGGAATTCAGGTCAGATGAGGCCACCTTTGCCACCTTGTGTTCAGTGCGGTAGGAAGCATCCTGGGATATGTCGCCTGGGTTCAGATACTTGTTATTCGTGTGGGCATCCTGGTCACTTTATGCGAGACTGTCCGAGTAGAGGTAGGAGTGAGATATCCCATCCTACAGGGTCGATGGCAGCTTCTTCATCTACTATTCGTCCCCCAAGGACAGGACAACAGGCTACACCAGGTTGTGGAAGAGGTAGAGGAGGAGGAGGAGCATCCAGTTCAGGCAGTGGTCAGAATCGCACTTATGCTCTAGCCGGTCGCCAGGACTTAGAATCGTCACCTGATGTTGTTACAGGTACATTGACTATTTTTACTCATGCTGTTTATGCACTTATAGATCCTGGCTCTACTCTTTCATATGTTACCCCGCTCGTTGCTGGTTAGTTGGGGGTAGGCCCTGAGTTATTGCCTAGACCATTTGTTGTATCTACGCCAGTTGGTGAATCTATTATAGCTAGACGAGTTTATCGAGATTGTGCAGTGTGGATTTATGACCATCTCACTTCAGCTGATCTAATCGAATTAGATATGATTGACTTAGATGTCATTATGGGCATGGATTGGTTAGCTGCATGTTATGCTAATATCGATTGTAGAAATAAGGTTGTCAAATTCCATTTTTCGGAAGAAACAATCCTGGAGTGGAAAGGTAATGCTGCCACGCCAAGGGGTAGGTTTATTTCCTACCTTAAAGCCTAGAAAATGATTTCTAAAGGCTATATTTATCATTTAGTCCGAGTACAAAGCACAGAGGATGGACCAGTGACTCCTCAATCAGTTCCCGTGGTGAGTCAATTTCTAGATGTATTCCCGGATGAGCTTCCAGGAATCCCTCCAGAAAGGGAAATTGAGTTTGCCATTGATCTACTCCCAGATACTCAGCCAATATCAATTCCCCCTTACAGGATGGCTCCTGCAGAATTAAGAGAGTTAAAGGAAAAATTAAAGGATCTACTCGAAAAAGGCTTCATTAGGCCTAGTACATCGCCATGGGGTGCACCAGTTTTGTTTGTTCGTAAGAAGGATGGGTCCTTGAGAATGTGTATCGATTACCGACAACTGAACAAAGTTACAATCAAGAATAAGTATCCGCTTCCAAGGATTGATGACCTTTTTGATCAGTTGCAGGGCGCCAAATGTTTTTCAAAGATTGACTTGCGGTCGGGGTATCACCAGTTACGTGTTAAAGGGGTAGATGTTCCAAAAACAGCCTTTAGGACAAGGTATGGCCACTTTGAATTTCTAGTAATGTCTTTTTGGCTTACTAATGCCCCAGCAGCTTTTATGGACCTAATGAATCGGGTATTCAAGCCATTCCTAGATGTATTCGTGATCGTATTTATTGACGATATCCTGATTTACTCGCGGTCCAAAGCCGAACATGCTGATCATTTACGTGCAGTATTGCAAACACTTCAGAATTATAAATTATATGCGAAGTTCTCCAAATGTGAGTTTTGGTTGACTTCAGTGGCTTTTCTTGGCCATATAGTTACAGACGAAGGTATTAGAGTTGACGGCCAAAAGATTGAAGCAGTAAAGAATTGGCCGAGACCCTTGAATGCTACAGAGATCCGTAGTTTTTTGGGCTTAGCAGGTTATTATCGAAGGTTTGTAGAAGGGTTTTCTTCTATATCTGCACCATTGACAAAGTTGACTCATAAAGCTGCCAAGTTCCAGTGGTCTGATGCATGTGAGCAGAGTTTTCAGGAGTTGAAGGACAGGCTTACTTCAGCACCTGTCTTAACTCTGCCAGAGGGCACAGAAGGTTATGTTGTGTATTGTGATGCTTCAAGGATTGGGTTGGGATGCATTTTAATGCAACATGGTAAAGTTATTGCCTATGCCTCAAGACAACTAAGAAAGCACGAACAAAATTACCCTACTCACGATCTTGAATTGGAAGCAGTTATATTTGCCTTGAAAATTTGGCGCCATTACTTGTTTGGAGTCCATGTAGACGTGTTTTCAGACCACAAAAGTCTACAGTATTTATTCAAACAGAAGGATTTAAACCTAAGGCAAAGAAGGTGGCTAGAGTTACTAAAGGATTATGACGTAGATATTTTGTACCATCCGGGGAAGGCCAATGTAGTGGCCGATGCACTTAGCCGCAAATCCATGGGAAGCTTGAGCCACGTGGAAAATAGAAAGATTGAGATGACAAGAGAACTACATCAGTTAGCTAATTTGCAGGTTCGACTACTAGACCAAGGTAATGGGGGAGTTGTTATTCAAAGCACAGTGGAATCCTCACTTGTGACAGAGGTAAAGGAAAGACAATATGATGATCCAGAATTAGTAAGATTGAGGGAGGAAATTCCACAACAAAAGCAACCACTAATAGAGCTTAAGGAAGATGGGGCTCTGAGATATCAAGGTCGTCTATGTGTACCTAACGTCGGGGAGCTTCGGGAGAAAATTTTGGCAGAAGTTCACTATTCCCGCTATTCAATCCATCCAGGAGCGACGAAGATGTATCATGCTCTTCGACAGATTTATTGGTGGAATAATATGAAGAGAAATATTGCAGAGTTTGTAGCCCAATGCCCGAATTGTCAACAGGTAAAAATTGAACACCAGAGACCCGGAGGTCTAACTCAAAGTATAGTGATACCTACCTGGAAATGGGAGGTGATCAACATGGACTTTATTACAGGCTTACCCCGTACTTATCGGAAGTATGATTCCATATGGGTGCTTGTAGATAGACTTACAAAATCAGCTCACTTCTTGCCAGTCAGGACAACTTATACTGCTGAAGATTATGCCAAGTTGTATATTAGTGAAATAGTTCGACTTCATGGTGTCCCAATTTCCATCATTTCAGATAGGGGTGCTCAGTTTACAGCAAATTTCTGGAGGTCTTTCCAGAGAGGCTTAGGTACTCAAATAAGTCTCAGTACAGCTTTTCATCAACAGACAGATGGACAAGCTGAACGCACTATTCAAACACTCGAAGATATGCTACGAGCTTGTGTACTAGATTTTAAAGGGAGTTGGGATGACCATTTGCCACTAATTGAGTTTGCTTATAATAAGAGCTTCCATGCAAGCATTCAAATGGCTCCTTATGAGGCTTTATACGGGCGAAAGTGTATCACCAATTGGATGGTTTGAAATTGGAGAAGCAGGATTATTAGGGCCAGACCTAGTTAATCAGGCAATGGAGAAGGTGAAGCTAATCCGAGAAAGATTACTAACAGCCCAGAGTAGGCAGAAATCATATGCAGATGTGCGACGTCGGGATTTGGAATTTAATATTAGTGATTGGGTTTTCCTAAAGGTTTTGCCTATGAAAGGCGTTATGCGATTTGGTAAAAAAGGAAAGCTTAGTCCAAGATATATTGGACCATACAGGATCATTCGGAGGGTAGGAAAAGTGGCATATGAGCTAGATTTACCCACAGAATTGGAGACAGTCCATCCTGTATTTCATGTATCGATGCTACGAAGGTGCATAGGAGATCCTTCACGTATTATGCCTATTAAAGATGTTCAACTTTTTGAAGACTTATCCTATAAGGAAGTACCAATTTCTATCCTAGATCGTCAAGTTAGGAAGCTCAGAACCAAAGAAGTAGCCTCAGTAAAGGTGTTGTGGAGAAATAATAATAATGAAGAAATGACGTGGGAAGCCGAGGAAGAAATGAGGAAAAAACATCCCCAGTTATTTATGACTTGAAGATAGTACATAGGTAAGTCATATTCTTATATTCTTCATACTCTTCCTACTATGCAAATATGATCAGGTTTGAACATGTGAAAATGATTACATTGAATTGTATATAGTTGTATCGCCCTGTGAGGCATCGTGCTGGACTTTTGCTGAGTTTCAGGTTTTTGGATAGTCCCAATTATAAAGGAAACTCTGCCGAAATTTCAAAAAAAAAAAAAAAACCTAAGGGACTAGAGCTCTATATGCATTACCCTCATTCGAGGACGAATGATTCTAAGGGGGGAAGGATATAACACCCCGTACCTTAAAAAACCTATGTGACTAAGTAAATATCGACGAAGGTATTTGAGCTCGAGATTGTGAAGGGGTACTTTGGCCTAGAATTTGAAATGGTCAAATGTATATAAGTGTTAAGTTAAATTATAAGGAGGAGGGTTTTGAAAATGAGATAAAACAAGTGAGGTACTTGCTCGACTTATCTAAGCTCTAAGGTGACAAGTAGGTGCATCACCTACCTACGCTAACGAACTAAGTTCCGAGGGCCGATTACGGGCAGCAACACCATGGATTATTAGACCTAATGGTAGCCCAAATGAAGCTTAAAGTGGGCCCATCAAAGCACAACCAAATCTGGCCCAAACAACTACAAAAGGTAGCCACCAATATTGACCACATTTTGACCCAAGAGAAGCCCAAAATCAGCCCCAAAACTTAACCCTTTTGAGGCCCAAGCAAAGGGTAATTTAGGCCCAAGTTTCTTGACCCATTTTGGCCCAAATATACTCAAAAAAGTCGGCCAAAAAGGTCCCTTTATATAGGGCTGTTGCTGATCAATGTTCATCACAAAAAGCTGGAAAATTCTCTCTTATCTCATTTCCTTTTTGGCAGCCCTTCTTTCCCTTTAGGGTTCTAAGAAGACCAAGATTAATTGAAGCTTAAGGTGAGTTAAACAACTTGTTATCTTGGTATTAATCTACTACATATAGCTAGGATATCCTATGGTAAGAAAGACATGAACTATGGCAGCCCCCTTCTTATGATTTAACACATGGAAATTGTGTAACAATTAAGAGATTTCTTCTTCTCTTGTTGGTGTATGTGTAGGGGGTACTTAAGCTTTTAAAGCATCAATAGAAAGAGGATAAAAACACACCTTCAAGTGTGGTAAGTACTCTGCCCATAATAATATTTTTGGATTGAAGTTCGGATGAACAATTGTTGTTGGATTGTTGTTAAGAACTCACGGGACGGCGATCGGAAGCCGTGAGTTCAATGTGTTGCTATTGTATTTCGGCATGGTGGGGTGTGTAGGGGATGTTTGATGTGTTTTGTATTATTGGAGGCAGTAGGTTGGTGTGTGTGTGATGTGTATTGGATAAGGGGAGGAAGGTGTGACGATACACCTTTAATTAATGCAAAATACGTAAATCTACCCGGGAAATGTTTAGCTACTGTTTTGGGAGTGTTGCAGCAGGTTTAAGAGCTAATATTAGCTTCATTATACCCTTGTGTTGTAGATTAACTTAATAAAGGAAAGTCCAAGTTGTGGTAAGCGCAATCTTCGGAAAGAACGAGGTATGTTAAGGCTTCTTTATTCCTTATCGGCATGAATCTAGAAATAGAACTCTAAATCCCCGAAAGAAGGAATTTGAGTATTTTGTTGTAAGAGAGCTGATTTGGTAACTCAACAAGTCTTAAGGAACTAATTTATACATTATGGTGATTCAAGTCGCCTTCTTATAAAAAATCTGATTCTTTTTGCACGAAATGTAAGTTATCCTTTTGTCAAGTTTCTTCTTCGTATTGTGATCTCTAATCAAGCTTTAGAAAGTATACAAGGAAAGTTAGAAAGTCAAATCCCCATTTATATGTGTTTGGTATGTTGATTCCAACACCTAGTAAGCCAAGGCTAAAGAAGTTATCTAAATGAACCTTCATAAATAACAAGAATAGCTTTGAAGGTCAATCTAGTCATACACTTATTATGTGTGGTTTGCGTGTTAGTGTGCACCGAGGTGCTACTGCCATATTGAGGCTATTATATACATAGTGTGCACCGAGGTGCTACTGCCATATTGAGGCCATTATACACATAGTGTGCACCGAGGTGCTACTACCATATTGAGGCCATTATATACATAGTGTGCGCCGAGGCACTACTGCCATATTGAGGCTATTAAATATAGGGTGCACCGAGGCGCTGTTGTGGTTCAGTGTGGGTTATAAAGAGTGAGTTGCAGCGTGAGTTAATGCATGTGTTGTGTTCTAAAAAGAATAAAGGGGAAAGAGCTTAACGAGTCTTACCAATTACAGTTTACAAGTTTCATATTTTATCTTGTTCAGATTTACTACTTGCGACTTGCTTTTATGTTTCTACCTTACATGCCAGTACATTATTGTCGTACTGACGTCCCCATTGCCTGGGGGCGCTGCATACATGCCTGCAGGTCCAGACAGATACCCAGACAGATCTCTTCAGTAGGAGTTGCGGAGTTCAACCATTTTGGTAAGCTCCATTCTTCCTGGAGCTGACGAGTCAGAGGGCTAGCTTATATTTTGACCAGGTTATATATATGTACAGCTTATGGGTAGTCCAGGGCCCTGTCCTGGATATGAGATATTTTACTTACTCCTAGAGGCTTGTAGACGTGTATATGTACATCAGTGTTGGGTATGGCCTTGTCGGCCTTGTTATTAGCTATCTACTATGATAATAGCCTTGTCGGCCTTGAGTTACGTAACTACTATTGATCTTTTAGTGTTTCAAATTGCTATTCTTAGAGACCTTGTCGGTCTCAGACCCCCAGCAGGTTCAACAGAGATACACTCTATTTTGGCACCCTCGGCCTTTTGGGGCTCCGAGTGTCGGTCATGCCTCCCATGGTTTGGGGCGTGACAACCACAATCCCACCAACAAGAACAAACCAACTCGTTCATTTTTACCCACTGACACCATTTTCTAGCAACCCCAACAAAAGAAACTTACCAATTGGTTTGTTCTTGTTGGTGGGGTTGGGGGTGTCGCCATTGTTTCATGGTCATGTGGGAGTATTTGTTGGTTATTCTTGGGAATCCATTGGACAGAAAAGAATATACTGTAAAAAGGTATTTTCACTGTTGTTCTACTGAAGAACTTTGTTGAGAGGAAAGGAAAAGAAAGGGGAAAAGAGAGTGGATGGGGGGCGAGAATGTTTGCAAATATTAGGGTTTGATAAATGAGTTTACATTAATCCAGCATTTGATCATATATTTTGAATCAAATTTTGAAATTCTATCTTTAAATGGGTGTTAATCCTCGGTCAAAATAATGACCAATCAAAAGTTATCAAGTGATCAAAATGACATGTCTTGGACAATTACAAGCAACATATTACGGGTGAATTTGAGCTATATATCAGCACAACTTTTAAATTGGTTAAAATTTAGCGGGTCAAAATGGCTGAGTAAAATAATAACCTGCCCATGGATAGGTTGGGGCGGTCATGTTTGACTGGACTTATAATTCTCATCCTTTT
>QJPP01002629.1:10000-271827 GCA_003996215.1 Jaltomata sinuosa
TACGCCACCTCCAAAGTTATTGGGTAATATAGGACATGAAAGATTTACCTAGGATGCTATATATTTTGACCATGTTATTTATCTTTATGTAAATTTAATTTTGTATTAGCATTTTGAAAAAGCGATGTAATACAAGTTGTTAAGGTAGTTGGATTAGATTACCGGTTAGGTGAAACTAACGAATGGACAAAAAGTTTTAAGCACGAAAAGAGAACTTTGGGCCGAGACAAGCTCAAGGCCCAATTAATTAGAAAACCCAATGTGAGAAGAGCGATATATATGAGGTGTTAATCTACTTCAAGTCCTACTACAATGTAAGAAAAAAAGAGTGAAAAGAACGATGAATATTTAAGTTGATTCGAAACCCAAATAAAGCCTTTTAATAAAATAAAACACTTCTTTCTTATTACTTAATTTGAACTTTTAAAAGAATATCGCTACACATTATAAAACCCTAGATTTTTCTATTCTATTCTCTTTCACAGCCGCCAACCTCTCTCTCCTCTTCATCATGGTTCCTTCTTCATGTCCTATCTCTGTCTTCACCATCTCCAATATTGCAGATCCATAGTAGTTTTTTCCTTATGAAACTCAAACACGCCTTGCCAATTTTATGGTTGTGGGTTCTATCAATGGATTGATTGATTTGTCAAGACAAAAGATTTAATTTTATGAAACCCAACAATTAGAAACTACAAGAAATTCCTCAACCTAAATATAGAAATATTTTTTCAACACTTAACAAATTTTGATTGGTCATTCTTTTGGTCGAGGATTAACAACTCATTTGAAGATAAATTTTTAAAATCTGATTCAAAATATATGATCAAACACTAGTTTAATGTGAACTCATTGATCAAACCCTAATATTTGCAAACATTCTCCCCCCCCCCCCACACTCTCTTTTCCCCCTTTTTTTTCCTTTCCTCTCAACAAAGTTCTGCAGTAGAATAACAGTGAAAACACCTTTTTATAGTATAGTCTTTTATGTTCAATGGATTCTCAAAAATAACCAACAACCACTCCCACATGACCATGGAAGAATGGCGGCAACCCGAATCCCACCAACAAGAACAAACCAACTCGTTCATTTTTACCCACTGACACCATTTTCTAGCAACCCCAACAAAAGACACTTACCAATTGGTTTGTTCTTGTTGGTGGGGTTGGGGGTGTCGCCATTGTTTCATGGTCATGTGGGAGTAGTTGTTGGTGATTCTTGGGAATCCATTGGACAGAAAAGAATATACTGTAAAAAGGTATTTTCACTGTTGTTCTACTGAAGAACTTTGTTAAGAGGAAAGGAAAAGAAAAGGGAAAAGAGAGTAGATGGGGGGAGAGAATGTTTGCAAATATTAGGGTTTGATGAATGAGTTTACATTAAGCCAGCGTTTGATCATATATTTTGAATCAAATTTTTAAATTCTATCTTTAAATGGGTGTTAATCCTCGGTCAAAATAATGACCAATCAATAGTTATCAAGTGATCAAAATGACGTCTTGGACAATTACAAGCAACATATTACGGGTGAATTTGGGCTATATATCAGCACAACTTTTAAATTGGTTAAAATTTAGCGGGTCAAAGTGGCTGAGTAAAACAATAACCCGCCCATGGATAGGTTGGGGCGGTCATGTTTGACTGGACTTATAATTTTCATCCTTTTCATTTTATGCATTATGTACTCTAAAGAACCTTTTATTATTATTATTATTATATATATATATATGTGTGTGTGTGTGTGTGTGTGTGTGTGCGCGCGCGCGCGCGTGCATATAAATGAAAAATAAACTAATTCTACTTCGGCTAAGTTTATGACAAGATTATATCGCAAAAAATAGTTTTTCTTTCACGCGATCAAATTCACCAGTATATATAAAGAAAAGATAAGTAGATTTGAGATCTTTATTTTTAAGTAAAAATAACAAAGATGTTGTTTCATTTTTATTAGTTGAAAAAGGTAAAAGAGACAAAAAGTAAGGTGAAATAATTCCAACCTAGCTAACATCATTAAGTCTAAAACAAAAGGAAACAATATGGTAATGACTTTCTTATTAGAGATATGTCACCTCCAAATTTATTGGGTAATATAGGACATGAAAGATTTACCTAGGATGCTCTATATTTTGACCGTGTTATTTATCTTTATGTAAATTTAATTTTGTATTAGCATTTTGAGAAATCGATGTAATACAAGTTGTTAAGGTAGTTGGATTAGATTACCGGTTAGGTGAAACTAACGAATGGACAAGAAGTTTTAAGCACGAAAAGAGAACTTTGGGCCGAGACAAGCTCAAGGCCCAATTAATTAGAAAACCCAATGTGAGAAGAGCGATATATATGAGGTGTTAATCTACTTCAAGTCCTGCTACAATGTAAGAAAAAAAGAGTGAAAAGAACGATGAATATTTAAGTTGATTCGAAACCCAAATAAAGCCTTTTAATAAAATAAAACACTTCTTTCTTTTTACTTAATTTGAACTTTTAAAAGAATATCGCTACACATTATAAAACCCTAGATTTTTCTATTCTATTCTCTTTCACCGCCGCCAACCTCTCTCTCCTCTTCATCATGGTTCCTTCTTCATGTCCTATCTCTGTCTTCACCATCTCCAATATTGCAGATCCATAGTAGTTTTTTCCTTATGAAACTCAGACACGCCTTGCCAATTTTATGGTTGTGGGTTCTATCAATGGATTGATTGATTTGTCAAGACAAAAGATTTAATTTTATGAAACCCAACAATTAGAAACTACAAGAAATTCCTCAACCTAAATATAGAAATATTTTTTGAACACTTAACAACTTTTGATTGGTCATTCTTTTGGTCGAGGATTAATACCTCATTTGAAGATAAAGTTTTAAAATCTTATTCAAAATATATTATCAAACACTAGTTTAATGTGAACTCATTGATCAAACCCTAATTTTCACAAACATTCTTCCCCCCCACCCCTCCACTCTCTTTTCCCCCTTTTTTTTCCTTTCCTCTCAACAAAGTTCTGCAGTAGAATAACAGTGAAAACACCTTTTTATAGTATAGTCTTTTATGTTCATTGGATTCTAAAAAATCACCAACAACCACTCCTACATGACCATGGAACAATGGCGGCAACCCCAATCCCACCAACAAGAACAAACCAACTCGTTCATTTTTACCCACTGACACCATTTTCTAGCAACCCCAACAAAAGAAACTTACCAATTGGTTTGTTCTTGTTGGTGGGGTTGGGGGTGTCACCATTGTTTCATGGTCATGTGGGAGTAGTTGTTGGTGATTCTTGGGAATCCATTGGATAGAAAAGAATATACTGTAAAAAGGTATTTTCACTGTTGTTCTACTGAAGAACTTTGTTGAGAGGAAAGGAAAAGAAAGGGGAAACGAGAGTAGATGGGGGGCGAGAATGTTTGAAAATATTAGGGTTTGATAAATGAGTTTACATTAAGCCAGCGTTTGATCATATATTTTGAATCAAATTTTGAAATTCTATCTTTAAATGGGTGTTAATCCTCGGTCAAAATAATGACCACTCAAAAGTTATCAAGTGATCAAAATGATGTCTTGGACAATTACAAGCAATACATTACGGGTGAATTTGAGCTATATATCAGCACAACTTTTAAATTGGTTAAAATTTAGCGGGTCAAAATGGCTGAGTAAAATAATAACCCGCCCATGGATAGGTTGGGGCGGTTATGTTTGACTGGACTTATAATTTTCATCCTTTTAATTTTATGCATTATGTACTCTAAAGAACCTTTTATTATATATATATATATATATATATATATATATGTGTGTGTGTGTGTGTGTGTGTGTGTGTACGTGTGTGTGTGTGTGTGCGCGCGCGCGCGCGCGCGCATATAAATGAAAAATAAACTAATTCTACTTCGACTAAGTTTATAACAAGATTATATCGCAAAAAATAGTTTTTCTTTCACGCGATCAAATTCACCAGTAAATATAAATAAAAGATAAGTAGATTTGAGAGCTTTATTTTTAAGTAAAAATAACAAAGATGTTGTTTCATTTTTATTAGTTGAAAAAGGTAAAAGAGACAAAAAGTAAGGTGAAATATTTCCAACCTAGCTAACATCATTAAGTCTAAAACAAAAGGAAACAATATGGTAATGACTTTCTTATTAGAGATATGTCACCTCCAAAGTTATTGGGTAATATAGGACATGAAAGATTTACCTAGGATGCTCTATATTTTGACCGTGTTATTTATCTTTATGTAAATTTAATTTTGTATTAGCATTTTGAGAAATTGATGTAATACAAGTTGTTAAGGTAGTTGGATTAGATTACCGGTTAGGTGAAACTAACGAATGGACAAGAAGTTTTAAGCACGAAAAGAGAACTTTGGGCCGAGACAAGCTCAAGGCCCAATTAATTAGAAAACCCAATGTGAGAAGAGCGATATAGATGAGATGTGAATCTATTTCAAGTCCTGTTGGAAAGTTAAAAAAAAAAGAGAGTGAAAAGAACGATGAGTATTTAAGTTGATTCGAAACCCAAATAAAGCCTTTTAATAAAATAAAACACTTCTTTCTTATTACTTAATTTGAACTTTTAAAAGAATATCGCTACACATTATAAAACCCTAGATATTTCTATTCTATTCTCTTTCACAGCCGCCAACCTCTCTCTCCTCTTCATCATGGTTCCTGCTTCATGTCCTATCTCTGTCTCCACCATCTCCAATTTTGCAGATCCATAGTAGTTTTTTCCTTATGAAACTCAACCACGCCTTGTCAATCTTTATGGTTGTGGGTTCTATCAATGGATTGATTGATTTGTCAGGACAAAAGAATTAATTTTATGAAACACAAAAATTAGAAACTACAAGAAATTCCTCAACAAAAATATAGAAATGTTTTTTGAACATTTAACAACTTTTGATTGGTCATTCTTTTGGTCGAGGATTAATACCTAATTTGAAGATAGATTTTTAAAATCTCATTCAAAATATATGGTCAAACTCTAGCTTAATGTGAACTCATTGATCAAACGCTAATATTTGCAAACATTCTTCCCCACTGGCACCATTTTCTAGCAACCCCAACAAAAGAAACTTACCAATTGGTTTGTTCTTGTTGGTGGGGTTGGGGGTGTCGCCATTGTTTCATGGTCATGTGGGAGTAGTTGTTGGTGATTCTTGGGAATCCATTGGACAGAAAAGTTATCAAGTGATCAAAATGACATGTCTTGGAAAATTACAAGCAACATATTACGGGTGAATTTGGGCTATATATCAGCACAACTTTTAAATTGGTTAAAATTTAGCGGGTCAAAATGGTTGAGTTAAATAATAACCTGCCCATGGATAGGTTGGGGCGGTCATGTTTGACTGGATTTATAATTCTCATCCTTTTCATTTTATGCATTATGTACTCTAAAGAACCTTTTACTATTATTATATATATATATATATATATATATATGTGTGTGTGTGTGTGTGTGTGTGTGTGTGTGTGCGCGCGCGCGCGTGCGCGCGCATATAAATGAAAAAATAAACTAATTCTACTTCGACTAAGTTTATAACAAGATTATATCGCAAAAAATAGTTTTTCTTTCAAGCGATCAAATTCACCAGTATATATAAATAAAAGATAAGTAGATTTGAGAGCTTTATTTTTAAATAACAATAACAAAGTTGTTGTTTCGTTTTTATTAGTTGAAAAAGGTAAAAGAGACAAAAAGTAAGGTGAAATAATTCCAACCTATCTAACATCATTAAGTCTAAAACAAAAGGAAACAATATGGTAATGACTTTCTTATTAGAGATACGCCACCTACGAAGTTATTGGGTAATATAGGAGATGAAAGATTTACCTAGGATGCTATATATTTTGACTGTGTTATTTATCTTTATGTTAATTTAATTTTGTATTAGCATTTTGAGATAGGGATGTAATACAAGTTGTTAAGATAGTTGGATTAGATTACCGATTATGTGAAACTAACAAATGGACCAATAGTTTTAAGCACGAAAAGAGAACTTTGGGCCAAGACAAGCTCAAGGCCCAATTAATTAGAAAACCCAATGTGAGAAGAGCAATATATATGAGGTGTGAATCTATTTCAAGTCCTGTTACAAAGTAAAAAAAAAGAGAGTGAAAAGAACGATGAATATTTAAGTTGATTAGAAACCCAAATAAAGCCTTTTAATAAAATACAACACTTCTTTCTTATTACTTAATTTAAACTTTTAAAAGAATATCGCTACACATTATAAAACCCTAGATTTTTCTATTCTCTTCTCTTTCCCAGCCGCCAACCTCTATCTCCTCTTCATCATAGTTCCTTCTTCATGTCTCATATCTGTCTTCACCATCTCCAATATTGTAGATCCATAGTAGTTTTTTCCTTATGAAACTCAACCACGCCTTCCCAATCTTTATGGTTGTGGGTTCTATCAATGGATTCATTGATTTATCAGGACAAAAAAATTACTTTTATGAAACCTTACAATTAGAAAGTACAAGAAATTCCTCAACCTAAATATAGAAATGTTTTTACAACACTTAACAACTTTTGATTAGTCATTCTTTTGGTCGAGGATTAACACCTCATTTGGAGACATATTTTTAAAATCTGATTCAAAATATATGGTCAAACTCTAGATTAATGTGAACTCATTGATCAAACTCTAATATTTGCAAACATTCTTCCCCCACCCCTCCACTCTCTTTTCCCCCTTTCTTTACCTTTCTTTTCAACAAAGTTCTTCAGTAGAATAACAGTGAAAACACCTTTTTATGGTATATTCTTTTATGTTCAAAGGATTGTCAAAAATCACCAACAACCACTCCCACATGACCATGGAACAATGGCGGAAACCCCAATCCCACCAACAAGAACAAACCAACTCGTTCAGTTTTACCCACTGACACCATTTTCTAGCAACCCCAACAAAAGAAACTTACCAATTTGTTTGTTCTTGTTGGTGGGGTTGGGGGTGTCGCCATTTTTTCATGGTCATGTGGGAGTAGTTGTTAGTGATTCTTGGGAATCCATTGGACAGAAAAGAATATACTGTAATATGGTGATTTCATTGTTGTTCTACTGAAGAACTTTGTTGAGAGAAAAAGAAAAGAAAGGGGGAAAAGACAGTGGATTGGGGGGGGGGAGAATATTTGCAAATATTAGGGTTTGTTAAATGAGTTTACATTAAGCCAGTGTTTGATCATATATTTTGAATCAGATTTTGAAATTCTATGTTCAAATGAGGTGTTAATCCTCGATTAAAATAATGACCAATCAAAAGTTATCAAGTGATCAAAATGACATGACTTAGACAATTACAAGCAACCTATTACGGGTGAATTTGGGCTATATATCAGCACAAATTTTAAATCGGCTAAAATTTAGCGGGTCAAAATGGCTTAGTTAAATAATAACCCGCCCATGGATAGGTTGGGGCGGTCATATTTGACTGGACTTATAATTCTCATCCTTTTCATTTTATGCATTATGTACTCTAAAGAACCTTTTACTATCATTATTATATATATATATATATATATATATATATATATATATATATGTGTGTGTGTGTGTGTGTGTGTGTGTGTTTGTGAGTGTGTATATAAATGAAAAAATAAACTAATTCTACTTTGACTAAGTTTCTAACAAGATTATATCGAGAAAAATAGTTTTCTTTTCACGCGATCAAATTCACCAGTATATATAAATAAAAGATAAGTAGATTTGAGACCTTTATTTTTAAGTAAAAATAACAAAGATGTTGTTTCATTTTTATTAGTTGAAAAAGGTAAAAGAGACAAAAAGTAAGGTGAAATAATTCCAACCTAGCCAACATCATTAAGTCTAAAACAAAAGGAAACAATATGGTAATGACTTTCTTATTAGAGATACGCCACCTCCAAAGTTATTGGGTAATATTGGACATGAAAGATTTACCTAGGATGCTATATATTTTGACCGTGTTATTTATCTTTATGTAAATTTAATTTTGTATTAGCATTTTGAGAAAGCGATGTAATACAAGTTGTTAAGGTAGTTGGATTAGATTACCGGTTAGGTGAAACTAACGAATGGACAAGAAGTTTTAAGCACGAAAAGAGAACTTTGGGACGAGACAAGCTCAAGGCCCAATTAATTAGAAATCCCAATGTGAGAAGAGCGATATATATGAGGTATGAATCTATTTCAAGTCCTGATACAAAGTAAAAAAAAAAAGTGAAAAGAACGATGAATATTTAAGTTGATTAAAAACTCAAATAAAGCCTTTTAATAAAATACAACACTTCTTTCTTATTACTTAATTTGAACTTTTAAAAGAATATCGCTACACATTATAAAACCCTGGATTTTTCTAATCTATTCTCTTTCACAGCCGCCAACCTCTCTCTCCTCCTCATTATAGTTCCTTCTTCATGTCTCTATCTCTGTCTTCACCATCTCCAATATTGCAGAACCATAGTAGTTTTTTCCTTATGAAACTCAACCACGCCTTGCCAATCTTTATGGATGTGGGTTTTATCAATGGATTGATTGATTTGTCAGGACAAAAGAATTAATTTTATGAAACCCAACAATTAGAAAGTACAAGAAATTCCTCAACCTAAATATAGAAATGTTTTTTGAACACATATCAACTTTTGATTGGTCATTCTTTTGCTCGAGGATTAACACCTCATTTGAAGACAGATTTTTAAAATCTGATTCAAAATATATGGTCAAACGCTAGTTTAATGTGAACTCATTGATCAAACTCTTATATTTGCAAACATTCTTCCCTCCACCCCTCCACTCTCTTTTCCCCCTTTCTTTTCCTTTCCTCTAAACAAAGTTCTTCAGTGGAATAACAGTGAAAACACGTTTTTATAGTTTATTCTTTTATGTTCAATGGATTCTCAAAAATCGCCAACAATCACTCCCTCATGACCATGGAACAATGGCGGCAACCCCATTCCCACCAACAAGAACAAACCAACTCGTTCATTTTTACCCACCGACACCATTTTCTAGCAACCCCAACAAAAGAAACTTACCAATTGGTTTGTTCTTGTTGCTGGAGTTGGGGGTGTCGCCATTGTTTCGTGGTCATATGGGAGTAGTTATTGGTGATTCATAGGAATCCATTGGACAGTAAAGAATATACTGTAATAAGGTGTTTTAACTGTTGTTCTACTGAAGAACTTTGTTGAGAGGAAAGGAAAAGAAACGGGGGAAAATGAGTGGAATGGGGGGGGGGGTGAAGGGAGAATGTTTTCAAATATTAGGGTTTGATAAATGAGTTTACATTAAGCCAATGTTTGATCATATATTTTGAATCAGATTTTGAAATTCTATCTTCAAATGAGGTTTTCACTCCCCGAAGGTACCCCCTAAATGAAACACGGTGCTTAGTATCACAAGTGACCCCAAGCTAACCTATGGCATGGCATATCTACACAAAATTAATTTAAAGATACGTACTGTGCGGAAGCTAAAATAGTGTTAATATCTGTAAACAAGTGCCAAACAACGACACTAACAATTGTTGTGTCTAGTCTATGTCTGAAAGCCATCTAGCTGAATAGTAGTTGCTGGGATATGCCCTCAACTAACTCTAACAAATCTAAAAACTGAAGGTAAATACTGAAATGATGCATGTCTATTGTCCTCGAACTAATGATGACTCACCACTGAACTGCTGAGAACGAACTAGGAATCGAACTAGGTGCGGTTTGGATGTTGAGTGCCTGAACCTACATCATAAAATTATGTAGCACAAAAGTATGCGTCAGTACTTTGAATGTACTGAGCATGCAGGATATGTACAAAGCTGGACAATATAGAAATAAACATGAAGGTAGATATACTGCAACGTAACTGAAAGTTGAACTGAATGCAATGACCTTGTACAAATCATGAAATAGCATGCTGAGCTGAATACTGAATATAAGTACTGGATACAGGGTTAATGCACATAAATCTGACTGTGGAAGACACTACTAACCGACATACCCTAAGTTGAGCTAACTGTAGGGCCATCTTGTAACCCTGGATAGAAGGGTGTTCATACCTTGCCCAGAGTACAAACAAGTCTGATGTGGATCCACTACTGATGCCCACAAGGGACAAGGAGGTGTAGCCTAGTATGACAACTGACTCCTTTAAACCTACGGTGGCGCCGTAGTTCAGGGACTTAGGGACTGCTTCTAAAGGTCTTAACCTAATCTGACAGCTAAGCCTTCATCCCCTCATCCACTCGGTACTAAGTCTACTCCCACTAAATGTAAGGAATAATATACTGAAATAAAAGATAGCTTAGAATACTGATAAATGACTGAGAATGCAACATAGTAGGCTAAAGGGTATGCCATTCAATTTTTGAAGCGTAAGCATATAACTGATCTGCCTTGCCAGTTAAATTTATGAAAATACTAGAATTTATACAAACTAGGGTTTCTGACATTATTCGTGAAAATATAGCAATTCTCCAAGAGATATGAGATCAATACCATAAAAACTGTAAGGATTGAATTACAATAATTCCCTAAGACTTTTGGAACCCTAGGTCTGAAACATTCATGGAGAAAACTGAAGGTGACTGGAATCTAAGGACCTAATGGGTGAAGGGAACCTACTAGTAAAATCCCACATACTTGGTGAAGAAATCCATGGAGAAATCTTTCGATTTTTGGGGCTGAACTTGGTGAAGGCCTCTGCTTGTTCTTGAGAGAAACTACGCCTCTTTTTGATTCCCTTCTGTCTAAGTCCGATGATTTTAGGAGAATAAGGGGTTTAGTTAGTTATTGACTACTTAATTAGGCTTAGATGACATAAAATGATGTAGCTTAGGCCTTAAAAGGGAAAGGAAAAGTCCAAAATACCCCTGGGATAGTTAAAAGAATTTCTGCAAAAAATGCAACTCAGGGATCACGGCTTGGTTGATGGGCCGTACTCCTGGACGACGGACCGTCAACCTTAGTTGTGGTTCTGCCTAACAGTGTTAGGGGTTTCTGGTCTCAGGAACTATGACTTAACAGGATGGACCGTGTTCCTGAACGATGTTTCGTCATGTGACTCGTGGTTACTGGGACTTGACTTAGCCTGGGGATTTCTACGACTCAAAGGACGAACCGTTCTTCTGTAGTACAGACCATCGTTTGACTCGTGGTTTCTGAAGTTAGAATTGAGAGGCTACTGTACTTGGGATTATGGTTTGAGATGATGGATCGTGGTTCCAAACTACGATCCGTAGTCCTAACCGTAGTCCCTAGAACATGTACTGAGAAGCTACTGGTACTTGAACTATGGGTTGAGAAGACGAACCGTGGTTCCGAACTACGGTCCGTACTCTTAACTGTGGTCCTTGGGGAAGAATTTATAGGCTACTGGATCTTGAACTACGATTCAAGATGACGGGCCATAGTTTCAAACTACGGTCCATACTTTGAACCGTGGTTCCTGGAAACTTGAATTTTTCTGCAAATTTTTATTTTCTACTAGTTTTAAGAGCCTAGTCTGGGCTTGGAAGTTTTGGAGTTTTACAATATCTCCCCCTTGGGATCATTCGTCCTCGAATGAAGACTGAATAAGTTGACTTTGAAGGGAAAGAGTTGAAATCCCTACCAAAAGAGTACTAGAAACAGATATCTAACTGAACTGAGTTCCATAAACATGTATAAGGTGCTGGGACTGAATTACACAAGAGTAAACTGAGAAACTGTAGAGGAACTATTACCTCCAGTTGAAAGTGAGTCGGTGGGAAAGAGGTGGGGGGACTTGGAAATCATGGCTGCTTCTGCTTCCCAAGCAGCTCCCTCTACGGACTGATTCCTCCACAACACTTTCACTGAAGTGACTTCTTTATTCCACAACCTACGAACCTGACGGTCAAGGATCTCAACTGGAACCTCCTCATAGGTGAGGCTATCCTTTACAGCCACTGTCACGACCCAGACCGCCATGAGTGGCACTCACCCAACCCCCGGGAGAGAGAACCATCACTTCCCCGAACTTAACCGTTCTAACAGCTCAAAACCAAGTGCAGAAAGTAAACTAGCATTCAATAAATAAGGGAAAATACTTCACTAACATTAACCTACGGAAATTACCCCCTAGAATCTGAAAGTCGCAGTACCAAACAATCTACTAATGTCTAAAGTACGGGGATGCAACCCCAAAACTTAAAGAAAATAGTTTAAGCCCGAAACAAATGGGCTACAACTCTAATGATAGGTCCAAGGCAGCTTGATAGAACAGCTCACCCTTGAAGTCTGAGAACGCTTGTACTACAGATGAGGTCGCGTCTCAGCCACTGGAAGATTGCCTGTACTCACAAGAAAGAAAAGCAAGTGCAGTATCAGTGCACCACCACTGTGTATTGGTAGGATCATCAGCCAGTTCCAAATAAACAGTGTAAAGTTTAGTACAACAATCAAGTACAAGTATGGAAAACATGCAATAAGTAAACAGGCTCCCTTAGACTACAAGTCTCTACCTAACTTGTTCCCGCATGAAATCCACCCTTAACAACCATAAGCAACAATCATATACAAATAACCATCCTTTCTGCCTAGCCCAGACCCACCCTGAGATCCCCTCTAAACAACACCTAAGTGTTAACAGACAACCCAACCTAAACCAAGACCAATTCAACAGATATAATAGGATTCCTGGTCACCCAAGGACCACCAACCAATATCACAATTCAACAAAGCAGCCCGGTCCACTCACGGAACCAATAACAGTCAATGCAATGAAATCAATAACCATGCAATGATACAGTAAGATAAACTCATACCAGGCGTGGTACCCGAGCTAATCGTTAGTAATTCATACCAGGCGTGGTACCCGAGCCAACCATTTGTAATACCTGTACCAGGTGTGGTACCCGTGCCAACCGTTAGTATACCTGTACCAGGCGTGGTACCCGAGCCAACCTAATGTAAACAATCCACAGTCAAATAATGAACACACAACTTGTAAACCAACAAGTAACAAACCGTTCAACTCACAGACTGTAAGACAGGACCTTTAGAAATTCTACACAATTTCATCTAAGCAATGCAATTCATACAAACACTTAGATATGAGTACAAAGCATACAACATTCACAAGAATCGTAAGCCATCACCTACCTCGAAATGATCCAAGCTCTACTCAACCTGAGCTTTCCCGTTTTCCGGATTCCTTTCTCATTCTTGGTCTAAAATAACATACAAGTATATATATAATTAACAAACAAGACGTGCACATTACCTGGATTACAACGAATCCCAAAACCCCAGGCCAGCCATGATCATTCCACCCTATTCCCGGGCTTTCCACCGTTAATCTCCCTAGTTATATCATTTTTACGGATAAAAATAGAGAATTGAACAACCTATGATCATAATATCTTACTCTTAACAATACCCAAGAACTTCCATGTCTAGAATCTCCTTTCTTCCCTGGATTCTACCATTCCTAAGTTATTCCAACCTTTCCCCAAGTTCCCTCCTAGCAATTCTACCACATAGGAAAAGTATTACGAATACTGGGGAGTAGAAACCTTACCTTAGGGAAGAAAAATAATGGAAAACAGAGGAAAATCGCCTGGAATTGCCTTGCCCTTCTCCCAAAATGAATTTGTGAAAAACAGAATGTTTTGGGGAATGTTTCAGCATTAAATCCCATTGAGCCCTCTATAGTGGTCCGCTCTGCTATAGCGGTCCTGCCGTAGCGGAGTCGCCCACTATGGCGGAGGCTGACCAACGTTGACTACCGCTGTAGAGGTAATTTCTCCACTACAACGGAAGTCATTGTGGCGGAGTGTCAACTGCTATAGCGGTTGACACGGGATAGAAAGTCGTAAAATCTCCAAAACTAGTCCATTTTATAACACACTTATTTTTTCGACACCCCAAAATAACCCCTTCACGTCAACCTCGATTTCAGGAGTTCTACTTACCCAAATTTAATTCCGAAAAATCCCCCGAACTCCTTTATGTGTTAGCTATGATAAAAACTAGCTCAACACAATATATCCGACCCCATTCTTAACCGTATGGCCCTAGACCATTCCTCGCTCCTAAACCGGTCGAGACTAGCCTAGCCAAGAATTTCAAACTCCCAAACCCGGAGTTTTCTAACTCTAAAACTTGGCACGATTGGACTACCCGTAATGATGGACCCAGTCGTTACAACCATACTCTCTAAAGGTACTACTGAGGTTGGATCACCCACACACTTCTTCAACAAGGAAACATGGAAGACTGGATGAACTATTGCTAGTTCTGATGGCAACTCTTACTTATAAGCCACATTACCAACCCTTTTCAGGATTTTGTAAGGACCTAGATACCTAAGACTGAGCTTTCCTTTCTTGCCGAACCTCATTACACCCTTCATGGGTGATACTTTCAGGAAGACCCAATCGTCAACTCCAAACTCTAAGTCTCTTCTCCTAACATCTGCATAGGACTTCTGACGACTCTGAGTTGTCATTAGCTTATCTCTGATGAGCTGAACTTTCTCCATAGCCTCATGTACCGAATCTGGCCCAATCAAAGCTGCTTCACCTACTTCAAACCAACCAATAGGTGACCTACATCTACGCCCATAGAGGGCCTCATACGGGGCCATCTGAATGCTGAAATGGAAACTATTATTGTAGGCAAACTCTGTGAGAGGTAGGTGATCATCTCAACTACCCTTGAAATAGATCACACAAGCTCTCAACATGTCCTCCAAGGTTTGAATGGTACGCTCTACCTGACCATTCTTCTGCGGATGAAATGTTGTACTGAGGTTCACCTGAGTACCAAGACCTTTCTGGAAAGATCTCCAGAAATGAGATGTAAACTGAGGACCTCTATCAGAGATGATATACAAAGGGATTCCATGCAATCTGACTATCTCGCTGATGTAGAGCCTGGCATAATCCTCCGCTGAATATATAATCTTAACTACCAAGAAGTGAGCTGACTTAGTGACTCTGTCCACTATCACCCAAATAGAGTCATGCTGTCTACGAGTAGGGGGTAAGCCCATACTAAAATCCATGTTGACCACTTCCCACTTCCAAGTAGGAATGCTAATCTCCTGAGTCACACCTCCTGGTTTCTGATGTTCTACCTTTACATGCTGACAGTTAGGGCACTTAGCCACAAAATCTGTGATGTCTCTCTTCATGTCGTTCCACCAATAGACTTCTCGTAGATTGCAGTAGATCTTAGTGGTACCTGGATGAAAGGAGTATCTAGAATTATGGGCTTCTGAAAGGATCTGCTGTCTCAACTCACCCACCTTAGGAACACATAAGTGACCCTGATAATGGAGTACACCATCTCCCCCTTGGGAGAAAACCTCCACTCTATATTGATGAACTGCACCCTTCAGCTGAAGTAGTATGGGATCACTATCCTGTTTTTCCTTAACCTCAGCTACCAAAGAAGATTCTGACCCATTCTTAACTGTCACACCAACGTCTGTCATGTCCATAAGGCAAACTCCTAGGCGAGCAAGCCGATGAACATCTCTGACCAGTTCTCTCTTCTCTTCCTCAACATGAGATACACTACCCATAGATAGTCTACTGAGATCATCATCTACTACATTGGCCTTACCCGGATGGTAGAGCACATTCATATCATAATCTTTGAGGAACTCAAGCCATCTCCTCTGACGAAGATTCAACTCTTTCTAGGTGAACACGTACTGAAGGCTCTTGTGATCTGTGAAAACATAAACATAAACACCATACAGATAGTGTCTCTAAATCTTTAAGGCAAACACAACTGCTGCAAGTTCAAGATCAAGAGTCAGGTAATTCTTCTTATAGGCCTTAATCTTTCTGGAAGCATAAGCTATGCCCTTACCATGCTGCATCAAAACACAACCCAGGCTGACTCTGGATGCATCGCAATAAACCACAAAACCGTCTTAACCCTCTGGTAAAGTAAAAATAGGAGTTGTAGTCAACCTGGTCTTCAGTTCTAAGAAACTCTTCTCACACTCATCTGACCATTGAAACTTGACCTTTTTTTGAGTCAACTTGGTCAATGGAGCAGATATGGATGAAAATCCTTCTACGAACCTCCAGTAATAACCATCCAAACCCAAAAAACTTCTGATGTCTGTCAGAGAGGTGGGTCTGGTCCAATCCTTTACTGCCTTAATTTTCTGGGAATCAACAGGGATCTCTTCACTGGATACCACATGACCAAGGAAAGTGACAGACTGTAACTAGAATTCACACTTGCTGAACTTAGCAAATAGATATTGATCCCTGAGAGTCTGGATAACAATCCTCAGATGAGTCGCATGCTCCTCCTCATTTGGAGAATAGACGAGGATGTCATCAATGAAGACAATGATGAACATGTCCAAATACTTCTTGAACACCCTGTTCATTAAGTCCATAAATCTGCAGGAGCATTAGTTAGTCCAAAAGACATAACAACAAATTCATAGTGACCATACCAGTCCTGAAGGCTGTCTTCGGGATGTCACTATCTCTGACTTTGAGCTGATGATAGCCGGATCTGAGGTCTATCTTGGAAAAGCAACCATCGCCTTGAAGCTGGTCGAATAAGTCATCAATCCTGGGGATGGGATATTTAATTTTGATTGTGACTTTGTTCAACTGACGGTAGTCAATGCACATCTTGAGAGAACCGTCTTTCTTTCGCACGAACAATACTGGAACACCCCATGGGGAGATGCTGGGTCTGATGAAGCCCTTATCTAGTAGATATTTCTGGTGTTCTTTAAACTCTTTAAGCTCAAATAGAGCCATTTTGTAGGGAGGAATCGAAATGGGCTAGGTACCTGGAAGGAGATCTATTCCAAAGTTGATTTCCCTTTCGGGAGGAATTCCGAGAAGGTCTTCTGGGAACACTTCAGGGAACTCATTTACTACTAGGACTGACTCAAGAGTTGGGGTCTCGGAGTTTGAATCCTTAACCCCAACAAGGTGATAGATATATCCCTTGGAGATCATCTTTATGGCCTTAAGGTAGGAGATGAAATGACTTACAGGCACTGAGTTACTACCCTTCCACTCTAGGACTGGCTCGTTAAGAAACTAAAACCGAATGGTCCTAGTTCTACAATCAACTGAGGCATAACAGGAATGTAACCAATCCATGCCTAGAATGATATCAAAGTCTACCATTTCTAACTCCACCAGATCTACTGAGGTGACTTTCTGGGAAACTGTGACTGGGCAATTTCTGTATACCCGTCTAGCTATAACTGGGTCACTAACTGGAGTAGAGACTGAGAAGGGTTCTAGGAGAGTTTCTGGAATAATACTAAAGCTTACTACTACATAAGGGGTAATGAAAGAAAGTGTAGCCCCTGGATCTAACAATGCATAAACATCTGTATTAAAGACTCACAACTACCCGTGACCACATCAGGGGAGTCCTCCTGATCCTGTCGAGCCTGAAGAACATATAGCCTATTTTGGCGCTGACCGCCACATGTACCAGTCGAGGCACCCTGCTGAGTAGGGTGACCTGCTGGAGATGCTGTAGAGTCACTCTGATTCTGCGGGCAAACATCCTTACCCTTCTGAGAAGCTGTGGGACAATCCCTCATCATGTGTCCTGGCTTACCACAGCCAAAGCAATTTTCGCTGCCTGCCATGCACTCACCTTGGTGGTTCTTACCACACTTCTTACACACAGGGTTAGTGTGCCCACTAGTAACCGTACCTTGGGACTTAGAGCCAGATGCTCTATCTCGATGATCCTTTTTGAACTTAGGCACTGGGGCACTAGCAGAAGACAGAGCTGGAGTTGAATTTTTCTGGCGATATTGAGAACGGTTGCCACCCTCTGACCTCTGCTGAAAGTGGTTGTAATCACATGTCCTATCCCTCTTAGCATCACCTCCCTTTTCTTGATCTTTTCCTCCTCAATTTGCTGAGCATAAGTAACCAGCCTGGAGAAATCCATTTCCTTAATGAGCATTGTGCTCCTACATTCCTTGACAACCTCATCAGACACACTGAACACGAACTTACTCATACGAGCTCTGGAGTCAACTACTATTGTCGAGGCCTACTTGGATAGCTGAGTGAACTTCAGGGAATAGTCCTTTACGCTCATGTCATCCTGCTTTAGATTGATGAAATCCTAAACCTTGGCTTCCCTGAGCTCTAGTGGGAAGAACCAGTCCAGAAAGGCAGTCTTGAAAAGATCCCAAGTCACTGGTCCCGCATTGGCATGATGAGACTCCTTCCACTGCTGGTACCAAGTATGAGCCACCCCTTTCAGCTGATAGTCAGCCAAGTCTGCACTCTCTACTGGAGTAACACCCATAATATCGGTCACCTTCTGAATATCCTCTAAGAACTCTTGGGGATCCTCCTCGGACTTGGACCCATGAAACTCTAGAGAGTTCATCCGAGTGAAGTCCCGGATTCTGGCTGCAGCAGTATTGACCTGAGGCGTAAATGGAGCCGCAGCCTGTTGATTGACCTGGGTGGTCATGGCCTGAGCAAGTACTTGAAAAGCAGCCCTGAATTAGACATGTGTAACCTGCTCATTCAATGGGTCTGCTGGAGCTGCTGGTGCTGGCTGATTCCTAGCGTTAGCTCTTCTGGGAGGTATTTTTCTGAAATACGAAGAGCATGAGTTAGAATAGAGGAGGAATAAACTGAGTTTATACTCTATAGCACGAACTGGAAAAGAACGAAGGGAATTTATTCCTAATGATGTCTCATAGTTCCCCCTTCATAAGTGTGGCCCACTTCACACCCATGAAGAAAACTCTACTTGACGCAGCTTTCAGACACCCTAGGACACTTAAACTTGATGCTTTGATACCAAGTTTGTCACGCCCCGAAGCTACCCTCTGGACGCAACACGGTGCTTAGTGTCACAAGTGACCCCAAGCTAACCCATGGCATGGAATATCTACACAAAATCAATCTGAAGATACATACTGTGCGGAAGCTAAAACAATTTTAATATCTGCAAACAAGAAGAAAGCCCAACAAATTTGAAAGGGTATAATATCAAAATAGTTTAGTGCTGACTTAAAAACAACACTAACAACTGTTGAGTATAGTTTATGTCTGAAAGCCATCTAACTGAATAGGAGTTGCTGGGACATGACCCCAGCTAACTCTAATAAATCTAAAAACTGAAGGTAAATACTAAAATGAAGCATGTCTATTGTCCTCGAACTAATGAGGACTCACCATTGAACTGCTGAGTACGAACTGGGAACCGAACTAAATGATGCTGAGTGCCTGAACCTACATCATAAAATGATGTAGCACAAAAGTATGCGTCAGTACTTTGAATGTACTGAGCATGCAGGATATGTACAAAGCTGGACAATATAGAACTAAACATGAAGGTAGATATACTACAACGTAACTGAAAGCTGAACTGAATGTAATGACCAAGTACAAATCATGAAATAGCATGCTGAACTGAATACTAAATATAAATATTGGATACAGGGTCAATGCACATAAATCTGACTGTGGGAGACACTACTAACCGACATACCCTAAGTTGGGCTAACTGTAGGGCCATATTGTAACCCTGGATAGAAGGGTGTTCATACCTTGCCAAGGGTACAAACAAGTCTGATGTGGATCCACTACTGATGTCCACAAGGGAGAAGGAGGTGTAGCCTAGTATGTCAGCCGACTCCTTTAAACCTACGGTGGCGCCGTAGTTCAGGGACTTAGGGACTGCTTCTAAAGGTCTGAACCTAAGCTGGCAGCTAAGCCTTCATCCCCTCATCCACTCGGTACTAAGTCTACTCCCACTGAATGTAAGGAATAATATACTGAAATAAAGGATAGCTTAGAATACTAATAAATGACTGAGAATGCAACATAGTAGGCTAAATGGTATGGCATTAAATTTTTGAAGCGTAAGCATATAACTGATCTGCCTAGCAAGTTAAATTCATGAAAATACTGGAATTTCTACAAACTAGGGTTTCTGACATTATTCGTGAAACTATAGCAATTCTCCAAGAGACATGAGATCAATACCATAAAAACTGTAAGGAT
Source organism: Jaltomata sinuosa (assembly GCA_003996215.1). Taxonomy (NCBI): domain Eukaryota; kingdom Viridiplantae; phylum Streptophyta; class Magnoliopsida; order Solanales; family Solanaceae; genus Jaltomata; species Jaltomata sinuosa. The sequence continues at coordinate 29,994 of QJPP01002629.1, forward strand.
TTAATTACTATAATTCCCTAAGACTTTTGGAACCCTAGGTCTGAAACATTCATGGAGAAAACTGAAGGTGACTGGAATCTAAAAACCTAATGGGTGAAGGGAACCCACTAGTGAAATCCCACATACCTGGTGAAGAAATCCACGAAGAAATCCTTGGATTTTTGGGGCTGAACTTGGTTAAGGCCTCTGCTTGTTCTTGATAGAAACTACTACTCTTTTTGATTCCTTTCTGTCTAAGTCCGATGATTTTAGGAGAATGAGGGTTTTAGTTAGTTTTTGACTACTTAATTAGGATTAGTTAGTTTTTGACTACTTAATTAAGCTTAGACGACATAAAATGATGTAGCTTAGGCCTTAAAAGAAAAAGGAGAAGTACATAAAACCCCTGGAAAGTTAAAAGAATTTCTGCAGAAAACGCGACTCAGGGATCACGGCCTTATTGACGGGCCGTACTCCTGGACGACTGACCGTCAACCTGAGTTGTGGTTCTGCCTAACAGTGTTAGGGGTTTCTGGTCTCAGTAACTACAACTCAACAGGATGGACTGTGTTCCTGAACGACGGTTCGTCATGTGACTCGTGGTTCCTGGGATTTGACTTAGTGTGGGGATTTCTACGACTCAAAGGACGGACCGTTCTTCTGAAGTATGGACCGTCATTTGACTCGTGGTTTTTGAAGCTAGAACTGAGAGGCTACTGGACTTGGGATTATGGTTTGAGACGACGGATGGTTCCAAACTACGGTCCGTAGTCCTAACCATAGTCCCTTGAACATGTACTGAGAAGCTACTGGAACTTGAACTACGGGTTGAGAAGACGGACCGTGGTTCCGAACTACGGTCCGTACTCCTAACCGTGGTCCCTGGGGCAGAATTTCTAGGCTACTGGATCTTGAACTACAGTTCAAGATGAAGGGCCGTAGTTCCAAACTACGGTCCGTACTTTGAACCGTGGTTCCTGAAAACTTGAATTTTTCTGCAAATTTTTATTTCTACTGGTTTTCTGAGCCTGATCTGGGCTTGAAAGTTCTGGAGTGTTACAGAGGTATTAATCCTCGATCAAAATAATGACCAATCAAAAGCTATCAAGTGATCAAAATAACATGTCTTGGACAATTACAAGCAACCTATTACGGGTGAATTTGGGCTATATATCAGCACAACTTTTAAATCGGCTAAAATTTAGCGAGTCAAAATGGCTGAGTTAAATAATAACCCGCCCATGGATAGGTTGGGGCGGTCATGTTTGACTGGACTTATAATTCTCATCCTTTTCATTTTATGCATTATGCACTCTAAAGAGCCTTTTATTATTATTATTATTATTATTATTATATATATATATATAAATATATATAATATATATATATATATATATATATATAATATATATATACAATATATATATTTATATATATATTATATATGTGCATATAAATGAAAAATAAACTAATTCTACTTCGACTAAGTTTGTAACAAGATTATATCGCAAAAAATAGTTTTTCTTTTCACGCGATCAAATTCACCAGTATATATAAATAAAAGATAAGTAGATTTGAGAGCTTCATTTTTAAGTAAAAATAACAAAGATGTTGTTTTGTTTTTATTAGTTGAAAAAGGTAAAACAGACAAAAAGTAAGGTGAAATAATTCCAACCTAGCTAACATCATTAAGTCTAAAACTAAGGAAACAATATGGTAATGACTTTCCTATTAGACATACGGCACCTACAAATTTATTGGGTAATATAGGACATGAAAGATTTACCTAAGATGCTATATATTTTGACCGTGTTATTTATATTTATGTTAATTTAATTCTGTATTAGCATTTTGAGATAGCGATATAATACAAGTTGCTAAGGTAGTTGGATTAGATTACCGGTTAGGTGAAACTAACGAATGGATCAAAAGTTTTAAGCACGAAAAGAGAACTTTGGGCCAAGACAAGATCATGGCCCAATTAATTAGAAAACCCAATGTGAGAAGAGCGATATATATGAGGTGTGAATCTATTTCAAGTCCTCTTACAAAGTAAAAAAAAAAGGAGAGTGAAAAGAACGATGAATATTTAAAATGATTAGAAACCCAAATAAAGCCTTTTAATAAAATACAACACTTCTTTCTTATTACTTAATTTGAACTTTTAAAAGAATATTGCTACACATTATAAAACCCTAGATTTTTCTATTCTATTCTCTTTCACAGCCACCAACCTCTCTCTCCTCTTCATCATAGTTCCTTCTTCATGTCTCATCTTTGTCTTCACCATCTCCAATATTTTAGATCCATAGTAGTTTTTTCCTTATGAAACTCAACCACACCTTGCCAATCTTTATGGCTGTAGGTTCTATCAATGGATTGATTGATTTGTCAGGAAAAAAGAATTATTTTTATGAAACCCAACAATTAGAAAGTACAAGAAATTCCTCAACCTAAATATAGAAATGTTTTTTGAACACTTAACAACTTTTGATTGGTCATTGTTTTGGTCGAGGATTAACACCTCATTTGAAGATAGATTTTTAAATTCTGATTTAAAATATATGGTCAAATGCTAGTTTAATGTAAACTCATTGACCAAACCCTAATATTTGCAAACATTATTCCCCCCACCCCTCCACTCTCTTTTCCCCCCTTTCTTTTCCTTTCCTCTCAACAAAGTTCTTCAGTAGAATAATAGTGAAAGCACCTTTTTATAGTATATTCTTTTATATTCAATGGATTCCCAAAAATCACCAAAAACCACTCCCACATGACCATGAATCAATGGCCGCAACCCCAATCCCACCAACAAGAACAAACCAACTCGTACACTTTTACCCACTGACACCATTTTCTAGCAATCCCAACAAAAGAAACTTACCAATTGTTTTGTTCTTGTTGGTGGGGTTGGGGGTGCTGCCATTGTTCCATGGTTATGTGAGAGTGGTTGTTGGTGATTCTTGAGAATCCATTGGACAGATAAGAATATACTGTAAAAAGGTGTTTTCGCTGTTGTTCTATTGAAGAACTTTGTTGAGAGGAAAGGAAAAGAAAGGGGGAAAAGAGAGTGGATGGGGGGGGGGGGGAATGTTTGCAAATATTAGGGTTTGATAAATGAGTTTACATTAAGCCAGCGTTTGATCATATATTTTGAATCATATTTTAAAAATTTGTCTTCAAATGAGGTGTTAATCCTCGATCAAAATGATGATCAATCAAAAGTTGTCAAGCGTTCAAAATGACATGTTTTGGCCAATCACAAGCAACCTATATAGGTGAATATGAGCTATATATCAGCACAATTTTAAAATTGGCTAAAATTCAGCGGGTCAAAATGGCTGAGTTAAATATTGACCAAACATAGACAGGTTGCGGTGGTCATGTGTGCCTGGACTTATAATTCTCCTCCTTTTCATTTTTATGTATTACGTACTCTAAAGCACCTTTTATTATGTACTCTCCACATGTAGGTTTTGTTCAATTTTATTCTTAGTGATTTTATTTTTTTTCAAACCAAAATAGGTCAAATGTTATCGGGTTTTTTAAAGTTAAACTAATCAAATGAAAGATCAATTCTTTCAAGCCGGTTTCATTTGATTTGGTGCGATTTTTTATTTTCCTTGAACACCCCTATGTGAAGTTCTTTTACATGGCGATAATCACTCTTATTCATTTTTTTAAGTAAACCTTCTTTGTGGAAATAAATAGTAAATTAACCTTTCGTAATTTATTTAATAGAAGTCCCTCTGATATATTATAGAAATATTTATTTGAATACAAGAAATGGTTCTGACTTCTGAGCTACTCTATGAGGAAGAACTCATGTAATGTCTTCCACATCAAGAGGAATTGATAGAGCAAGGTTTCTGAACCACTACATAAGAAAGTTGAAATTAGCTACGAACTTCGTTGCTAATTCGTCACTAAATTGCTCGTAGCTAACATATTTTTTTGATAATTTGCGGATTTTGCTGTTTAGCTAAAGAATTTTCCGTTGCTAATTCCTTTTTTCTTGTAAGAACCGTTTTGCAGTTTTTAGAGGATCTTGATCAAGAAGAGGCAAGGATGCCAAATGGGTAGGACATACTTTGTTGAACCAGAAGAATGAGTGTCTTGGAGACAAAACCGAGAAGGGTATGTTCATGGAGCGAATTCTGAGATTTCGGGTGTCAGTAATGGAAAAGATTGCATTGCAAAAGACCATTTCTCCTCGAGACAAGGTCAGGGCATCTATCTTCATTTTACACAGAGCTATTTATTGATGTTGATTTGGATATGTTCATTGCCCAACAACTGGTTTTATTATCGATTTTTCACTCTTGCATAATCAAGATTTCTTCTATGTAACTTATATGTGAACATATCTAAAAGTATAATGATATAATTGTAAGCTTTCATAATCTTTCTTTGGATCAAGAGTGTCAAATGAGCGAGTTGAGCTAATTTTGTCACCTCTACTTTGGGATTATATCGATTGTCTTTCTAGCTAACTTATGAAACAATAAGTAAGACTTATAATTAACTATTAGGAAAAGTAAAAATGAACTGCATAAAAAGAAAAGAGGATTTGAGTTTATATTTGTCTTTCTGAAAAATAAAGCAAAATCTTAACTAACTAATTCTCTAAAGGAAGATTTTATCGTATGCAATTTGTTTAATTTTTAATATTTCTGCTGAAATAGTGAAGCAATTGAAACAAGTTTTATAAAACCATTATAAAACCTTTTAGTAAAGTTGAAACCCTTACCAAGTTTATTATCGTCATTAACGAATCAGAGATATTATAGATTTAATTACCTTTTTAACTGAGCTTCCAAATTAACAAGTAGTTGTAGTATATATTAGTAGTATGTATTCGTGTCTTTCATGCGGGTGACCCGGGTTCGATCCCCAGCAACAACAAAATTCCCTTTTAATAAGCTATATAGTTCCTTTTCCTACTTTCAAATTACTTGATTGGCTATTACTTTAAAAATTGTCGTAATATATTTTCTTTTGAATATTTCTTTTCCCCTTTGATTTTTTCTCCCAAGTAGATTTGAGAGCTTTATTTTTAAGTAAAAATAATAAAAATGATTGTCACTGAGAAACTTGTTGGTTGTTGGCATTTGATGCTTGAAGGGTGCATGTGAGGTTATAGATTTAAACACAATAGCGCTACTACACCCAAGTATTCCTTCCGTTCACTTTTATTTGTTCACTACATTAAAAATAAATTCTGACTTCAGAACCAACACTTAAAAGCTGTCACCGGAGCTACAACCGAAGCAACTTCGCTTTGATTTTACTGATTCATTCGCGTGTTTAGTTATATTGATGTTCTTTATATGCTTACTTAATCTCTATTTTACTAGTCAAATTAATCCGCCTATCCTTAATCTTATAATAAATTCAACTGTTCCATTTCTCAAGTTAACCATAACAAAGGATAAAATTGATCTTTTTCATCTAGTAGAGGGGTGAATTGACCCTTTTTCCTTCCATCTAACTTATACATATCCAAATAGTCTAACGTATACACAATAACACGTTTGTGTTTAGATGTTGAGTTGTGCGCACCTTTGTTATTTTTCTATCTAATGACAATATTGCTTCTGAATCATGAGAAATTGTCTATTTTTATTTTTTTTAATAATTGGGGTAAAAAATCTATTTGTTTTCAAATCGGCCTACATTTACCTTTTTTACAAGTGAAAAAGTATTTAATTGAGTGATTTATGGTGCTAATAGGTTTTCGTTATGCTAATTTGATAACACAAGGGTAATTTTATTAACGAAGGGAAAAAATAGACAATTTCATATTATTCACGGGTAAATTTGAACTTTTTCCATAACCTCCTATAAACCGCCATAAAAATTAATTGATATCAACCTTTTTTCGTTATTAACAAAAACATAAAAAGTCAGGCTAAAAGATTGCATTTTAGTGTTCTTTGTGGTTCAACTTAAAAGGAGTCTAAGATAATGATAGAAATAAAAATAAAAGCAACAAAATAAAACTACTTACGAGACCAAATTATAAATAGAAGGACAAACATTCCATTAACAAAAGAAGAATAAACTTCAATAGCCGTTTTTACCCAAACTAATTAAATTAAAAATAGCCGGCCAACTTAAATTTGCGCGGCTATTTGTGTGAAGATGTAGTACCTTGGGAGCTAAATATATACATGAACAAAAATCTAAAAGCTCCATAGTCCATAGAATTAATGTCTCTAACTTTTTTCCAAGGCCGACAGCTACAAGCATCAACTTCATAGCCTCAGACACAAAATTCTAATATTCCTCTTAGTCGAATAGTACTAAAACATACTACTTCTTCAATCCTAATTTATGTGACATCTTTCGGAAATTGGCAGTCAAACTTCTTAAACTTTGATCATGAATTCGAACATAGAATCTTCAACTTTTCATCATATGGACAACATCCCTATGGCAGCCAAAAGAGGATACTTGGACTGAAATTCCAATTCATTATTAGCCCGGAGTTTCTTGATGATCCTCTTACTCGGCTCGGTTTGGACAATACTCGGCTTGATGGTATATTGAAGCGGCTCTAATTCAAAGCCGAATTGGGGTCGAGGTAAGGGCCGAGGCCGGAGTAAGGGTTGGTCTAAGTCGGAATCGTAACAAAAAATATTTCGATTTTTTCTTCGCCCTTTGCATTCAAAGAATGGATTAAAACAATAGTCGAAACGCTTTGGACGATCAATTGTGCCAATTATGGCTTGTCGGATTGACATGTCTTGATTTTTTTTTCCCATTCTTCTTTATGGAGAGGAACTAATCCGGAACCAACGAGTTTGGTCGAATAAGGTAACAGTTTAAGGAAATAGATAAACTTTAATTTTGTGGAGAGGTTTTGTTGTATTTATAGCCGTCAAAATCCTTGTTTGACTACTACTAGTATTTCCTTTCTTTTTCCTAAGCATAGTTGATATAGGAATTGACTTTGAGAGGGAGAGAGGTGGGTTCAGGATTTAAATTCAATTCAACCTTTTAAATGTTTAGCATTGAATCTTTTATTATATTTTTAAAGTTATGATTCATATTTACTATTTATTGTAAATTCAATAAATTTATACTCCACATTGAATGTTATGATTCAATTGAACTCGCGCCCACCCCTATATATATTCTCAGTTTAACTCTTGATCTCGCCATATCATCAATTTCACGTCAATAGGAACACAAATAATCATAATATAAGATATTTTATTAAATAAAAAATATAAATGTTTTTCAGATTTTTTTTTTGGGATAATGCATAAGTATCACCCTAAACTATAGGCGAAATCCCAACAACACACCTTAACTATACAGGGGTCCTATTACCCCCCTAAACTTTTCTTTTCTATATTTCTTTCCACCTTATGTGCTAACGTGGAGTCATAACCCAATTCAATTAGTTGTGGTGATATACACGTGCTGCCACGTGTATAAATGGGTTTTTTTTCAATTTTTTTTGTTTTTTAAAAAAACTTCTTCTTATTTTCTTTGCCTTGTATTTAAAATAAGTCAATACACGTAAAAAAAATAATATTTTTCTTGTATTTAAAATTTTCTAAACGAATGTATTTTTTATATTTTTCTTTGCCTTGTATTTAAATTTTTTTCAAATACACGTAACTTTTTTATTTATTTTTTACCTTCTTTCATTTTATTTTATTTTTCTATTTCTTTTATTTATTCTTTTTGTTTTCTTTGTCTTTTCTTTGGATTTAATTCCAAATGCCTAGTAATTAAATATGTTAATTTTGAAAAAAAATGAAGGAAATTAAACTTAAAAAAATGCAAAAAATAAAGATCACATTTTAAAAGAATCATTATTTAAAAAAAATATATACGTACTTTTTCAAATTAAGTAAAAGTGAAAAGACAAAAAATTAATGAAAGAAAAAAAGAAAATAAAAGTGAGGAGGGAAATAAATTTTACAAAGAAAGAAAGGAAAATAATTAAATATGTATACGTTTTAATGGAAATAATTATGTGTACCAACTAATTCTAAGATATCCTATTAAAAAAGGACATTTGTCCAATATTGATCAGGTTTTTATTTTTTTTGCCTATATATCACTTACTTTCAAGAGAGTGAGCACACTCTTTGTGCCACCTCAACACTAAAGGGTGTATTTGTTACACTTTAAAATAGTTTAGGGGGGGTAATAGGACCCCTGTATAGTTAAGGTGTGTCGCTGGGATTTCACCTATAGTTTGGGGTGATACTTATGTATTTTCTCTTCTTTTTTCCCCAACAATCAGTTTATTGGCATCAGTCTAACAAAACAAAATCGATAGAGTTTGTGGCCTTCATTAGAAATTTTTTTTGGCGTTTGTGTTAAGATAATAATGCATCATGTTTCTTTAAATTTTGAATCCGCATCTATTCATTATGAAATTTCGTGCCTCTTGTTATTGCCTCTTTATTCCTTCAATTCCTGATTCTTGGGAAACATCCTCAATAGCTTTCCTTCCAACTTAAAAATAAAATAAAATAAAAAATCGATTGTTGAATGATTATTCACTATGAAAAGTAGACCTTACCTGAAATAACAATTGTGACAATGGAATATGTACAATGAATAACTGAAAATTAAATAATGTAACATTCCTCTCAAAGCCTAAAAGGTTAATTTAATGTTAAAGTACCAAAAGAGACATACTTCCTTATCATATTTACTAACTCTCCCACTATTTTATTTTAACTACTTAATATACCACATGTAAACACCTTGATACATCGCTCCAGGTAGTGATACATCGCGTCACCTCGTGATACATCGCCCCGATGTATCAAAGGTAATTATCCAGAGGTGAGGCGATGTATTACGCCTTGGAGCGATGTATCACGCCTTGGAGCGATGTATCACGACCAAAGTGAGGTGGGAAAAAAAGCAATTAGCCCCCAAAGATGTGTGTTTTATGTAAGTTGCCCTAATTTAATTCTCCTGAGGATTTATAAATTATATATGTTGATCGTGTAATCAATTTTTATACTATTAGTGCGACTTAATCGATTATAGAAGGTTAAGTATATTATTCTGATTTCTTGGTTACCATGTAGGGTGTTTCAAAAGTATACCAATACTTTGGACGAATGAATTTAGCTATCGAAGTTTGGTTGTTTGACAATTTATCTTTCGATGGCGCTATTCTTTGGAGTGATAGCCGGAACTGTAAAATTAGGTCTTGAGCCTAACTCACACGACATCTCACGTCTAGGACGAGATATCTGGTGCGTGAACAATTTTAATTTGGGGTCCAACATTGGGTGAGATGCAGGGGAAAATTTAGGTGAAATTTTTGGAGCACGGGTCCCGTGCTCTTTCTGAAAATCGGATATTTTATGTACATATTTTCTAGAATTGATCTAATATTACCCTTTGGCACCCATGCTACAAAAAGGCTTGATGGTCCACTTTCTTAAAAGCTTAGTTATTTACCAAGAGGAACAAGGATCAATTCTCATTTAAAATATTTTTTCCTTCTTTATTTTTAGTAGTGCACCCGTACTCTAGAAATCCTAGAATCACCTCTGATGAGATGGGTCCTGCTTGATACCATGTAAAATTAGATCTCGGGTGTAACTAACACCCCAAAAGCTAGCTCAATGTGGAACTTTTTTCATTCTTTAACAAGAACTAATGACTTGTATTATAAAGTCAAACCAAGAATTCTACATAGCCTTTATGTTAACAAAGAAAGAAAGGCTTGCCTAGATCTCGTATTTCATCTGCCATAGACACTTTCTTTCTTTTTACACGCAAGCAAGCGGGGGAGTGAGGAAAGCAGAAGTGGGACATGAATAAACCAGTAGCAAGAAAAAGCAAGCATTTTAAACATTCCTCTTATTAAAGGAATCGATGAGTAAAGACGAGATCAGATATAAAATTTAAATCTTGAATCTGTCTCTATTATTGTATGGTGCCCTTTTTTGTTTCCTAATAAGAGAACAAATATATTTAAAATGATCAACAACAAGGATTGCGATCAAGTAGTTAGTTCTCCTTTAATTTTAACCAGAGGTCTCAAATTCGAGCCCCACTAGGCACGAAGCCTCTTTTTTAAGGAGCTTTTTATGCTCAATATAAGACTTCCCAAAGTAAATCCGAATTTAACCAGACCCCAAATATTTAAAAATTGTACACTATTGTTGCGCATAACTTTTAAAATAAGTTAAACCATTCCCAAAAACGGAGGTCTCAAATTCGAGCAATACTAGATACAAAGCTCTCTTTGTTAGGTAGCGGTTTACACCCAAGATAGGACTTTCACACACGAATTTGAATTTAGTCAGACCCCAATATTTAAGAAAGGTACACAATTGGGCATAACTTAAGACTTTAAAACCCTCTCAATGAACCAATATCTATACATATATAAATCTACAACTTAATTAGACTCATTCCTAAACACAAAAATCAACCAAAATGGCAACATCATCAACTTCTTCTTTACTTCTTCCTTCACCATTTTCACCAAAAAGAAGGTCATCAAGAGCTTCAACAAGAACTATAACACTAGCAATGAGGAGAAGCCCATGATCAGAACTACTACGATGGTTCGTGTCTTGTAGACGAGAACTTGATAGTCCTTCGTAAGAGAATCCACGAGATGAAGATGATAGAGAGGAATTACGAGCCCCCTTCTAAACGGATGGATTGGGAGAAGAGTCTTTACACGGATTACGATTCTAATATTTGTGAAGCAATGGGATTATTGCAGGCCCAATTGATGGATACAAGGCCAAACTTGGTTTTGGGCATGGTTGCACTCATTGGATTAAGTGTGCCCACCTCAACTGCTGTGATTTTGTTTCATCTGTTAAGAGTTGGCAAAGGGGATTTTGGCTACTGGACTACATATTCCTTAAAGATTCTCCTTCATAATTTCTTCTTGGGATTTCTTTTAAGGATTTCCAAGTTCTTTTATATGTACATTAATACATCAAACATTAAGCCAAAAAAGCTCTATTCTTGACATTCTTTTTGAATATACTCTATTTGTACTAACACGTGTTGTTTATGGGAATAGACTAGGTCGATCGTTGTACCTTTTTTGGCAACAAATAAATTAGTTATAACAAATTATAGAAGGAAAATTAGACTTTAAACTAACTCATTACTTCCTCCGTCCATATTAGTCGATCACCTTATTAAAAATAGTTGTCCCATATAATCGTCCACCTTACTAAATCAAGAAATCATTAGTTAAATTTTTCCCATATTGCCCTTGCAAGTTGCAATTAATTCTTTTTTAAAGTGTTCAGACTTGTTTGTAAATTTTCAAAGAAGTTTCTTAGGAGGTGAATTAGTAAAACTATCTTCTTATTTATGATTTCTTAACATGCGTGTAAAAAAAAGTGACCAACTAATATGAGATAAAGGGAGTACATTTTGTTTCCTTTTTTAGAAAGTAAAATAATATTGTATACATGGTAAACAAAAATTATATTAAAATTAAAATAGACAAATGGATTTAATAGTAAATAGTTTAAATATTTTAGTTAATTCGATGACTTTACAATTAGAATTAGTATTATCAAATTAGAAATGATATTCTCGACTTTTAAATGATCATGATAGAGTCTGAATGTGTTTGCCACACACTTACTTCTTTTTATTCTTTCATTTCTTCACTAGCTCATACTAATACAATTACTTATTTATTATGTCCAAATTAGGTTTACATTATAGCTCCATTATTTTTTGTAAAAGTGAAGTAGGGAAGAAGAGATCATCTCTATAATAGAATACAAAAAATGAGTAACTACTCTTTTGGAATTCTCCTTTTATTTAAGATAGTTACACAATTATTAATCAAATCAATGATCTATTAATTTAGGACCACAACTTCAATCATAAGTATAAGGAATAATAAAAGATTTTAGTAACCGAACGAAAGTAATTACAATAATTATGAGGTCTTAACTTTTATTTTAATATGTGATTTTATATAACATACATGTAAGACTAAAATGACGATTATAATGACTATATAAATATTTTCAATCAAACTTCATTATTTATAGGTGCTGGCCAAGTTTGGCAAGCGCTCACATTAATAAAGAATTGATCTAGTAATATGATTAATTATCATTCCCAAATCACAAGCCATTCATTTCATGCTAAGGCTTCTTGGTGCCAAACTTCCCACCGATGAAAAGCTCTATAAATTTAAGGTTCATGGACCATCTATTTGCTATTGCTGTAAATTTCCCAAGGAAGAAACTATCCATCACCTCTTTGTGGACAGTGACTTGGCTGACCTTTGGAGATTTTTTGCCGATTCTTGTGGTATCAAATGCAACAATGGGTCTGTCAGAATGATGATGATTCAATGGTGGCTTGAAAAACCGAAAAATGCTATTCAGGAATTCCTTTTCCAGTGTCTCCCCTCAATTCTGTGTTGGGTAATTTGGAAGAGTAGGTGCGCTCATAGATTTGAATCTATCAAACCCTCCAAGAATAGAATTATTGATCAAGTATCCCGACTTACTTCCTTGATCCTAAACAATCACTTCCCCGACTTAAACTTTCGATAGTCTAACCATCATAACATTGTTAGCTAATTGTGTTTTAAAGGAGCACTACTCCTTCAGCACTAGACCCCTTAATATCCTATATACGTATATCTCTTCTCAATGCTTGTACAAGGATGAACTTTTCATCCTTAGATTATCGACCGGAGGTAAGGTTAAACACCACCTCCATGTAATCTTCTTCTTGGAGTAATCTACAGGTTGGGGTCAATGCCAGACCCTCCACCATTAGTGGTGGTGTTAAAATTAAAAAAAAAAAACCATTCATTATATTTTTTTAACTGAGTGTATATTTTGGAGTAACTAGATAATAAATGACGGATGTGACGGTGGTATCATTATCAATTTTCTCTTTATTCTTTTTTATTAATATTAATTAATTTTATTGTAATTTTAGTAAGAGATTTCTGGTTGTGGTGTGAAGAAAATCAAAACTATTTCTAAGTTGAGAGATTATTATTGACACCTATCATAAACGAGAATATTTTTGAAAATTATTTTTGGTACTTTTTCCTTTCATTTTGTTATAGAGTAGCAGTTTTGGTTCTTTTCTCTTCCCCACTATGAAGTAACTATTGAATTTATTTGAAGGAGGTAATTTTTTTCTTCCCATGTTAAAAGTATTTGCGAGGGAGAGGAATAACAAAGAATAAAAAAACTGTAAAAAAACAAAAAATGAAAAAGGAGAAGAGGAAAAACAATTAAAGAAGCATATAACTTAATTTTGTTTGGTAATCACGTATATAACTTAATTAATGCAATTAAAATGGACGGCTTAATACATAGTCAAACCTTTAAATTTGTCAGGATATTTCATTTAAACACTCGAATTGATTCATGTTTCAATTGAACACCTCAACTCCTAAAAAAGTGTTTCAATTAGTAAAAAGATACTAATAATTAATCTAATTTAAATTTAAAAATGTGAAAATTAATAAAATTTTCGTGAAAAGGAAAAAAGAATAACCCCGCTAAATTTTAAAAACAACATTTAGGTTTGAGAAGGTATGTATCTACTACTTCTTACCAACTTTTATATGGATAGAAGATTTCTCATGTTGAAGAAATTAATTAAGGCAAATTTATTTAATTTTGTTGACATGATAAGTGTCATTTTTCTATTTAAGAAGTTAATGAAATTAATATAAGTTCCTTTTTTGGTCTTATAGTGTAAATAAAGTTATTTTTATGGTGGATGGTTTCTATTAATGGTCATATTTTAAGTCTAAATATTAATTTAGAAGTTAGTGAAAAGGTCATGATTAATTATGTGTTAAAAATTATTATTTTAGAATTAAAATAAAATCAACTTCAGAATTGATGATTTTGAGAGTTTTAAAGCTAAAAATTGAAAAAAAATATATATATATATAAAATAAAATCAACTTCAGAATTGATGATTTTGAGAGTTTTAAATCTAAAAATTGAAAAAAATAAAAAATATATATATATATATATATATATATATATATATATATATATATATATATATATAAATATGTTCATATAAATGAAAAAAAAATAATTAATTCTACTTCGACTAAGTTTATAATAAGATTATATGGCAAAAAATAGTTTTTATTAGGATCGTGTGAAGCGGGATCAAATTCATCAATGTATATAAATAAAAGCTAAGTAGATTTGAGACCTTTATTTTTAAGTAGAAATAGCAAAAATGCTATTTCATTTTTATTAGTTGAAAAAGGTAAAAGAGACAAAGAATAGGTGAAACAATTCCAACCTAGCTAACATCATTAAGTCTAAAACTAATGAAAACAATATGGTAATGATTTTTTTATTAGAGATACGCCACCTGCAAAGTTATTGGGTAATATAGGACATGAAAGACTTACCTAGGATGCTACATATTTTGATCGTGTTGTTTATATTTACGTTAATTTGATTATGTATTAGCATTTTGAGATATCGATGTAATACAAGTTGTTAAGGTAGTTGGATTAGATTATCGGTTAGGTGAAACCAATGAATGGATCAAAAGTTTTAAGTAAGAAAAGAGAACTTTGGGCCGAGATAACCTCAAGGCCCAATTAATTAGGAAAATCAATGTGAGAAGGGCAATATATATGAAGTGTGAATCCATTTCAAGTCCTGTTACAAAGTAAAAAAAAAGAGTGAAAAGCACGATGAATATTTAAGTTGATTAGAAACCCAAATAAAGCTTTTTTATAAAATACAACACTTCTTTTTTTATTACTTAATTGAACTTTTAAAAGAATATCGCTACACATTATAAAACCCTAGATTTTTCATTCTATTCTCTTTCACAGCCGCCAACCTCTCTCTCCTCTTCATAATAGTCCCTTCTTCATGTCTCATCTCTGTCTTTACCATCTCCAATATTGCAGATCCATAGTAGTTTTTTTCGTTATGAAACTCAACCACGCCTTGCCAATCTTTATGGTTGTGGGTTCGATCAATGGATTGATTGATTTGTCAGGACAAACGAATTACTTTTATGAAACCCAACAATTAAAAAGTAGAAGAAATTCCTCAACCTAGATATAGAAATATTTTTTGAACACTTAACAACTTCTGATTGGTCATTCTTTTGGTCGAGGATTAACACCTCATTTGAAGATAGACTTTTAAAATTTGATTCAAAATATATGGTCAAACGCTAGTTTAATGTGAACTCATTGATCAAACCCTAATATTTGCAATCATTCTTCCCCCCACCCCTCCACTCTCTTTTTCCCCTTTCTCTTTTCCTTTCCTCTCAACAAAGTTCTTCAGTAGAATAACAGGGAAAACACCTTTTTATAGTATATTCTTTTATGTTCAATGGATTCTCAAAAATCACCAACAACCACTCCCACATGACCATGGAACAATGGCGGCAAACCCAATCCTACCAACAAGAACAAACCAACTCGTTCATTTTTACCCATTGATACCATTTTCTAGCAACCCCAACAAAAGAAACTTACCAATTGGTTTGTTGTTGTTGGTGGGGTTGGGGGTGTCGCCATTGTTTCATGGTCATGTGGGAGTAGTTGTTGGTGATTCTTGGAAATCCATTGGACATAAAAGAATATACTTTAAAAAATGTGTTTTCACTGTTGTTCTACTGAAGAACTTTGTTGAGAAGAAAGGAAAAGAAAGGGGTAAAAGAGAATGGATTGGGAGGGGGGGGGATGTTTGCAAATATTAGAGTTTGATAAATGAGTTTACATTAAGCCAGCGTTTGATCATATATTTTGAATCAGATTTTGAAATTCTATCTTCAAATGAGGTGTTAATCCTTGGTCAAAATAATGACCAATAAAAAGTTATCAATTGATCAAAATGACATGTCTTGGACAATTACAAGCAACCTATTATGGGTGAATTTGGGCTATATATCAGCAAAACTTTTAAACCGGCTAAAATTTAGCGGGTCAAAATGACTGAGTTAAACAATAACCCGCCCATGGATAGGTTGGGGCGGTCATGTTTAACTGGACTTATAATTCTCATCCTTTCCATTTTATGCATTATGTACTCTAAAGAACTTTTTACTATCATTATTATATATATGTGTGTGTGTATATAAATGAAAAAATAAACTAATTCTACTTCAACTAAGTTTATAACAAGATTATATCGCAAAAAATAGTTTATCTTTTCACGCGATCAAATTCACCAGTATATATAAATAAAAGATAAGTAGATTTGAGATATTTATTTTTAAGTAAAAATAACAAAGATTTTGTTTCGTTTTTATTAGTTTAAAAAGGTAAAAGAGACAAAGAGTAAGGTGAAACAATTTCAATCTAGCTAACAACATTAAGTCTAAAACTAAAGGAAATAATATGGTAATGAATTTCTTATTAGAGATACGCCACCTACAAAGTTATTGGGTAATACAGGACATGAAAGATTTACCTAGAATGCTATATATTTTGACCGTGTAATTTCTATTTACGTTAATTTAATTCTGTATTATCATTTTGAGATAGCGATGTAATACAAGTTTTTAAGGTAGTTGGATTAGATTACCGGTTAGGTGAAACTAACGAATGGCACAAAAGTCTTAAGCACGAAAAGAGAACTTTGGGCCGAGACAAACTCAAGGCCCAATTAATTAGAAAACTCAATGTGAGAATAGTGATATATATGAGGTGTAAATCTATTTCAAGTCCTGTTACAAAGTAAAAAAAAAGGAGAGTGAAAAGAACGATGAATATTTAAGTTGATTAGAAACCCAAATAAAGCCTTTTAATAAAATGCAACACTTCTTTCTTATTACTTAATTTGAACTTTTAAAAGAATATCGCTACACATTATAAAACCCTAGATTTTTCTATTCTATTCTCTTTCACAGCCGCCAACCTCTCTCTCATCTTCATCATGGTTCCTTCTTCATGTCTTATCTCTGTCTTCACCACCTCCAATTTTGCAGATCCATAGTAGTTTTTTCCTTATGAAACTCAACCACGCCTTGCCAATCATTATGGTAGTGGGATCTATCAATGGATTGATTGATTTGTCAGGACAAAAAAATTAATTATATGAAACCCAATAATTAGAAAGTACAAGAAATTTCTCAACCAAAATATAGAAATATTTTTTGAACACTTAACAACTTTTGATTGGTCATTCTTTTGGTCGAGGATTAACACCTCATTTGGAGACAGATTTTTAAAATCTGATTCAAAATATATGGTCAAACTCTAATTTAATGTGAACTCATTGATCAAACCCTAATATTTGCAAACATTCTTCCCCCTACCCCTCCACTCTCTTTTCCCCCTTTCTTTTCCTTTCCTCTCAACAAAATTCTTCAGTAGAATAACAGTGAAAACACATTTTTATAGTATATTCTTTTATGTTCAATGGTTTCTCAAAAATCACCAATAATCACTCCCACATGAACATGGAACAATGGCAGCAACCCCAATCCCACCAACAAGAACAAATCAACTCGTTCATTTTTACCCACTGACACCATTTTCTAGCAACCCCAACAAAAGAAACTTACCAATTGGTTTGTTCTTGTTGGTGGGGTTGGGGTGTCTCCATTGTTTCAGGTCATGTGGGAGTAGTTGTTGGTGATTCTTGGAAGTCCATTGGACATAAAAGAATATACTTTAAAAAGGTGTTTTCACTGTTGTTCTACTGAAGAACTTTGTTGAGAGGAAAGGAAAAGAAAGGGGGTAAAGAGAGTGGATTGGGGGGGAGGGATGCTTGCAAATATTAGGGTTTGATAAATGAGTTTACATTCAGCCAGCGTTTGATCATATATTTTGAATCAGATTTTGAAATTCTATCTTCAAATGAGGTGTTAATCCTCGGTCAAAATAATGACCAATCCAAAGTTATCAAGTGATCAAAATGACATGTCTTGGATAATTACAAGCAACCTATTACGGGTGAATTTGAGCTATATATCATCACAACTTTTAAATCGACTAAAATATAGCGGGTCAAAATGGCTAAGTTAAATAATAACCCGCCCATGGATAGGTTGGGGTGGTCATGTTTGACTGGACTTATAATTCTCATCCTTTTCATTTTATGCATTATGTACTCTAAAGAACCTTTTATTATATATATATATATGTGTGTGTGTGTGTGTATGTGTGTGTGTGCGCGCGTGTGTGTGTGCGCGCGTGCGCACGCGCATATAAATGAAAAAATAAACTACTTCTACTTCGACTAAGTTTATGACAAGATTATATCGCAAAAAATAGTTTTTCTTTTCACGCGATCAAATTCACCCGTATATATAAATAAAAGACAAGTAGATTTGAGAGCTTTATTTTTAAGTAAAAATAACAAAGTTGTTGTTTCATTTTTATTAGTTGAAAAAGGTAAAAGAGACAAAAAGTAAGGTGAAATAATTCCAACCTAACTAACATCATTAAGTCTAAAACTAAAGGAAACAATATGGTAATGAGTTTCTTATTAGAGATACGCCACCTACAAAGTTATTGGGTAATATAGGACATGAAAGATTTACCTAGGATGCTATATATTTTGACTGTGTAATTTATATTTATGTTAATTTAATTATGTATTAGCATTTTGAGATAGCGATGTAATACAAGTTATTAAGGTAGTTGGATTAGATTACCGGTTAGGTGAAACTAACAAATGGACAAAATGTTTTAAGCACGAAAAGAGAACTTTGGGCCGAAACAAGCTCAAGGCCCAATTAATTAGAAAACCCAATGTGAGAAGAGCGATATATAGGAGGTGTGAATCTATTTCAAGTCCTATTACAAAGTAAAAAAAAAAGAGAGTGAAAAGAACGATGAATATTTAAGTTGATTAGAAACCCAAATAAAGCCTTTTAATAAAATACAACACTTCTTTCTTATTACTTAATTTGAAATTTTAAAAGAATATCGCTACATATTATAAAATCCTAGATTTTTCTATTCTATTCTCTTTCATAGCCACCAACCTCTCTCTCCTCTTCATCATAGTTCCTACTTCATGTCTCATCTCTGTCTTCACCATCTCCAATATTGCAGATCCATAGTAGTTTTTTCTTTATGAAGCTCAACCACGCCTTGCCAATCTTTATGGTTGTGGGTTCTATCAATGGATTGATTGATTTATCAAGACAAAAGAATTAATTATATGAAACCCAACAATTAGAAAGTACAAGAAATTCCTCAATATAAATATAGAAATATTTTTTGAACACTTAACAACTTTTGATTGGTCATTCTTTTGGTCGAGGATTAACACCTCATTTGAAGACAAATTTTTAAAATCTGATTTAAAATATATGATCAAACGATAGTTTAATGTGAACTCTTTGATCAAACCCTAATATTTGCAAACATTCTTCCCTCCCACCCCTCCACTCTCTTTCCCCCCTTTCTTTTCCTTTCCTCTCAACAAAGTTCTTCAGTAGAATAACAGTGAAAACACCTTTTTATAGTATAGTCTTTTATGTTCAATGGATTCTCAAAAATCACCAACAACCACTCCCACATGACCATGGAACAATGGTGGCAACCCCAATCCCACCAACAAGAACAAACCAACTCGTTCATTTTTACCCACTGACACCATTTTCTAGCAACCCCAACAAAAGAAACTTACCAATTGGTTTGTTCTTGTTGGTGGGGTTGGGGATGTCACCATTGTTTCATGGTCATGTGGGAGTAGTTGTTGGTGATTCTTTGTAATCAATTGGACAGAAAAGAATAAACTGTAAAAAGGTATTTTCACTGTTGTTCTACTGAAGAACTTTGTTGAGAGAAAAGGAAAAGAAAGGGGGAAAAGAGAGTGGATTGGGGGAGGGGAGGGGGGGGGGGAGAATGTTTGCAAATATTAGGGTTTGATAAATGAGTTTACATTAAGCCAGCGTTTGATCATAAATTTTGAATCAGATTTTGAAATTCTATCTTTAAATGGGTGTTAATCCTCGGTCAAAGTAATGACCAATCAAAAGTTATCAAGTGATCAAAATGACATGTCTTGGACAATTACAAGCAACATATTAAGGGTGAATTTGGGCTATATATCAGCACAATTTTTAAATTGGTTAAAATTTAGAGGGTCAAAATGACTGAGTTAAATAATAATCCCGCCATGGAAAGGTTGGGGAGGTCATGTTTGACTGGACTTATAATTCTCATCCTTTTTGTTTTATGCATTATGTACTCTAAAGAACCTTTTACTATTATTATATATGTGTGTGTGTGCGCGCGCGCGCGCGCGTGCATATAAATAAAAAAATAAACTAATTCTACTTTGACTAAGTTTATAACAAGATTATATAGCAAAAAATATTATTTTTTTTCACGCGATCAAATTCACCAATATATATAAATAAAAGATAAGTAGATTTGAGAGCTTTATTTTTAAGTAAAAATAACAAAGATGTTGTTTCTTTTTTATTAGTTGAAAAAGGTAAAAGAGACAAAAAGTAAGGTGAAATAATTCCAACCTAGCTAACATCATTAAGTCTAAAACTAAAGGAAACAATATGGTAATGACTTTCTTATTAGAGATACGCCACCTACAAAGTTATTGGGTAATATTGGACATGAAAGATTTACCTAGGATGCTATATATTTTGACTGTGTTATTTATATTTATGATAATTTAATTTTGTATTAGCATTTTGAGATAGCAATGTAATACAATTTGTTAAGATAGTTGGATTAGATTACCGATTAGGTGAAGCTAACAAATCAACCAAAAGTTTTAAGCACGAAAAGAGAATTTTGGGCCAAGACAAGCTCAAGGCCCAATTAATTAGCAAACCCAATGTGAGAAGAGCAATATATATGAGGTGTGAATCTATTTCAAGTCCTGTTACAAAGTAAAAAAAAAGGAGAGTGAAAAGAACGATGAATATTTAAGTTGATTAGAAACCCAAATAAAGCCTTTTAATAAAATACAACACTTAATTCTTATTACTTAATTTGAACTTTTAAAAGAATACCGCTACATATTATAAAATCCTAGATTTTTCTATTCTATTCTCTTTCACAGCCGCCAACCTCTCTCTCCTCTTCATCATAGTTCCTACTTCATGTCTAATCCTCGGTCAAAATAATGACCAATCAAAAGTTATCAAGTGACCAAAATGACATGTCTTGGACAATTACAAGCAACCTATTACAGGTGAATTTGGGCTATATATCAGCACAACTTTTAAATCTGCTAAAATTTAGCGGGTCAAAATGGCTGAGATAAATAATAACCCGCCCATGGATAGGTTGGGGCGGTCATGTTTGACTGGACTTATAATTCTCATCCTTTTCATTTTATGCATTATGTACTCTAAAGAACCTTTTATTATATATATATATATATATATATGTGTGTGTGTGGGTATGTGTGTGTGTGCGCGCGTGTGTGTGTGTGCGCGCGTGCGCACGCGCATATAAATGAAAAAATAAACTACTTCTACTTCGACTAAGTTTATGACAAGATTATATTGCAAAAAATATTATTTTTTTCACGCTATCAAATTCACCAATATACATAAATAAAAGATAAGTAGATTTGAGAGCTTTATTTTTAAGTAAAAATATCAAAGATCTTGTTTCATTTTTATTAGTTTAAAAAGGTAAAAGAGACAAAAAGTAAGGTGAAATAATTCCAACCTAGCTAACATCATTAAGTCTAAAACTAAAGGAAACAATATGGTAATGAATTTTTTATTAGAGATACGCCACCTACAAAGTTATTGGGTAATATAGGACATGAAAGATTTACCTAGGATGCTATATATTTTGACCGTGTTATTTATATTTATTTTAATTTAATTCTGTATTAGCATTTTGAGATAGCGATGTTATAGAAGTTGTGAAGGTAGTTGGATTAGATTACCGGCTAGGTGAAACTAACGAATGGACCAAAAGTCTTAAGCACGAAAAGAGAACTTTGGGCCGAGACAAGCTCAAGGCCCAATTAATTAGAAAACCCAATGTGAGAAGAGCGATATATATGAGGTGTGAATCTATTTCAAATACCTGTTACAAAGTAAAAAAAAAAGGAGAGTGAAAAGAACGATGAATATTTAAGTTGATTAGAAACCCAAATAAAGCCTTTTAATAAAATACAACATTTCTTTCTTATTACTTAATTTGCACTTTTAAAAGAATATCGCTACACATTATAAAACCCTAGATTTTTCTATTATCTTTCACAGCTGCCAACCTCTCTCTCCTCCTCAGTATAGTTCCTTCTTCATGTCTCTATCTCTATCTTCACCATCTCCAATATTGCAGATCCATAGTAGTTTTTTTCCTTATGAAACTCAACCACGCCTTGCCAATCTTTATGGCTGTGGGTTTTATCAATGGATTGATTGATTTTTCAGGACAAAAGAATTACTTTTATGAAACCCAACAATTAGAAAGTACAACAAATTCCTCAACCTAAATATAGAAATGTTTTTTGAACACTTAACAACTTTTAATTGGTCATTCTTTTGGTCGAGGATTAACACCTCATTTGAAGACAGATTTTTAAAATCTGATTCAAAATATATGGTCAAACGCTAGTTTAATGTGAACTCATTGATTAAACCCTAATATTTGCAAACATTCTTCCCCCCACCCCTCCACTCTCTTTTCCCCCTTTCTTTTCCTTTCCTCTAAACAAAGTTCTTTAGTAGAATAACAGTGAAAACATGTTTTTATAGTATATTCTTTTATGTTCTATGGATTCTCAAAAATTGCCAACAATCACTCCTTCATGACCATGGAACAATGGCAGCAACCCCATTCCCACCAACAAAAACAAACCAACTCATTCATTTTTACCCACTGACACCATTTTCTAGCAACCCCAACAAAAGAAACTTACCAATTGGTTTGTTCCTGTTGCTGGGGTTGGGGGTGTCGCCATTGTTTCATGGTCATATGGGAGTAGTTGTTGGTGATTCTTAGGAATCCATTGGACAAAAAAGAATATACTGTAATAAGGTGTTTTCACTGTTGTTCTACTGAAGAACATTGTTGAGAGGAAAGGAAAAGAAAGGGGGAAAAGAGAGTGGAATGGGGAGGGAAGGGAAGGGAGAATGTTTCAAATATTAGGGTTTGATAAATGAGTTTACATTAAGCCAGCGTTTGATCATATATTTTGAATCAGATTTTGAAATTCTATCTTCCAATGAGGTTTTCACTACCCGAAGCTACCCCCTAGATGCAACACGATACTTAGTGTCACAAGTGACCTCAAGCTAACCCATGGCATGACATATCTACACAAAATTAATTTAAAGATACGTACTGTGCGGAAGCTAAGACAGTTTTAATATCTGTAAACAATAAGAGAGCCGAACAAATCTGAAAGGGTATAACATCAAAATAGTTTAGTGCTGACTTAAAAACAACACTAACAACTGTTGTGTCTAGTCTATGTCTGAAAGCCATCTAAATGAATAGGAGTTGCTGGGACATGCCCTCAGCTAACTCTAACAAATCTAAAAACTGAAGGTAAATACTGAAATGAAGCATGTCTATTATCCTCGAACTAATGAGGACTCACCACTGAACTGCTGAGTACAAACTGGGAAACGAACTAGGTGCAGTTTGGATGCTGAGTGCCTGAACATATATCATAAAATGATGTAGCACAAAAGTATGCATAAGTACTTTGAATGTACTGAGCATGCAGGATATGTACAAAGCTGGACAATATAGAACTAAATATGAAAGTAGATATACTGCAACGTAACTGAAAGCTGAACTGAATGCAATGACCAAGTAAAAATCATGAAATAGCATGCTGAACTGAATACTGAATATAAATACTAGATACAGGGTCAATGCACATAAATCTGACTGTGGGAGACACTACTAACTGACATACCCCAAGTTGAGCTAACTGTGGGGCCACCCTGTAACCCTGGATGGAAGGGTGTTCATATCTTTCAAAGGGTGCAAACAAGTCTAACGTGGATCCACTACTGATGTCCAAAAGGGACAAGGAGGTGCAGCCTAGTCTGACAGTTGACTCCTTTAAATCTACAGTGGTGCCGTAGTTCTGGGACTTAGGGACTACTTCTAAAGGTCTTAGCCTAAGCTGACAGCTAAGCCTTCATCCCCTCGTCCACTCCATACTAAGTCTACTCCTACTAAATGTAAGCAATAATATACTGAAATAAAGGATATCTCAGAATACTGATAAATGACTGAGAATGCAACATAGTAGGCTGAAAGGTATGGCATACATTTTTTGAAGCGTAAGCATATAACTGATCTGCCTAGCAAGTTAAATTCATGAAAATACTGGAATTTCTACAAACTAGGGTTTCTGACATTATTCGTGAAACTATAGCAATTCTCCAAGAGACATGAGATCAATACCATAAAAACTGTAAGGTCTGAATTACAATAATTCTCTAAGACTTTTGGAACCCTAGGTCTGAAACATTCATGGAGAAAACTGAAGGTGACTGGAATCTAAGGACCTAATGGGTGAAGGGAACCCACTAGTAAAATCCCACATACCTAGTGAAGAAATCCACGAAGAAATCCTTGGATTTTTGGGGCTGAACTTGGTGAAGGCCTCTGCTTGTTCTTTAGAGAAACTACGCCTCTTTTTGATTACTTTCTGTCTAAGTCCGATGATTTTAGGATAATGAGGGGTTTAGTTTGTTTTTGACTACTTAATTAGGCTTAAACGACATAAAATGATGTAGCTTAGGCCTTAAAAGGGAAAGGAAAAGTCCAAAATACCCCTGGGAAAGTTAAAAGAATTTCTGCAGAAAATGCAATTCAGGGATCACGGCTTGGTTGATGGGCCGTACTCCTGGACGATAGACCGTCAACCCGAATTGTGGTTCTGCCTAACAGTGTTAGGGGTTTCTGGTCTCAAGAACTATGAATTATCAAGATGTACCGTGTTCCTGAACGATGGTTCGTCATGTGACTCGTGGTTCCTGGGAGTTGACTTAGCCTGGGGATTTCTACGACTCAAAGGACGGACCGTTCTTCTAAAGTACGGACCATTGTTTGACTCGTGGTTTCTGAAGCTAGAACTGAGAGGCTACTGGACTTGGGATTACAGTTTGAGATAATGGATCATGGTTCCAAACTACGGTCCGTAGTCCTAACCGTAGTCCTTAGAACATGTACTGAGAAGCTATTGGTACTTGAACTACGGGTTGAGAAGACGGACCGTGGTTCCAAACTACGGTTCGTGCTCTTAACCGTGGTCCTTGGGGTAGAATTTCTAGGCTACTCGATCTTGAACTACGATTCAAGATGACGGGCCATAGTTCCAAACTACGGTCCGTACTTTGAACCGTGGTTCCTGGAAACTTGATTTTTTCTGCAAATTTTTATTTTCTACTAGTTTTCTGAGCCTAGTCTGGGCTTGGAAGTTTTGGAGTGTTACAATATATCCCCCTTGGACTTCTTTATTCCTCAACCTTC
Organism: Jaltomata sinuosa; assembly: GCA_003996215.1. Classification (NCBI taxonomy): domain Eukaryota; kingdom Viridiplantae; phylum Streptophyta; class Magnoliopsida; order Solanales; family Solanaceae; genus Jaltomata; species Jaltomata sinuosa. The sequence continues at coordinate 55,378 of QJPP01002629.1, forward strand.
GAACCTGATGGTCAAGGATCTCAACTGGAACCTCCTCATAGGTGAGGCTATCCTTTACAGCCACTGTCACGACCCATACCGCCGTGAGTGGCACTCACCCAACCCCCGAGTGAGCGAACCATCACTTCCCCAAACTTAACTGTTCTAACAGCTCAAAACCAAGTGCAGAAATTAAACTAGCATTCAATAAATAAGGGAAAATACTTCACTACCATTAACCTGTGGAAATTACCCCCTAGAATCTGAAAGTTGCAGTACCAAACAATCTACCAATGTATAGAGTACGGGGATGCTACCCCAAAACATAAAGAAAATAGTTTAAGCCCGAAACAAATGGGCTACAACTCTAATGATAGGTCCAAGGCAGCTTGATCAAACAACTCACCCTTGAAGTCTGGGAACGCTGGTACTATAGATGAGGTCGCGTCCCAGCCGCTGGAAGATTGTCTGTACTCACAAGAAAGAAAAGCAAGTGCAGTATCAGTACACCACCACTGTGTACTGGTAGGATCATCAGCCAGTTCCAAATAAACAGTGTAAAGTTCAGTACAACAATCAAGTACAAGTATGGAAAACATGCAATAAGTAAACAGGCTCTCTTAGACTACAAGTCTCTACCTAACTTGTTCCTGCATGAATTCCACCCTTAACAACCATAAGCAACAGTCATATACAAATAACCATTCTTTCTGCCTAGCCCGGACCCACCCTGGGATCCCCTCTAAACAACACCTCAGTGTTAATAGACAACGCAACCTAAACCAAGACCAATTCAATAGATATAACAGGATTCCCGATCACTCAAGGACCACCAACCAATATCACTATTCAACAAAGCAGCCCGGTCCACTCATGGAACCAATAACAGTCAATGCAATGAAATCAATAACCATGCAATGATACAGTAAGATAAACCCGTACCAGGCATGGTACCCGAGCCAACCGTTAGTAATTCGTACCAGGCGTGGTACACGAGCCAACCATTTGTAATACTTGTACCAGGCGTGGTACCCGTGCCAACCATTAGTATACCTGTACCAGGCATTGTAACTGAGCCAACCTAATGTCAATAATCCACAGTCAAATAATGAACACACAACTTGTAAACCAACAAGTAACAAACCATTCAACTCACAGACTGTAAAACAGGACCCTTAGACATTCTATACAATTTCATCTAAGTAATGCAATTCATACAAACACTTAGATAGGAGTACAAAGCATACAACATTCACATGAATCGTAAGCCATCACCTACCTCAAAATGATCCAAGCTCTACTCAACTCCAGCTTTCCCGTGTTTCGAATTCCTTTCTTATTCTTGGTCTAAAATAACATACAAGTACATGAAATTAACAAACAAGGCCTGCACATTACCTGGATTACAATGAATCCCAAAACCCCAGTCCACCCTTGATCATTCCACCCTTTTCCTGAGCTTTCCACCGTTAATCTCCCTAGTTATATCATTTTTACGGATAAAAATAGAGAATTTAACAACCTATGATCATAATATACTCTTAACAATACCCAAGAACTTCCATGTCTAGAATCTCCTTTCTTTCCCGGATTCTACCATTCCTAGGTTATTCCAACCTTTACCCAAGTTCAATCCTAGCAATTCTACCACATAGGAAAAGTATTACGAAGACTGGGGAGTAGAAACCTTACCTTAGGGAAGAAAAATAATGGAAAACAAAGGAAAATCGCCAGGAATCGCCTTGCCCTTCTCCCAAAATGAATTTGTGAAAAATTGAATGTTTCAGCATTAAATCCCATCGAGCCCACTATAGCGGTCCGCTCCGCTATAGCGGTACAGCCGTAGCGGAGTCGCCCGCTATGGTCGAGATTGACCAACCTTGACTACCGCTGTAGAGGTAATTTCTCCACTACAACGGAAGTCGTTGTTGCGCAGTGTCAACCGCTATAGTGGTTGACACGGGATAGAAAGTCATAAAATCTCCAAAACTATTCCATTTTATAACACACTTATTTTCCCGATGCCCCAAAATAACCCCTTCACGTCAACCTCAATTTCGGGAGTTCTACTTACACAAATTTAATTCTGAAAAGTCCTCCGGACTCCTTTATGTGTTAGCTACGAGGAAAACTAGCTCAACACAAGACATACGACCCCATCCTTACCTGGATGGCTATAGACCATTCCTCACTCCTAAATAGGCTGAGACTAGCCTAGCACAGAATTTCAAACTCCCAAACCCGGAGTTTTCAAACTCTAAAACTTGGCACGATTGGACTACCCGTAACGATGGACCCGGTCATTACAACCTCACTCTCTAAAGGTACTACTGAGGTTGGATTACCCACACACTTATTCAACAGGGAAACATGGAAGACTGGATGAACTGCTGCTAGTTCTGATGGCAACTCTAACTCATAAGCCACATTACCAACCCTTTTCAGGATTTTGTAAGGACCTAGATACCTGGGACTGAGCTTTCCTTTCTTGCCAAACCTTATTACACCCTTCATGGGTGATACTTTCAGGAAGACCCAATTGTCAACTCCAAACTCTAAGTCTCTTCTCCTAACATCTTCATAGGACTTCTGACGACTCTGAGATATCTTTAGCCTATCTCTAATGAGCTGAACTTTCTCCATAGCCTCATGTACCGAATATGGCCCAATTAAAGTTGCTTCACCTACTTTAAACCAACCAATAGGTAACCTACATCTACGCCCATAGAGGGCCTCATATGGGGCCATCTGAATGCTGGAATGGAAACTGTTATTGTAGGCAAACTCTATGAGAGGTAGGTGATCATACCAACTACCCTTGAAATTGATCACACAAGCTCTCAACATGTCCTCCAAGGTTTGAATGGTACTCTGCCTGACCATCTGTCTGTGGATGAAATGTTGTACTGAGGTTCACCTGAGTACCAAGACCTTTCTGGAAAGATCTCCAGAAATGAGATGTAAACTGAGGACCTCTATCTGAGATGATAGACAAAGGGACTCCATGCAATCTGACTATCTCCCTGATGTATAGCCTGGCATTATCCTCAACCGAATATATAGTCTTAACTTCCAAGAAGTGGCTGACTTAGAGACTCTGTCCACATTTATCCAAATGGAGTCATGCTGTCTGCGAGTAGGGGGTAAGCCCATAATGAAATACATGTTGACCACTTACCACTTCCAAGCAGGATTGCTAATCTCCTGAGTCACACCTCCTGGTTTCTGATGTTCTACCTTTACCTGCTGACAGTTGGGGTACTTAGCCACAAAATCTGTGATGTCTCTCTTCATGTCGTTCCACCAATAGACTTCTCGTAGATCGCTGTACATCTTAGTGGCACCTGGATGAATGGAGTATCTGGAATTATGGGCTTTTGAAAGGATCTGCTGTCTCAACTTACCCACCTTAGGAACACATAAGTGACCCTGATAATGGAGTACACCATCTCCCCCTTGGGAGAAAACCTCCACTCTTTGTTGATGAACTGCACCCTTCAGCTGAAGTAGTATGGGATCACTATCCTATCTCTCCTTAACCTCAGCTACCAAAGAAGATTCTGACTATTTTTTAACTGTCACACCACCGTATGTTGTGTCCATGAGGCAAACTTCTAGGCGAGCAAGTTGATGAACATCTCTGACCAGTTCTCTCTTCTCTTTCTCAACATGAGATACGCTACCCATAGATAGTCTACTGAGAGCATCATCCACTACATTGGCCTTACCCGGATGGTAGAGCACATTCATATCATAATCTTTGAGGAACTCAAGTCATCTCCTCTGACAAAGATTCAACTCTTTCTAGGTGAACATGTACTGGAGGCTCTTGTGATCTGTGAACACATCAACATGAACACCATACAGATAGTGTCTCTAAATCTTTAAGGCAAACACAACTGTTGTAAGTTCGAGGTCATGAGTCGGGTAGTTCTTCTCATGGGCCTTAAGTTATCTGGAAGTATAAGCTATGACCTTACCATGCTACATCAAAACACAACCCAGGATGACTCTGGATGCATCACAATAAACCACAAAACTGTTTGAACTCTCTTGTAGAGTCAAAACAAGAGTTGTAGTCAACCTGGTCTTCAGTTCTAAGAAAATCTTCTCACACTCGTCTGACTATTGAAACTTGACCTTTTTCTGAGTCAACTTGGTCAATGGAGCAGATATGGATGAAAATCCTTCTACGAACCTCCTGTAATAACCAGGCAAACCCAAGAAACTTCTGATGTATGTCGGAGAGGTGGGTCTGATCCAATCCTTTACGGCCTCAATTTTCTGGGAATCAACACGGATCCCTTCTATGGATACCACATGACCAAGGAAAGAGATAGACTGTAACCAGAATTCACACTTGTTGAACTTAGCAAATAGATGGCGATCCTTGAGAGTCTGGAGAACAATCCTCAGATGAGTCGCATGCTCCTCCTCATTTGGAGAATAGACGAGGATGTCATTAATGAATACAATGATGAACAAGTCCAAATACTACTTGAACACCCTGTTCATTAATTCTATGAAAGCTGCAGGAGCATTGGTTAGTCCAAAAGACATAACAATAAATTCATAGTGACTATACCGAGTCCTGAAGGTTGTCTTCGGGATGTCACTATCTCTGACTCTGAGCTGATGATAGCCGGATCTGAGGTCTATCTTGGAAAAGCAACCAGCACCTTGAAGCTAGTCAAACAAGTCATCAATCCTGTGGATGTGATATTTATTTTTTATTGGGACTTTGTTCAACTGATGGTAGTCAATGTACATCCTGAGAGAACCGTCTTTCTTTCGCACGAACAACACTGGAACACCCCATGGGGAGATGCTGGGTGTAATGAAGCCCTTATCTAGTAGATATTTCAGGTGTTCTTTCAACTCTTTAAGCTTAGCTAGAGCCATTCTGTAGGGAGGAATCAAAATGGTCGGGTACCTGGAAGGAGATCTATTTCGATGTCGATTTCCCTTTCGGGAGGAACTCCGGAAAGATCTTCTGGGAACACTTCAGGGAACTCATTTACTACTAGGACTGACTCAAGAGTTGGGGTCTCGGAGTTTGAATCCTTAACCCAAACAAGGTGATAGATATATCCCTTGGAGATCATCTTTCTGGCCTTAAGGTAGGAGATAAAACAACCTACAAGCACTGAGTTACTACCCTTCCACTCTAGGAATGGCTCGTTAGGAAACTAAAACCGAACAGTCTTAGTTCTACAATTGACTGAGGCATAACAGGAATGTAACCAAACCATGCCTAGAATGATATCAAAGTCTACCATTTCTAACTCCACCAAATCTGCTGAGGTGACTTTCTGGGAAGCTTTGACTAGGTAATTTTTGTATACCCGTCTAGCTATAACTGGGTCACCAACTGGAGTAGAGACTGAGAAGGATTCTAGGAGAGTTTCTGGACTAATACTAAAGTTTACTGCTACATAAGGGGTGATGAAGGAAAGTGTAGCCCCTGGATTTAACAATGCATAAACATCTATATTAAAGACTCACAACGTACCCGTGAACACATCAGGAGAGTCCTCCTCATCCTGTCGAGCCTGAAGAGCATATAGCTTATTTTGGCGCTGACCACCACATATACCAGTCGAGGCACCCTTCTGAGTAGGGTGACCTGCTGGAGCTGCTATAGATTCAGTCTGAGTCTGCGGGCGAACATCCTTACCCTTCTGAGAAGTTGTGGGACAATCTCTCATCATATGGCCTGGCTTACCACAACCAAAGCAATTTCTGTTGCCTACCATGCACTCACCTTGGTGGTTCTTACCACACTTATTACACACAGGGTTAGTGCACCCACTAATAACTGTACCTTGGAACTTAGAGCCAAATGCTCTATCTCGATGATCATTTTTAAACTTGGGCACTAGCAGAAGACAAAACTGGAGTTGAATTTTTCTGGCGATATTGGGAAAGATTTCCACCCTCTGACCTCTACTGAAAGTGGTTTAATCACCTGTCCTAGACCTCTTAGCATCACCTTCCTTTTCTTGATCTTTTCCTCCTCAGTCTGCTAAGCATAAGTAACCAGCCTGGAGAAATCCATTTCCTTAATGAGCATTGCGCTCTTGCATTCCTTGACCACCTCATCAGACACACTGGACACGAACTTACTCATACGAGCTCTGGAGTCAGCTACTATTGTCGAGGCATACTTCTAGAGTCAGCTACTATTGTCGAGGCATACTTGGATTGCTGAGTGAACTTCAAGGCATAGTCCTTTACACTCATGTCATCCTGCTTTAGATTGATGAAATCCTAAACCTTGGCTTCCCTGAGCTTTAGTGGGAAGAATCGGTCCATAAAGGCAGTCTTGAAAAGATCCCAAGTCACTAGTCCCGCATTGGCACGATGAGACTCCTTCCACTGCTGGTACCAAGTATGAGCCATCCCTTTCAGCTGATAGGCAACCAAGTCTGCACTCTCTACTGGAGTAACACCCATAATGTCGGTCACCTTCTGAATATCCTCTAAGAACTCTTGGGGATCCTCTTCGGACTGGACCCATGAAACTCTGGAGAGTTCATCCGAGTGAAGTCCTGGATTCTGGCTGCAGCAGTATTGACCTGAGGCGGAGCTGGAGCCGTAGCCTGCTGATTGACCTGGGTGGTCATGGCCTGAGCAAGTACTTGAAAAGAAGCCCTGAATTTGGCATGTGTAACCTGCTCATTCAATTGGTCTACTGGAGCTGCTGGTGCTGGCTGATTCCTAGCATTAGCTCTTCTGGGGGGCATTTTTCTGAAATGCGAAGAGCATGAGTTAGAATAGAGGAGAACTAAACAGATTTTATACTCTATTGCACGAATTGGAAAAGAAAGAAGGAAAGTTATTCCTAATGATGTCTCATAGCTCCCCCTTCATAAGTGTGGCGCGCTTCACACCCATGAAGAAAACTCTACTTGACACAGCTTTCAGACACCCTAGGACACTTAAACTTGATGCTCTGATACCAAGTTTGTCACTCCCCGAAGACACCCCCTGGACACAACACGGTGCTTGGTGTCACAAGTGACCCCAAGCTAACCCATGGCATGGCATATCTACACAAAATGAATTTAAAGATACATACTGTGCGGAAGCTAAAACAGTTTTAACATCTGCAAACAAGAAGAGAGCCCAACAAATTTGAAAGGGTATAAATTCAAAATAGTTTAGTGCTGACTTAAAAACAACACTAACAACTTTTGAGTCTAGTCTATGTCTGAAAGCCATCTAACTTAATAGGAGTTGCTGGGACATGCCCCCAGCTAACTCTAATAAATCTAAAAACTGAAGGTAAATACTAAAATGAAGCATGTCTATTGTCCTCGAACTAATGAGGACTCACCACTGAACTGCTAAGTACGAACTGGGAACCGAACTAGGTACGGTCTGGATGCTGAGTGCCTGAACCTACATCATAAAATAATGTAGCATAAAAGTATGCGTCAGTACTTTGAATGTACTGAGCATGCAGGATATGTACAAAGCTGGACAATATAGAACTAAACATGAAGGTAGATATACTGCAATGTAACTGAAAGTTGAAGTTAATGCAATGACCAAGTACAAATCATGAAATAGCATGCTGAACTGAATACTAAATATAAATATTGGATACAGGGTCAATGCACATAAATCTGACTATGGGAGACACTACTAACCGACATACCCCAAGTTGAGCTAACTGTAGGGTCATCCTGTAACACTAGATGGAAGGGTGTTCATACCTTGCCAAGGGTACGAACAAGTCTGACGTGGATCCACTACTAATGTCCACAAGGAATAAGGAGGTGTAGCCTAGTCTGACAACTGATTCCTTTAAGCCTACGATGGCGCCGTAGTTTAGGGACTTAGGGACTGCTTCTAAAGGTCTTTGCCTAAGATGACAGCTAAGCCTTCATCCCCTCATTCACTCGGTACTAAGTCTACTCCCACTGAATGTAAGCAATAATATACTTAAATAAAGGATAGGTTAGAATACTGATAAATGACTGAGAATGCAACATAGTAGGCTAAAGGGTATGGCAATTTTTGAAGCGTAAGCATATAACTGATCTACCTAGCAAGTTAAATTCACGAAAATACTGGAATTTCTACAAACTAGGGTTTCTGACATTATTCGTGAAACTATAGCAATTCTCCAAGAAACATGAGATCAATACCATAAAAACTGTAAGGATTTAATTACTATAATTCCCTAAGACTTTTGGAACCCTAGGTCTAAAACATTCATAGAGAAAACTGAAGGTGATTGGAATCTAAGGACCTAATGGGTAAAGGGAACCCACTAGTGAAATCCCACATACCTGGTGAAGAAATCCACGGAGAAATTCTTGGATTTTTGGAGCTGAACTTGGTGAAGGCCTCTGCTTGTTCTTGAGAGAAACTACGCATCTTTTTGATTCCTTTCTGTCTAAGTCCGATGATTTTAGGAGAATGAGGGTTTTAGTTAGTTTTTGACTACTTAATTAGGCTTAGACGACATAAAACGACATAACTTAGGCCTTAAAAGGAAAAGAAAAAGTCCAGAATATCCCTGGGAAAGATAAAAGAATTTCTGCAGAAAACGCGACTCAGGGATCACGACTTGGTTGACGGGCCGTACTCCTGGGTGATGGAACGTCAACCTGAGTCGTGGTTCTGCCTAACAGTGTTAGGGGTTTCTGCTCTCAGGAACTATAACTCAACAGGAAGGACAGTGTTCCTGAACGACGGTTCGTCATGTGACTCGTGGTTCCTGGGACTTGACTTAGCCTGGGGATTTCTACGACTCAAAGGACGGACCGTTCTTTTGAAGTATGAACCGTCATTTGACTCGTGGTTTCGGAAGCTAGAACTTAGAGGCTACTGGACTTGGGAGGATGGTTTGAGACGACGGACCATGGTTCCAAACTACGGTCCGTAGTCCTAACCATAGTCCCTTGAACATGTACTGAGAAGCTACTGGAACTTGAACTACGGGTTGAGAAGACAGACCGTGGTTCCGAACTACGGTTCGTACTCCTAACCGTGGTCCCTGAGGCAGAATTTCTAGGCTACTGGATCTTGAACTACGGTTCAAGATGACGGGCCGTAGTTCCAAACTACGGTCCGTACTTTAAACCGTGGTTCCTGGAAACTTGAATTTTTCTACATATTTTTATTTCTACTGGTTTTCTGAGCCTAATCTGGGATTGGAAGTTCTGGAGTGTTACAGAGGTATTAATCCTCGATCAAAATAATGACCAATCAAAAATTATCAAGTGATCAAAATGACATGTCTTGGACAATTACAAGCAACCTATTACAGGTGAATTTGGGCTATATATCAGCACAACTTTTAAGTCGGCTAAAATTTAGCGGGTCAAAATTGCTGAGTTAAATAATAACCCGCCCATGGATAGGTTGGGGCGGTCATGTTTGACTGGACTTATAATTCTCATCCTTTTCATTTTATGCATTATGTACTCTGAAGAGCCTTTTATTGTTATTATTATTATTATTATTATTATTATTATATATATATATATATATATATATATATGTATGTATGTATATATAAAAGAAAAAATAAACTAATTCTACTTCAATTAAGTTTATAACCAGATTATATCGCAAAAAATAGTTTTTCTTTTCACGCGATCAAATTCACCAGTATATATAAATAAAAGATAAGTAGATTTGAGAGCTTTATTTTTAAGTTAAAATAACAAAGATGTTGTTTCGTTTTTATTAGTTGAAAAAGGTAAAAGAGACAAAAAGTAAGGTGAAATAATTCCAACCTAGCTAATATCATTAAGTCTAAAACTAAAGGAAACAATATGGTAATGACTTTTCTATTAGAGATACGCCACCTACAAAGTTATTGGGTAATATAGGACATGAAAGATTTACCTAGGATGCTATATATTTTGATCGTGTTATTTATATTTATGTTAATTTAATTCTGTATTAGCATTTTGAGATAGCGATGTAATACAAGTTGTTAAGGTAGTGGGATTAGATTACCGGTTAGGTGAAACTAACGAATGGACCAAAAGTTTAAGCACGAAAAGAGAACTTTGGGCCAAGACAAGCTCAAGGCCCAATTAATTAGAAAATCCAATGTGAGAAGAGCGATATATATGAGGTGTGTATCTATTTCAAGTCCTGTTACAAAGTAAAAATAAAAGGAGAGTGAAAAGAACGATGAATATTTAAAATGATTAGAAACCCAAATAAAGCCTTTTAATAAAATACAACACTTCTTTCTTATTACTTAATTTGAACTTTTAAAAGAATTCGCTACACATTATAAAACCCTAGATTTTTCTATTATATTCTCTTTGATAGCCGCCAACCTCTCTCTCCTCTTCATCATAGTTCCTTCTTCATGTCTCATCTCTGTTTTCACCATTTTCAATATTGCAGATCCATAGTAGTTTTTTCCTTATGAAACTCAACCACGCCTTGCCAATCTTTATGGTTGTGGGTTCTATCAATGGATTGATTGATTTTTCAGGAAAAAAGTATTATTTTTTTGAAACCCAACAATTAGAAAGTACAAGAAATTCCTCAACCTAAATATAGAAATATTTTTTGAACACTTAACAACATTTGATTGGTCATTCTTTTGGTCAAGGATTAACACCTCATTTGAAGGCAGATTTTAAAATTCTGATTCAAAATATATGGTCAAACGCTAGTTTAATGTAAACTCATTGATCAAACTCTAATATTTGCAAACATGCTTCCCCCCACCCCTCCACTCTCTTTTCCCCCTTTCTTTTCCTTTCCTCTAAACAAAGTTCTTCAATAGAATAACAGTGAAAGCACCTTTTTATAGTATACTCTTTTATGTTCAATGGATTCCCAAAAATCACCAAAAACCACTCCCACATGACCATGAAACAATGGCGGCAACCCCAATCCCACCAACAAGAACAAACCAATTCGTACATTTTTACCCACTGACACCATTTTCTAGCAACCCCAACAAAAGAAACTTACCAATTGGTTTGTTCTTGTTGGTGGGGTTGGGGTGCTGCCATTGTTCCATGGTTATGTGGGAGTGGTTGTTGGTGATTCTTGGGAATCCATTGGATAGAAAAGAATATACTAAAAAAAGTTTTTCACTGTTGTTCTATTGAAGAACTTTGTTGAGAGGAAAGGAAAAGAAAGGGGGGAAAGAGAGTGGATTGGGGGGGGGGGGGAATGTTTGTAAATATTAGGGTTTGATAAATGAGTTTACATTAAGCCAACATTTGATCATATATTTTGAATCATATTTTAAAAATCTGTCTTCAAATGAGGTGTTAATCCTCGATCAAAATAATGATCAATCAAAAGTAGTCAAGCGTTCAAAATGACATGTTTTGGCCAATCACAAGCAGCCTATATAGGTGAATATGAGCTATATATCAGCACAACTTTAAAATTGGCTAAAATTCAGCGAGTCAAAATGGTTGAGTTAAATATTGACCAAACATAGACAGGTTGGGGTGGTCATGTTTGCCTGGACTTATAATTCTCCTCCTTTTCATTTTTATGTATTACGTACTCTAAAGCACCTTTTATTATGTACTCTCCACATGTAGGTTTTGTTCAATTTTATTCTTACTGATTTTATTTTTTTTCAAACCAAAATAGGTCAAATGTTATCGGGTTTTTTAAAGTTAAACTAATCAAATGAAAGATCAATTCTTTCAAGCCGATTTCATTTGATTTGGTGCGATTTTTGATTTTCCTTGAACACCCCTATGTGAAGTTCTTTTACTTGGCGATAATCACTCTTATTTTTTTTTTAAGTAAACCTCCTTTGTGGAAATAAATAGTAAATTAACCTTTCGTAATTTATTTAATAGAAGTCCCTCTGATATATTATAGAAATATTTATTTGAATACAAGGAATGGTTCTGACTTCTGAGCTACTCTATGAGGAAGAACTCATGTAATGTCTTCCACATCAAGAGGAATTGAATAGAGCAAGGTTTCTGAACCACTACATAAGAATGTTGAAATTAGCTACGAACTTCGTTGCTAATTCGTCACTAAATTGCTCGTAGCTAACATATTTTTTTGATAATTTGCGGATTTTACTGTTTAGCTAAAGAATTTTCCGTTGCTAATTCCTTTTTTCTTGTAAGAACCGTTTTGCAGTTTTTAGAGGATCTTGATCAAGAAGAGGCAAGGATGCCAAATGGGTAGGACATACTTTGTTGAAACAGAAGAAATTGCTAGAATGAGTGTTTTGGAGACAAAGCCGAGAAGGGTGTGTTCAAGGCGCGAACTTCTGAGATTCCGGGTGTCAATAATGGAAAAGATTGCATTGCAAAAGACCATTTCTCCTCGAGACAAGGTCAGGGCATCTATCTTCATTTTACACAGAGCTATTTATTGATGTTGATTTGGATATGTTCATTGCCCAACAACTGGTCTTATTATCGATTTTTCACTCTTGCATAATCAAGATTTCTTCTATGTAACTTATATGTGAACATATCTAAAAGTATAATGATATAATTGTAAGATTTCATAATCTTTCTTTGGATCAAGAGTGTCAAATGAGCGAGTTGAGTTAATTTTGTCACCTCTACTTTGGGATTATATCGATTGTCTTTCTAGCTAACTTATGAAACAATATGTAGGACTTATAATTAACTATTAGGAAAAGTAAAAATGAATTGCATAAAAAAGAAAAGATTGAGTTTATATTTGTCTTTCTCAAAAATAAAGCAAAATCTTAACTAACTAATTCTCTAAAGGAAGATTTTATGGTACGCAATTTGCTTAATTTTTAATATTTCTGCTGAAATAGTGAAGCAATTGAAGCAAGTTTTATAAAACCATTATAAAACCTTTTAGTAAAGTTGAAACCCTTACCAAGTTTATTATCGTCATTAACGAATCAGAGATATTATAGATTTAATTACCTTTTTAACTGAGCTTCCAAATTAACAAGTAGTTGTAGTATATATTAGTAGTATGTATTTCTGTCTTTCATGCGGGTGACCCGGGTTCGATCCCCAGCAACAACAAAATTCCCTTTAATAAGCTATATAGTTCCTTTTCCTACTTTCAAATTACTTGATTGGCTATTACTTTAAACAATTTTCGTAATATATTTTCTTTTGAATATTTATTTTCCCCTTTGATTTTTTCTCCCAAGTAGATTTGAGAGCTTTATTTTTAAGTAAAAATAACAAAAATAATTATTACGTTTTTATTAATTGAAAAAGGTAAAAGAAACAAAAAGTAAGGTGGAACGATTTCAACCTAGCTAGCTAACATCATTAAGTCTAAAATCAAAGGAAGCAATATGGTGATAGCTTTCTTATTAGTGAAACAGAGTTATTCAGTAATATAGGATATGAAAGATTCCATTTCCTTGGCTGAAACCTTCCTGAGCTAATAGAATTCTTGATCTTATTGCTCAACTCTACCTCCCTCTTTTCCTTCTGTTATATTCATCAAAATTTGGACAGATTCCTCAATTGATTTTGATGTCACTAAACTAACTCATCCTTGTGAGTTAGTGAGATTCCGATTTTTAGCACATTAGTTACAAGGACAACATTATAGGGTTGGTCCCACTCATTTGGCCAAGCTATTAATGGAACTCCCATGCTAATGCTCTCCATACAAGAATTTCACCCGCAATGACTTAAAAGATCTATTCATTATGAAATTTCGTGCCTCTTGCTATTGCCTCTTTATTCCTTCAATTCCTGATTCTTGGGAAACATCCTCAATAGCTTTTCTTCCAACTTAAAAATAAAATAAAATAACAAATTTATTGTTGAAAGATTATTTACTATGAAAAGTAGACCTTGCCTGAAATAACAATTGTGACAATGGAATATGTACAATGAATAACTGAAATTAAATAATGTAACATTCCTCTCAAAGCCTAAAAGGTTAATTTAATTCTCCTGAGGATTTATAAATTATATATGTTGATCGTGTAATCAATTTTTATACTATTAGTGCGACTTAATCGATTATAGAAGGTTAAGTATATTATTCTGATTTCTTGGTTACCATGTAGGGTGTTTCAAAAGTATACCAATACTTTGGACGAATGAATTTAGCTATCGAAGTTTGGTTGTTTGACAATTTATCTTTCGATGGCGCTATTCTTTGGAGTGATAGCCGGAACTGTAAAATTATGTCTTGAGCCTAACTCACACGACATCTCACGTCTAGGACGAGATATCTGGTGCGTGAACAATTTTAATTTGGGGTTCAACATTGGGTGAGATGCAGGGGAAAATTTAGGTGAAATTTTTGGAGCACGGGTCCCGTGCTCTTTCTGAAAATCGGATATTTTATGTACATATTTTATAGAATTGATCTAATATTACCCTTTGGCACCCATGCTACAAAAAGGCTTGATGGTCCACTTTCTTAAAAGCTTAGTTATTTACCAAGAGGAACAAGGATCAATTCTCATTTAAAACATTTTTTCCTTCTTTATTTTTAGTAGTGCACCCGTACTCTAGAAATCCTAGAATCACCTCTGATGAGATGGGTCCTGCTTGATACCATGTAAAATTAGATCTCGGGTGTAACTAACACCCCAAAAGCTAGCTCAATGTGGAACTTTTTTGATTCTTTAACAAGAACTAATGACTTGTATTATTAAAGTCAAACCAAGAATTCTACATAGCCTTTACGTTAACAAAGAAAGAAAGGCTTGCCTAGATCTCGTATTCCATCTTCCATAGACACTTTCTTTCTTTTTATACGCAAGCAAGCGGGGGAGTGAGGAAAGCAGAAGTGGGACATGAATAAACCAGTAGTAAGAAAAAGCAAGCATTTTAAACATTCCTCTTATTAAAGGAATCGATGAGTAAAGACGAGATCAGATATAAAATTTAAATCTTGAATCTGTCTCTATTATTGTATGGTGCCCTTTTTTGTTTCCTAATAAGAGAACAAATATATTTAAAATGATCAATAACAAGGATTGCGATCAAGTAGTTAGTTCTCCTTTAATTTTAACCAGAGGTCTCAAATTCGAGCCCTACTAGGCACGAAGCCTCTTTTTTAAGGAGCGTTTTATGCTCAATATAAGACTTCCCAAAGTAAATCCGAATTTAACCAGACCCCAAATATTTAAAAATTGTACACTATTGTTGCGCATAACTTTTAAAATAAGTTAAACCATTCCCAAAAACGGAGGTCTCAAATTCGAGCAATACTAGATACAAAGCTCTCTTTGTTAGGTAGCGATTTACACCCAAGATAGGACTTTCACACACGAATTTGAATTTAGTCAGACCCCAATATTTAAAAAAGGTACACAATTGGGCATAACTTAAGACTTTAAAACCCTCTCAATAAACCAATATCTATACATATATAAATCTACAACTTAATTAGACTCATTCCTAAACACAAAAATCAACCAAAATGGCAACATCATCAACTTCTTCTTTACTTCTTCCTTCACCATTTTCACCAAAAAGAAGGTCATCAAGAGCTTCAACAAGAACTATAACACTAGCAATGAGGAGAAGCCCATGATCAGAACTACTACGATGGTTCGTGTCTTGTAGACGAGAACTTGATAGTCCTTCGTAAGAGAATCCACGAGATGAAGATGATAGAGAGGAATTACGAGCCCCCTTCTAAATGGATGGATTGGGAGAAGAGTCTTTACACGGATTACGATTCTAATATTTGTGAAGCAATGGGATTATTGCAGGCCCAATTGATGGATACAAGGCCAAACTTGGTTTTGGGCATGGTTGCACTCATTGGATTAAGTGTGCCCACCTCAACTGATGTGATTTTGTTTCATTTGTTAAGAGTTGGCAAAGGGGATTTTGGCTACTGGACTACATATTCCTTAAAGATTCTCCTTCATAATTTCTTCTTGGGATTTCTTTTAAGGATTTCCAAGTTCTTTTATATGTACATTAATACATCAAACATTAAGACAAAAAAGCTCTATTCTTGACATTCTTTTTGAATATACTCTATTTGTACTAACACGTGTTGTTTATGGGAATAGACTAGGTCGATCGTTGTACCTTTTTTGGCAACAAATAAATTAGTTATAACAAATTATAGAAGGAAAATTAGACTTTAAACTAACTCATTACTTCCTCCGTCCATATTAGTCGATCACCTTATTAAAAATAGTTGTCCCATATAATCATCCACCTTACTAAATCAAGAAATCATTAGTTAAATTTTTCCCATATTGCCCTTGCAAGTTGCAATTAATTCTTTTTTAAAGTGTTCAGACTTGTTTGTAAAGTTTCAAAGAAGTTTCTTAGGAGGTGAATTAGTAAAACTATCTTCTTATTTATGATTTCTTAACATGCGTATAAAAAAAAGTGACCAACTAATATGAGATAGAGGGAGTTTATTTCTTAACATGCGTTTAACTACTCTTTTGGGATTCTCCTTTTATTTAAGATAGTTACACAATTATTAATCAAATCAATGATCTATTAATTTAGGACCATAACTTCAATCATAAGTATAAGGAATAATAAAAGATCTTAGTAACCGAAAGAAAGTAATTACAATAAATTATGAGTCTTTAACTTTTATTTTAATATGTAATTTTATATAACATACATGTTAGACTAAAATGACGATTATAATGATTGTACAAATATTTTTAATCAAACTTCACGATTTATAGCTGCTGGCCAAGTTTGGCAAGCGCTCACATTAATGAAGAATTGATTTAGTAATACGATTAATTATCATTCCCAAATCCCAAGTCATTCATTATATTTTTTTAACTGAGTGTATATTTTGGAGTAAGTAGATAATAAATGACGGATGTGACGGTGGTATCATTATCAATTTTCTCTTTACTCTTTTTTATTAATATTAATGAACTTTATTGTAATTTTAGTAAGAGATTTCTGGTTGTGGTGTGAAGAAAATCAAAACTATTTCTAAGTTGAGAGATTATTATTGGCACCTATCATAAACGAGAATATTTTTGAATATTATTTTTGGTACATTTTCCTTTCATTTTGTTAAGAGAGTAGCAGTTTTGGTTCTGTTGGGTTCTATGAAAAGAAATGAAAGGAAAATGGAGGGTGAAAGGGTGTAACTTTTCAATTGAAGATTTGCACCTTTCTAAGCCATTGTGACCTTTCCGAACCAGTGCATCTCTTCCGTAGAGTTGCATCCTTTCTGAACCATTGCTTCTCTTTGTGAAGCAACACTTTGTTGGCTATAAATACCCTTTGATCCTTCAGATTTTTCTTACGAATTTTCTGATTTTCTACTCTTCTTCTTTTGCACTTCATAAAATTCTTGTGTGGTTTACTGCTGTCGAGTGAGTTTGTTGTCACCGACGTTTGAGGTACCGCTATCCGATAAGTAAATCGTTCTATCCTGGGAGGATATATTCCAACACCTTAGGTACATAGAGGGGAATAATTTTCTTAAGGACACACTGTCAATACGGTGGGCTCGATTTAATTCTTCATCTTTTTACTGAAATTTTCTACAAATTGTTTTTGCTTACTGTTTTGTTGCTTACCATACTATTTTGCTACTTTGCTTTCTATTTTATTGTTCGAATACAGATTGAATAACAATCTTAAGGAAATTATTAAAAATATTTATCTTTCTATGTTTGGAGTGAACTATAAAGTTGGTGGTATGCTATGAAGAGAAATGTTTGAAGTTGTCTGCTCACTATTTCTTGTTTTGTGGTGACAACGTTAGATTAAATTTTACTCTGGATCCTAAAATAATTCATATGTCAAGCAAGAATTCAGACAATTCCTCTACGGCAAGGAAAGGGAATTACTGTTGATAGATAGCGGGAAAAGAGTTAGTTTTCTCAATTTATGGGCGTCATCACTCTTTAGAGCCCAATTACTCTTTAAGATATTAGTTTATCTAATTATATTTTTTGTCACCTTTTATGCTTCAGATACATGCATATTTCATGTTAATTGTATGTATCTTAGATACATGAACAATTAATTATGAAAATTTTAATTAATCAAATCCCTTAATATAAGGCAGAAATCAAGGCATGTATATGTGTTTAATTAATTTTATTTTATTACTTTCTAAAAATAATAAATTCATTAATTTTATTAATATAAGATGAAAACATGTATATCTTGGTTATGTAGTTTGATTAATTTTCATCTAATGTATCATTTTATATGTATCTTGTATTAATTACATGTATATTTTAATATATACTGTTTATATATATAGTATTAATTTCATGTATATTTTAATATGTATCAAGTATTAATTTGATTATATATTTATATGTATCTAGTATTAATTTCATGTATTTATTTATACTAGTCAAGTGTATGTGCGTTGCACGTGTGTATCACGTTAACTAATAATAAAAGTGTATAAAAAAAATTGCAACGATAAATTATTGTGAAAAAATCACTATTCAAAATCAGATGGTTGGGTAAATTAAATGATCAACGTATCTATTTACGGCCAGCATATCTATTTATGGTTGGGATATTAAATGACCAATATATCTATTTATGGTTAAGCTTGAGTAAGGGGGTAGAGAAAGAGAAGAAGAGAGAGAAAATGACATGTATCTGCCAACAAAAATGATAGGAATTGTTAAGATATGAGATATTATGTAATTAATTTAAAGTAGAGAGAGATTTAATAATTATAACAAGGATGTATAGTTATTTAGGTAATTTACTCTTCTTCTTTTTTGTTGGTCATTAAGCCCATTGCAAAATTATTATTATTATTATTTTTTATAAATCCAACGTGTGTATTGATAAGAAAGTTTGCATGTGCAATATATGCATATTCAAATGCCAACGGTTTCAATTAGTCTTTTTTTAAAAAAAAATAAATTGTTGGCACATGATGTTATATACATCATATTTATAATAGGAAAAATTATGGGATATAGAATATTGAAGGGCTTAATTATGGGACATAGGTTAATTTTCACATAATTATATTTTATAGGTATAGTTTAGAACAAGTAGCTATTATTTTGGGCAACATATATATTTTGGGGGAAGGAAACGTATATTACCTATTCTCAAACTCCCTCTCACCCAATTTCCGGCAGAATTCACGCCCCACCCCCATGATTTATGAAGATTCCATTTTAAAAAGATTGTTCTAAAATTTCATCCTTCTTTAGTGATGTTTATATATGTATATAAGTATATACCAACTAAAACACATATATGTATATGCAATTGGAATGCTTTGTTTTTTGTTATACATTGTATATGAGATTCATACTTTTGAGGTAACTACCATGATTTATGGAGATTTCCATTTTAAAAAGATTTTTTTAAAATTTCAGCCTTCTTTAGTGATGTTTATATATGTATATAAGTATATACCAACTAAAACACGTATATGTATATGCAATTGGAATGCTTTGTTTTTTGTTATACATTGTATATGAGATTCATACTTTTGAGGTTCAAATGTCTATGAGATTCATACTTTGAGATTCAAATGTATATGAGATTCATACTTTGAGATTAAAATGTATATGACATTTATACATATCAGTATATAAATTTGAAATGTATATGCTAAGCTAACTTGAATCTCAAATACATATATACAATAGATGGTGAACACATCAGTATATGAAATTGCAAAGTATATGAATGATTATCTGTCTCTGAGATTTTTCAGTTGTATCACTCAATTATGAAGAGAGAATATTAGTGAGAGTTGAAGACACATGATTTATGGAGATTTCCATTTTAAAAAGATTTTTCTAATTGATTTTTAGGAATTCAGTTTTATAAATGTCAGGGTAGATGTTTATTATTTGATGATCTCAAAGTATATTCTATGTGTGTGTCATAGAATTGATTAGTTAGTATATAATTTAATAGCATGCATGAAATTATGGAGGGTTACATTCAAGATACTAAGATATGAATCAGTCTTACATTATTACTTGAAAATATTTTTGAAATCATGAAAATAATATTTAAAATGTGGAGGTTCTTGACTTACGATAAAGTCAATATTAAACTTAAGTGTCTAATTTAATTTGGAAGAACAAGATATGAAATCTAATGACATTATATTCTTGTATTATGTCGAACTCACAAAATCCTAGAAGGATATTTGATTTGGTGGTCGTTGAGTTTTTAACTAGTATATGACTAGTTTATAAGCTACCAAATTGATAATTGAACATATACTTGTTCAAAAGATTTATGTTCTTTCATGAAAGGATGTCACTTGAAATGTTGTGACTTTTCATGAAAAGAAGCGTCTATTAAAATGCAATTATTTGAATAGACATGAATAATGGTGAAGGCTACTCGCCTTTTGTTGATCAATAAATATGACAATCAGTAATGATGGATGCACTACTGATAGTTCTTCTTATACTAGAACTTGTGAGGAAGGCTATTCTTATGGCTAGCCGAATATTTAATTGAGTGCCTCATAGAAAAAAAAATCCAATCTATTCCATATGAATAATGGAAAGAAGGAAAGTACAACTTGAATTACTTCAAAGTGTGGAGGTGTTTGACTACAGTATAAATTCCTAAACCCAAAAGGGTATAATAAGATTGAAATTTATTGATTGTGTTTAACAGGATATTCCACCAATAGTAAAAAATATTAATTTCTGATAAAATTAGAAAATGCTGGTTTATTGAGATTAATATATTATGTCAGCCCCATGATATATGTCTTTGGTGGATATTGATATGCTAGTTAGTGAAAAAAATTCACGTAACCAGTTTCGTCTTAGTAAATACTAGTTGATTGAATTAGTCAATTGATGATTGGTCATATGTATTTTAATTAAAGGTCGTGGACTTTAATTTCGTGAAGGATGTCACTTGAAAGGTTATGACTCTTCATGATAAGATGTGTCTGCTGAAAGACAACCTTTTGAAAAGACAAGATATTTTATTAAACGTAAAAATGAATGGATGTTATTTGAAAGGTTGTGATGTTTCATGATAAGATATGTTTGTTGAAAGTCAATCTTTTGAAAAGATATGACGGTTCATTGAACGTATAATTTTCATTGGTCTATAAATTGAATAACCAATTGATGATTAAAAAAAATCGATAATAGCTTGAATTTTCATATCAGTGAATACGCTATTAGTTGGATATTGAAGAAGTAGACCTACAAAGGGTGAAATGGTTGAGAAATATATTAACAAAAAGTTGTGGCCACAACCGAAGTCAATCATTCACAAGAATTGATATAGTGATGTACTTTAAGTGTAGTCATTAATCTACCATATATCCTATTATTTTTAAGTTTGATTTGCACTATTGACATAATAATATTAATGTACTCTATTTATGGAGATTAAAACCTTTGGTTTTCTACTCTATTTGAATCTTCGTTCTGATTTGAAGAATATAAAAACTTCATCATAACTTAGAGTTTATTTGATTAGCGATTCGAAGAATATAAGAACTTCATCGTTAACTGAAAATAAGTTTGAGTGAAGATCAGTTCAAAGAATATAAAAACTTTACCGAGTAAATCAGTTTGGGTATTCAGTTCTAAAAATATAAAAACTTCACCGATTCACTAAATACTCTGATTATTCTGATTTGAAGAATATAAAAACTTCACCAGAACTAAAGTTCATTCAGTTAAACTATTTCTGTAATACCTCAAAAATTTTAAGCTAAGACAAAACCACTTTCCATAGGTGTCATGATCAATTCCCTAGTGTGGGAAGTGTTTTGGGTGCGGATCATGTTCATAAGAAACTCCTATAAGCAAGTTAAGTTGAAAGCACCCCAACCAAAGAAGTTTTCATGTAAGACTAAACTAGGGTCAACTTCAAACGATCATATCTCCTAGAATATGAAGAGTTAGGTGGCCTAGTACCCACCAAATTAAAGGTATTTTAGTCTTCTTTCCAACACAACTAACCGCATATTAATCTGAGTCTGGAGCAAAATTTTATCTTTATTTTACTAAAATGTGTCTGTCTGTCAAACTGACAGACAGAAACCACGAAAAGGTTCCACGGGGAGTGGAAGTTTCCACGGGTCGTGAAACCAACTCGTGGAAATAGTCCAGAAGCTTAAAAGTAGCCTGAAAAACACGAGGAGGTTCCACGAGTCGTGAAACCAACTCGTGGAAACAGTCCAGAAGCTTAAAAGTAGCCTGAAAACCACGAGGAGGTTCCACGGGTCATGGAATGATCCACGGGTCATGAAACCAACTCGTGGAAATCATTCCAGAGCCCAGAAACTTCGCCCAGGAACCACGAACCCTTTCCACTTTCCATGAACCGTGATCCATTCTACGGATCGTGGTTCATGCTCGTGGAACCTAGCGAGGAGTTTTTTTAGCAGTTTTTAATTTAACTCCTTAGGGGAATTTCAGACCTTTAATTCTTCTTTTTGCCCCAACTATAAATAGCTCTAGGCTTATTTTTATTAAGTCTAAACCTCAAAACAAGTCAGTTTCCTCTCAGGTCAGTTTCAAGAAGAAAAGAACGCTCTTCTCCAAAGTTCAGACCTAGGGTTCTTCTCTAAAGCTTCAAATCTCAGTTCCAGTTCAAAAATCTTCTACAACCAAGTATGTGGGTATTTAGTAAGGGTTTAGTTCCCCCTTATGCCCAAAATTACAGTCTTTCTTCAAATATTCATGATGTTAGAAACTAGGGTTCTTACCCAATCATGCTAAATTTTACAGAATTCAGTCCTTATGATTTCTACATGAATTATAACCTATTTTAGAAGAGTTGCTCCATGTTTTCAACGACTTACAAGAACTTTAAGAAACCAAGAATCTAGCCTGAAATGATGGTATTTTCATGAGCATTGGTTTTCTTCAGAATTTAATCCAGATTACTAGTATTCAGTTTTAAGCATGAAATTAGCAACTTTTTAGTCTACAGGTTTTCCTTAAAACTTCTCATGATTTAGCAAGCTTCAGCTTACCCTCAGTATATTTTACAAGAATGTGTTTTAAATATGAACTTTCAGCATATGCCATCAATGATTATGGACTTAGTAAGTTTCATAATTAGCATGTTGTTGTGTGATGTTCAGAAGATTATAGATAGATGATGTTGAGCCCCTAGTGTGGTCTGAGTTTAGTTGAGTTTGGTGGATGTGAACTTAGAGAAGTGATGTTAGTAGACGAATAGGCAGAGGTCAGATTGCTAAAAATTAGAAGTGGTTATCCACACCAGTAAGAGTATGAATCCTCTAGTGATAGCCTTAAGGGTAAAAAGGAAGCTATTAGATGCCTCAGAAGGAGACATAACAAGGGTTTAGCATCTTCAATTATATCCTAATTCAGGAGAGAGATTCACAGACTTAGAGAGGTGACTTTCAAGCTAAGGGGGAGATGATAGAATGAAGAACCAAGTCGAGTCTTATGACTCAACCAGTACAAAATTCTAGAAAGGGCTATGATGGGATATCGATCCATTCCTATTCCAGTAGATTTCCTAGCACTTCAGTCCACATGACACTATACTCAGATGTATTTATGTCATACTCATGTATAAGTTCATGCACTCCCTATATATTCATATCCATACTCAGCTCCTAGAACAAACAGAAATTTCTCCATACAACGATTCTAATATTAATCCACGATTCTATGAATTCCAGCTTTATGCCATGAGACTCGGTTGATATTTAGACTCATGTCTCACAGTATGCTCAGTTCTATGTACTTAGTTCAGTCCTCAGGATATGCATTGATGGCTAATGAAATCAGCTACTTCATGTATATGCTCAGACCAGATTTCTTGAATAGTCCATGCTTATGATTCCTTGCTCTAACCGTGTTTCATATGTCCAGCATGTGAGACACTCAGACTGTTGTACTTTACCTCTCAGACCTCACCTTGAATGGCTAGATCCCACTAAATGTGTTAGTGGAGGAAGCTACGCAGTAGCCTAGGGAGGAAGTACTAGATTTTTTTTCTCCTCAGAATATCCCTCTTTGTAGAAATTCTTGCAGCTACAGTTTCTAGATATGCTAGAGAAGAGGATAGAAGCCCCAAATAGTGCCAGCTCTAGACAAGCCTTAAGATTATCATAGTAATAGTCTTGAATGTCGTGATGGAATACATGTGGCCCTTTGCTTTGTGCTACTAGTGACCCATTGATTAGAACTCAAGGTTAGTTGATTTATGTGATAAGGAGGAATACCATTCTTGGGAGATGACTCTAGATGCAAGAGTTTTAGTCGAGATAGGCTTGAACATGTTGAAAGAATATAGTAGGCTCAGACCTTAGAATCTATATGTGTGTTGATGAAATTTCAGTTGCAGATAGCAAGTGTGGCATTCAGATAAATTTGGTGTATTTAAAAAGGGTGTTCCTAAGCTTAAAAGATGTCAACCGTATTGTTTAAGGTGGGAATAGTCTTGTTTTTACTCCCTGCCCAGGATGCTCATACCTTATGTCCAGTAGCTTCAGGTAGTAAGATAGTAGACTCCTCACATCAGATCAGTTCAGACCTGCCAGTAATCGTTCCTAAGGCCAGAAGGCCCTACGCTCAGTTCAGTCCATGCTGGTAAGTTCAGTTTAGAAGAGAATATTTTTCTCGTATAATGATTCCTCTCAGCTTGATGCTTCTTCCAGTAAATCATGATTTTCTAAGAATGCATTTGTTCTTTATGGGCTTCAGCTAAGTCCCTACTCTCAATCCAGATGATCTATCCAGTTGGACATTCAGTTTCATATTCTATCAGTGTTCTTATGCTCTCATTATGCATACATGCCTCACGAACCCAACTCAGTTCATATTTCAGTCAGAAATCAGTTACCATGCTATGTCAGTACTCCATCTTTTAGAACTCAGTTGGTGGAATTGCATCTCTTTCCCGACCACCTCATCCTAGTTAGTCTTTGTTCGAGAAACACTCATTTCAGCATGAGGTAATAGTTCCTCTCCAGCTTCTCAATTTACTCAGGTGTATTTTAATCTCAGTACCATATTCCCTCAGCTATCCTCACATTTCAGCATATCTTCACATCCATAGAACTCAGCTCAGTTAGATATAAATTTCTAGTACTCAGTTGGTAGGGATTGTAGCTCTTTCCCTCCAAACTCACCTTAATTAGTCTTCATTCGAGGACGAATGATCCCAAGAGGGAGATATTGTAACACCCTAAAAAATTTAAGCTAAGACTAAACCATTTTCCATAGGTGTGATGATAAATTCCCTAGTGTGGAAAGTGTTTTGGGTGCGGATCATGTTCATAAGAAACTCTTATAAGCAAGTTAAGTTGAAAGCACCCCAACCAATGAAGTTTTCATGTAAGACTAAACTAGGGTCAACTTCAAACAATCATATCACTTAGAATATGAAGAGTTACGTGGCCTAGTACCCACCAAATTAAAGGTCTTTGAGTCTTCTTTCCAATGCCACTAACCATGCATTAATCCGAGTCCGGAGTAAAAGGTTATCTGTATTTTGCTAAAATATGTTTGTATGTCAAACTGACAGACAGAAACCACGAGAAGGTTCCATGAGTCATAGAAGTTTCTACGTGTCGTGAAACCAACTCGTGGAAACAGTCCAGAAGCTTAAAAGTAGCCTGAAAATGATGAGAAGGTTCCACAGGTCGTGGAAGTTTCCACGAGTCGTGAAACCAACTCGTGGAAATAGTTCATAAGCTTAAAAGTTGCCTGAAAACCACGAGGAGGTTCCACGGGTCATGGAATGATCCACGGGTCGTGAAACCAACTCGTGGAAATCATTCCAGATACCTAAAACTTTGCCCAGGAACCACGAACCCTTTCCATGAACCGTGATCCATTCTACGGGTCGTGGTTCATGCTCGTAGAACCTAGCGATGCGTTTTTTCAGCAGTTTTTAATTTAACTCCTTAGGGGAATTTCAGACCTTTCATTCTTCTTTTTTCCCCGACTATAAATAGCTCTAGGCTTATTTTTATTAAGTCTAAACCTCAAAACAATTCAGTTTCCTCTCAAGTCAGTTTCAAGAAGAAAAGAACTCTCTTCTCCAAAGTTCAGATCTAGGGTTCTTCTCCAAAGTTTCAAATCTCAGTTCTAGTTCAAGAATCTTCTACAACCAAGTATGTGTGTATTCAGTAAGATTTTAGTTCGCCCAAAATTATGGCTTTTCTTCAAATATTCATGATGTTAGAAACTAGAGTTCTTACCCAATCATGCTAAATTTTACAGAATTCAGTCCTTATGATTTCTACATGAATTATAGCCTATTTTAGAAGAGTTGCTCCATGTTTTCAATGACCTACAAGAACTTTAAGAAACCAAGAATCTAGCCTGAAATAGTGGTATTTTTATGAGAATTGGTTTTCTTCAGAATTTAATTCAGATTACTAGCATTTAGTTTTAAGCATAAAATTAGCAAGTTTTCAGTCTACAGGTTTTCCTTAAAACTTCTCATGATTTAGCAGGCTTCAGCTTACCCTCAGTATATTTTACAAGAATGTATTTTAAATATGAACTTTCAGCATATGCCATCAATGATTATTGACTTAGTAAGTTTCATAATTAGCATGGCATCTAGATATGTCCACATGCTTTATGAATAGTTTTCAATTATACAGTCTTTCAGAAATCATCTAGATAAATTAGGTTCCTAAGCAGTACTCCAGAACTTCAGTTTTAAATGAGCTATCAGTATTCAGTTTGGGAGTAGTATTTAGCACCGAGTTAGACTAGGGTTCATCGTACCCTTAAGTCCCAGAACTACGTGCCACCGTAGGTTATTTAGCTCCTTAGTTGGGCATCAGAACAAGTGATCACACCAGTCATGCCTTTATACCCTGGCAAGGTATATTAGGTCCTCTTGATAGGGCGTATACATCAAACTCCATATTTATCTAACGTGGTTTATGTCGGTTAACAGACTCTCCCATAGAATTAGACTCAGTAGTTGTATACGAGGCCCTCAATTCAGTTTTACAGCTTTTAAATTATATTTTTATCCTTGCATTTCAGACTTTGTACATCTTATGTTTGGGCCTGAGTACTACAAATTCAATTTATAGTTTTTATACAACTCATCAATATTTCAGCATATTTTTTCATCTCATAGTCTATGTATCTCACAGTTTACAACTCAGAAACATTTTATACTATTCAGTAAAAGAGCCCATATTTTACAGTGTTGACTTATGCATTCTGAGATATCCATACTTAGTCTAGCTTTCAGTTATGTTCTTGTATATACATGTTTTCTCATGTTTTAAAATTTAGTGCATTATCTCACATGCTCAGTACATTCAAAGTACTGATCGCATACCTTGTTATGCTGCATCCTTTTAATGATGCAAGTTTTAGTGCTAGCTTCTAGAATCATGGTCAGACATATCACAACTTCCAACCAGCAAGGAACGAGTTCTTCTTTTTCGGGAACTCCAGTTTGTTAGTAGTTATAGCGGTTATTTCAGTTGTTGTACATTGATTAAAGATAGTTGGGGGTCATGTCCCGGCTAATGTTAGTAGAGGCTTCATAGACAGTCAGTCAGTCAGTTATATCATTTTTCAAATGCTATTGAATATCAATTTATAATAGTTTATTTTGTTATAATATTTTCTAAAGAGCTCAGCACATTTCAGCTTCCGCAATTACTTTCAGTCTTTATCTTAGCAGTATGCCAGGCCATGGGTTAGCTTGGGGTCACTTGTGACTCCAAACACCGTATCGCGTTCAGGGTGTAGGATCGGGGCATGACAAACTCCACGTTTAGCTCACATGGTTTATGTTGGTTAACAGACTCTCCCACATAATTAGACTAAGTAGTTGTATACTAGGCCCTCAATTCAGTTTTACAGCATTTAAATTATATTTTTCAGAATATCCTTGCATTTTAGACTTTGTACATCTTATGTTTGGGCCTGAGTACTACAGATTCAATTTATAGTTTTTAAACAGCTCATCAATATTTTAGCATGTTTATTCATCTCATAGTCTATGTATCTCACAGTTTACAACTCAGAAACATTTTATACTCTTTAGTAAAAGAGCCCATGTTTTACAATGTTGACTTATGCATTCTCAGATATCCATACTTAGTCCAGCTTTCAGTTATGTTCTTGTACATACATGTTTTCTCATGTTTTAAAAGTTAGTGCATTATCTCACATGCTCAGTACATTCAAAGTACTGATCGCATACCTTTTTGTGCTGCATCCTTTTGATGATGTAGGTTTTAGTGCTAGCTTCAAGAATCATGGTCAGACACATCACAGCTTCCAACTAGCAAGGAATGAGTTCCTCTTTCTTGGGAACTCCAGTCAGTTAGTAGTTATAGCGGTTATTTCAGTTGTTGTACATTGATTAAAGATAGTTGGGGGTTATGTCCCGGCTAATGTTAGTAGAGGCTTCATAGACAGTCAGTCAGCCAGTTGTATCATTTTTCAAATGCTATTGAATATCAATTTATAATAGTTTATTTTTTTATAATATTTTCGAAAGAGCTCATCACATTTCAGCTTCCGCATTTACTTTCAGTCTTTATCTCATTAGTATGCCAGACCATGAGTTAGCTTTGAGTCACTTGTGATTCTAAGCACCGTGTCGCATTCAGGGTGTAGGCTCAGGGCGTGACTATTTCAGACGTTAGTATTTTGCTAGAAAATGAGCCTCAAACATTAAGGAAGCCATGTCTTTTGCAGACTCATCATTTTGAAAAAAGGCAGTCAATAGTGAGATTAAATCAATCTTGAACAACCATACTTGGGAGTTGATTGATCTTCCTCTTGGAAATAGATCTTTAGGTTCAAAATGGATCTTTAAAAGGAAAATGAAAGCTGATGGAACTATTAACAAATATAAGGCAAGACTTGTTGTTAAAGGTTATAGGCAAAAGAAAGGCCTTGATTATTTTGACACATACTCGCTAGATGCCGGTAACAAGAATAACATCTATTCTGGTGTTAATAACTTTTGCGGTAGTATATGATCTTGAAATTTATAAAATGAATATGAAGACTGCTTTCTTGTATGGAGAATTGGAGGAAGAAATTTACATGGAACAACCTGAGGGCTTTGTAGTTCCTGGTAAAGAAATAAAAGTGTGCAAACTTGTTAAGTCAGTTTATGGACTAAAACAAGCACCTAAACAATGACATGTAAAATTTGACCAAACAATATTGTCAAATGAATTTAAGAACAATGAGTGCGATAAATGTGTTTACATTAAAAACACTTTGAATCATCAAGTCATTATTTTCTTATATGTTGATGACATGTTGATCACGAGTAGAGATATTTCTGATATAAATGCTACTAAGCGTATGTTGGCTAGGAAATTTGATATGAAGGACTTAGGAGTTGCTGATTTGATCTTAGGGATTAAAATTCACAAAACTCCACATGGTCTGACATTGTCACAGTCTCATTATATTGAAAGAGTACTTGAGAAATTCAAGTATTTGAATTTCAATATTGCAAGGACACCAATTGATGTAAGCTTTGCACTTCAAAGGAATAAAGGTGAAAGTCATTCACAATTGGATTATGCTCAAGCATTGGAAAGTTTAATGTACATTATGAATTGTACACGATCAAATATAGCATGTGCTATTAGTAATCTGAGTCGGTTCACAAGTAATCCCAATCAAACTCATTGGATGGAAATGAAACAAGTTTTGGGGAATTTAAAATATTCTCAAAATTATGCCTTGCACTATAACAAATATCCCACAGTAATTAAGGGATATAGTGATGCTAATTGGATGACCAGATCATCTGAAGTTAAATCCACAAGTGGATATGTATTTACCCTTGGTGGAGGAGCAACGTCTTGGAAATCATCCAAACAAACGTGTATTGCTCACTCTACAATGTAATCGGAATTTATAACTTTATATAAGGCTGGTGAAGAAGCTGAATGGTTCCAGAATTTCTTGGAAGATATTCCATTTTAGCCCAAACCTTTGGCACCTATATGCATACATTGTGATAGTCAAGTGACAATAGGTAGGGCAGGGAGCACCACGTATAATGGTAAATCTCGTCACATACGACGGAGACATAATATCATTAGACAACTACTCTTTAGTGGAATTATTATAATTGACTATGTAAAGTCAAGAGATAATGTATCGGATCCACTTACAAAAGGCCTAACTAGAGAGGCAGTTGATAGATCATCAAAGGGAATGGGATTAAGGCCTAGGACATGTCATCATGGCGATAACTCTACCTAGCAGACTGGAGATCCAAAGAGCTAGGTTCAAGGAGATCAAACAAAGTTATGACTGACGGTTCAACATTGTCAAATAACTCAACCTATTCTCGTGATGAAGACAATGTTCAGAAATAAGGATAAAACTTAATGTTTAAAGCTTTTTAATGGTTGTCTAAGTTTGGCAAGACATGACCAAACAGTTTATCTATAGGATTAAAACGTTTAGAAATTACCTATGTGAGTGTGAAGTGTAAGTCACTTCAAGGAGAATGATAGTAAAGGCCAATTCTCTATGCACTCATGAAACCAGGCGGTGTTCATGGCTGAAACGAACACAACCGTGAGAACCATAGACAGTTAAGGGTTAGTTGTGTTACTTGTATTGTCTAGGTGTACAACAAAGTTTGACGGTTCAAAGATATCTCATCTACCGATTGATCGAGTGCATCCGATATAAGTTCACTACGGGAAGTTCAAAGGGAAACTTACTTATCCAGGTGCAATTAATTCTTTCTTGTAAATCACACACTTGTCTGTGCATTCCTTTTTCTTATGGCCATTCCCCTTTCATGTGGGGGATTTTTGGGTTCTATGAAAAGAAATGAAAGGAAAATGGAGGGTGAAGGGGTGTAACTTTTCAATTGAAGAGTTGCACCTTTCTTAATCATTGTGACCTTTTCAAACCAGTGCATCTCTTCTGTAGAGTTGCATCCTTTCTGAAGCATTGCTTCTCTTTGTGAAGCAACACTTTGTTGGCTATAAATACCCTTTGATCCTTCAGATTTTTCTTACGAATTTTTTGATTTTCTACTCTTCTTCTTTTGCACTTCGTAAAATTCTTGTGTGGTTTACTGTTGTCGAGTGAGTTTGTTGTCACCGACTTTGAGGTACCGCTATCCGATAAGTAAATCGTTCTATCCTGGGAGGATATATTCCAACACCTTGGGTACATAGAGGAGAATAATTTCCTTAAGGACACACTGTCAATACAGTGGGCTCGATTTAATTCTTCATCTTTTTACTGAAATTTTCTGCAAATTATTTTTGCTTACTGTTTTGTTGCTTACCATACTGTTTTGCTACTTTGGTTTCTATTTTATTGTTAGAATACAAATTGGATAATAGGTTCTTCTTTCTTCCCCACTATGAAGTAACTATTGAAGTTATTCGAAGGAGGTAATTTTTTTCTTCCCATGTTAAAAGTATTTGAGAGATAGGAACAACAAAGGAAAAAAACTGTAAAAAAACAAAAAATGAAAAAAGAGAAGAGCAAAAACAATTAAAGAAGCATATAACATAATTTTGTTTGTTAATCAAGTATATAGCTTAATTAATGCAATTAAAATGGACGGCTTAATACATAGTCAGACCTTTAAATTTGTCAGGATAGTCCATTTAAACACTCGAATTAAGTCATGTTTTAATTGAACACCTCAACTCCTAAAAAAATATTTCAATCAGACGCTTTCGGTTCAATTTTTTTTTTAAAAAAGTTGAGTGCGTATAATTAAAAGAAATGACATATGTTATGTGGTTAACTTAACCACCTAATAGACGAATGAGAACATACACACGAAAAAACTCAAAATTTTAGCCGAAAGTGTCTGAATGGATCACTTTATTAGGAGTTGAGTTATTTAATTGGAACAAGGCTTAGTTCAAGTGTCTAAATGGAGTATCCTGACAATGGCACGTTTAAAGGGCTGACTATGTATAAAACCTAAAACGGACTATAACTTAATTATAGTAAAGAGATAATAATAATTAATCTAAATAAGATTTAAAAATGTGAAAATTAATAAAATTTTCGTGAAAAGGAAAAAAGAATAACGCTGCTAAATTTTAAAAACAACATTTAGGTTTGAGAAGGTATGTATATACTACTTCTTACCAACTTTTATATGGATAGAAGATTTCTCATGTTGAAGAAATTAATTAAGGCAAATTTATTTAATTTTGTTGACATGATAAGTGTCATTTTTCTATTTAAATTTTTAATGAAATTAATGCAAGTTCCTTTTTTGGTCTTATAATGTAAATAAAGTTATTTTTTATGGTGGAAGGTTTCTATTAATGGTTATATTTTAAGTCTAAATATTAAATTTAGAAGTTAGTGAAAAGGTCATGATTAATTATGTGTTAAAAATCATTATTTTAGAATTAAAATTAAATCAACTTCAGAATTGATGATTTTGAGAGTTTTAAAGCTAAATATTGAAAATATATATATATGTGCATATAAATGAAAAAAAAAACTAATTCTACTTCGACTAAGTTTATAACAAGATTATATTACAAAAAATAGTTTTTATTAGAGATCGCGTGAAGCAGAATCAAATTCACCAGTGTATATAAATAAAAGATAAGTAGATTTGAGACCTTTATTTTTAAGTAAAAATGGCAAAGATGTTGTTTCATTTTTATTAGTTGAAAAAGGTAAAAGAGACAAAGAGTAAGGTGAAATAATTCCAACCTAGCTAACATCATTAAGTCTAAAACTAAAGGAAACAATATGGTGATGACTTTCTTATTAGAGATACGCCACCTACAAAGTTATTGGGTAATATAGGACATGAAAGATTTACCTAGGATGCTACATATTTTGTTCGTGTTGTTTATATTTACGCTAATTTGATTATGTATTAGCATTTTAAGATAGCGATGTAATACAAGTTTTTAAGGTAGTTGGATTAGATTATCAGTTTGGTGAAATTAACGAATGGACCAAAAGTTTTAAGCACGAAAAGAGAACTTTGGGCCGAGACAAGATCAAGGCCCAATTAATTAGAAAAACCAATATGAGAAGAACGAGATATATGAAGTGTGAATCTATTTCAAGTCCTGCTACAAAGTAAAAAAAAAAGAGCGAAAAGTACGATGAATATTTAAGTTGATTAGAAACTCAAGTAAAGCTTTTTTATAAAATACAACACTTATTTTTTATTACTTAATTTGAACTTTTAAAAAATATCGCTACACATTATTAAACCCTAGATTTTTCATTCTATTCTCTTTCACAGCCGCCAACCTCTCTCTCCTCTTTATCATAGTTCCTTCCTCATGTCTCATCTCTGTCTTCACCATTCCAACATTGCAGATCAATGGTAGTTTTTTTGTTATGAAACTCAACCACGCCTTGCCAAATCTTTATGGTTGTGTAACGATATGTTCCGTCATTATTGAAAATATCTGCGATCAAGGCAGGTGCCCCTAAATTCATAATAAGAGTTAGGAATAATTCTTTAGTATGAGAGTACATTTGGGAAGTACTAAGGTCTTACAATACTCCTAGCACAAAGTTAAGTTGAAAGCTTCCTTACCGATTTAGTTTCGGGCTAAGTTCAAACTAGGGTCAACTTCAAACAAGAACTCCTCCTATAATATAAAGATTTAGGTGTCCCAATACCCACCACATTAAAGATCTCTGAGTCCTCTTTCCAACGCCACCAACCATTTGTCAATCCGCTTCCCGAGTAAAAAGTTATGACTGTTTTACTAAAGACTGTATGTACTGAAAAATTTGGTCCGCTATAGCGGGATTTAGGTCTCTATAGCGGAACCGTCGTAGCGGTTGGCCATCCGCTATAGCGGAATGACAGAACTAGAAAGCCCAGAAACGGGTTTTATAATCTCATTCTCCCTTCTTTAGTCAAAAACAAATGAGGGTTGCTCCAAAAACCCTCCTAGGCTGCTCCAAAGCTTGGGAGCCATGAGGAGGAGGGATTCCGGCTAAAGGGATGCAAAACCGTGGATTCAAGCCTGTAGAATTGACTGGGAATGCCTTCACGGAGCCAGAAAGGGCATGGAAGAACTGCTCAACATCCAGGTAGGCTAGGTTCTTTCTTTGAGTAGACTTAGACCTATTTCTATTTCATATTATTGATATAGAAGGAAAGGAGAAATCATGTTTAGGCCTTCGGGCACGGAGTCTGGAGGAACATTGTATGGCTTGGTTGTTTTACTGATTAGGGATTGTTAATGTTGGGGTGATGTGCTTCATCCCAAGTTCTTTATACATGTCAAAATTGGGTTCAGACAACTAGATTGTTGGTAAGGTTCGGGAAATCGAAAAGGCCATGGTTAATTAAATGACTAGTTTTAAGGGAGTTTCGGGGATGATTCTAGTATAAAGGAAGTAGAGTAAACTAGAATGGTTAAAGTACCAATGTTGGGGGATGTCCCCCCCCCCCCCCATGTTGTATTTGTCTTAAGAAAAGGGTCCAAAATTGATGTATCTGCGAATATGTGCCAAAAAGGGGTAAGTCGGGGATTAGTCCTCGGGTGGGTCTAATTATACGTTACAATTGTATATGATGATGTCCTCATGAGTGGACCTGGTTTAATTGTTGAAACTGTTTCTATTGCATATTGGCCTGTGAGAGGCCGGGTAGTTGAACTTAAGTGTGGGATTGGCCTTAGTGTGGACCGGGATGACATGTTGAACACTTAGGTGATGGTTATTGATTCATGTATGAATTGTAAGTGTTGTGTACAGTTGACTAAGTATTTGTATGGTTTCCATTGCTTAGGTAATGATTTAGGGATGTCCTAAAGTCCTATTTTCAGTCTTGTGAAATGAACTAGGTGTTATTGCTTGTTGGTTTACAAGTGTTGGTTGTTCATTGTTTGTGACTGTGGATTTTGTGTGACATTCAGTTGTCTTGGGTACCACGCATGGTACAGGTTACTTATTGGTTGGCTCGGGTACCACACCTGGTACATGATACTATTTGGTTGGCTCGGGTACCATGCCTGGTACGGGAATTAATAACGGTTGGCTCAGGTACTACGCCTGGTACAGGTTTTGCTTTACTTGATTGGTTGTATTCTTTACATGGTGGTTCTGTGAGTGAACCGGGCTATCTGTGATTGATTACATTGGTCCTTGAGAGGCCAGCTTGTTATACTTAAATGTGGGGATGATCTTGGGGTAGACCGAGCATCACATGTAAACACTTAGGTGTTGGTCTAGGGATCCTTGATTAGTCCAGGTAATTAAAAAGGGTATATGTCATGTTTGTTATTGTTGTTGAATGACTGTTCAACTTGTTCTCTGTGGTTGATAAGTAAAAAGGTAGACTAAGAGTCTGGAGTTGTACTACTGGTTAGTTATTATATGTGGCACTGCTTTACTCAGTGCGAGTGTACTTATTGTTCTTCATATGTTGGGTTTCTGAGAGGGCCGAGATTTATTATTATTGTTGTATAGTTGGTCCTTAAAGGACCGGGTTAGTGTGCTTAAGTGACAAAGGGGTTCTTCTGTGAACCAGTCCGTATGTTATTGGCCTAGATGATGTACTAGAGATCCGGGTTGGGTTCGGGTTATGTAAAAAGGATGTATATTGGTTGTCATTAAGAACTGTGAAAGTCGGCTAGACTTGTTACGTGCGGTTAATAAGCTAAAAAGGAGACTTGGTTGTCTGGTTATAGTGTAGCATGTGGTCATTTGCTGAGTATGGCCCTGGGGGTCATGGGAACAGTTTTGTACTAGTAGGTGGCGGTACGACGCGTGCGATCTATGTCACTAGGTAGTGGGGTTTACTCTAGGTTGTTGAGTCACAGTGGTTGACTTAGGTAAGGAAATGGTAGTCCAGGTATGGACATAAATGTGTCAATGTCGAGGTAACTTGGGAAGTCTAGGTGATAAGGTGACTTAGGAAGTCTAGGTATCAAGGTGACTTGGGAAGTCTAGGTGTCAAGGTGACTTGGGAAGTCTAGGTGCCAAGGTGACTTGGGAAGTCTAAGGGCAGGATTGGATTGACATTCGATTATGGTAAGGTGAATGTTGAAGGGTTGAGTATTGTAATTAATTGTGCATTCCTTGATTTCTTATATGATGGTATGAGTGGATTCAGGTCGACCGATGATGCCTACCAGTATGTGTGTTTCTATTGATTCTACTTTTTCTATACCTTTTTGGGTATAGTCTGGTTGTAGGGTTGGTGATGTTTCACAGTTTAGGATTGCGGTGATCTTCCAACAACTCCTACTTTTGCTTCTATGGTGGGAATTGAGTCTTCTTTATTTTTGTATCATCTTGTAGTAGCTCTTGTACCGGCTTAGACTAGTGATAACGCTCAAACTACACCTCAAATTAATGAAGCGTAAGCGATCGTTGTCAAGTAAAGAACCCAAACAAAAGGTTGGGGTCGAATCCCACAGAGAATATGGTGAAGATTAAGACTTTAGTGAAGTAGATGACTAGTGATCAAATGTTTCCGATAAATAAAAGGGGGGGTTTTGTGAACAATTCGTAAACAAAAGCAACAATAATGTAAAAGAAATAATCAATAGGAGAGAATGAACTAGGGACGTGTTCACCATGGCGTTGTAACAATATCGATTCTATGCTTAACCGGGTTCTTTCTATATGCGTGTCACGATGTGATTGCGTCAATTGTATCGTCTAAACGTCTCTCGACCAAATAAACAAATTTCCTTTTCTATTCTCTCGACCTCGAAAAGATGTGCTTTTTAGCGTTCAATCCTAACATCAAGTAGATTAATCCAGTTACGGCATTAATCATTAGACGAGAGTTAGTAGTCTCGAATCCTTGTTGTTAATCAAGTTTTCCCGGTTTTAATCTCTTTACTCAAGCAAATTAAACCTAGGCATGTTCTAATGTTTGCAACCACTAGAAAACGTGACATAAAGTATGATTAACAACGTGACTACACGTAAATTGAACCCAACGCTACCCGGAATCTAAATCGCTACGTTTGCCATGGCTCCCACAACCCTAGTTGCGGGAGTTTTAGTTACTCATGCTCGATAAATAAGAGAAAATAGTTGTATTCATAATAAAAGGAAGAAAAGTCTTACAATATAATGAAACAATCAATCTTCCAATATCCAAGAGCAAGAAACCAAGAACTCACGAACGAATCAAGAACACGAGTTCAATACAAATGAACCGTGTTGTTTTCTCTCCAAAAATAACTAAAAACGTGTTTTTCTAATGGGTGAATAATAAAATAAATAAACCTAACATAGGGTATTTATAGGAGCCAAAGAAACCAAATCCAAAACGGGCTAGGAATCCCCAAAACGCGGGTCGCCGCCTGAAGCCACTGCCTAAGCGTGACGGCCAGGCTTGACGGACCGTCAGGGCAGTGACGGACCGTCGCCTGGGCCGTCACTGCTTGGCAGCAACACTGCCTCAAGTTGACGGTCCCAGTGACGGACCGTCACACCTGTGACGGGCCGTCACTCAGGCCGTCACTCTTAGGCAGAATGTTGTTTTTCGCGTATTTTCTTCCGTTTCCGTGTTTGTTTCCATTTCCTACAAATACAACATAAAAACATCAAAAACAACAATGGTTGCTTGAAAACGTACGATTGTTCTTAGTAAAAAGGAGTCGAAAGTGACGTAAATTAGCGTCACATCAACACCCTCTACTTAAAACGTTCGCTTGTCCTCAAGCAATATAACATAAAACAATAATACGACTCAACTAAGAACACGAACTCATGTCTATAGCACTTCATGGTCAATCTAAACTTATTCAATTAAATCAGGCTCCCTCGTAGCACACGTATGTATGAAACACTAACTTGCAAGGATCCAAACATGTCATTCCGATATGATAGAATATTATGCATACACATACGCAGCTATCCTAACAATCAATAGACAATATAGACATCTTGGTGCCCTCACCACAAAGAAATCCCACACACAAGATTTGGGACTAGGTAAGCGCTCACACTCACAACGATTTCAAATAATGCACATGCGATACCATAGGCTTGCCCTTACTATTCTATTTCGGTTCTTCAGAAAGCTACTCAGGATCACTACAGGACTTGTTTAGGCTTGTAATGAGGCTTCGGGTGCAGGTATGATACATTTAGGGGTTAGTGACTAAGCCCTCCTTGGAACCATTTACATCTTATCACCACATAACTTCACTTTATCCATCCTTATTCACCTTTTTATTTCCTTGATTCTAGATACAGGTGCGGCCTCTTTATTGACAATTCTTTTTGTTTCTTTTTTTTTTATTTTTTTCTTTTCTTTTCTTAGGCGCACACCCGGATTTTCATTCTATTCAAAAACCAATCTTCTCCATCATCTTTTTCTTATCATTCACCTCTGTAGTAGCCACCCCCAACTTAGGCTGATTGCCTGCGTTAAGGTGCACAATGTCCAAGTAGGACCAGGGCCAAAATAGGGATTCAAAGTTAAACAGGAATGGTGACAGGTTATTGAAAGAACAAGGTCAATTATGGCTCAAACAGGGATCAAGGGATTATTTATATTTGGACGGTCTTTTAGGTTAAGTGGACTGCACACAAAAAGGGCCTGTGATCCTTTCCTAAGCAACCAAACTTCAAACTTAACAAAATAGACCGGGCAAGTTCTAGATGCATGCACAGAGTAAGAATTTATAACAATTAATCTCACACACTCTTAGCACCAAGAAACTATATCGCTACCAACTATCAAACAACCGCTCGGCTTAAGCATACTCATTCTAACCATATTCACACAATGACATTCAAGGATCCAGACAGTCAATTGTTTCAACATAAGCTTAAAACCAGAAAATTTTTAAGAAGGGGCGCTACTTTGATAAGAATTCGCATGCTTTGCTATAGACACTCAAAAAAAAAATTTAAACTAACAACCTAAACATGCCGGTTCTACTAGATAGCACATCGGAGGGAAAAGAAATCGGCAACAAAAACCCTCGGTGGTGACTCACAGGTTTCCCCACACCCTCAACTTAGACTCATGCATTGTCCCCAATGCATATATGCGAAAGCTAAAAAAAACGGTGAGAACAAAGGAATACCTGTGAAGTCGATATGACTCAAATTCCGGCATGATGTTGGAGACCGCCAGGGTCTCCAAAACAAGAGAACTCAATGGAGTGTGGCGTTCCAGCTTCCTCTTTGGGCTCCATCGCTAGTCGCGACAATTTCTTTGCTCTTTCTTTGCAAATTCTTTTGCGGTGTTTTCGTTTCCTCGATTTAATTTTACCGCCTTCCTCTACATGTTTGTGCTCTCGCACCATACTTCTTACAACAGCTAGATTCTCGACCAAACACTTCTCCTCAAGATACACATCCGCAGGGATTTCCTCAATAGCATTGATGACCGCGACCACCCTCATGTCACTTGGTTGCTTCATTACTCTGGACACATCGAACTTGACCATTTCATTGTTCAGCCTGAAGGTCAGTTCGTTTTTCTCCATGTCAACCAAGGCTCTTGCTGTGGCTAGCAATGGTCGTCCCAAGATGATTGGAACTTCGAAATCTACTTCGCAATCCAAGATCACAATGTCAGCTGGGAAGATAAGCTTGCCAATCTTTACTAGCACATCAGACAATATCCCTACGGGTCGCTTTACCGACCGGTCAGCCATCATCACTCTCATGGACGTTGGTTTAGGAGCTCCCAAACCCAATTTGTTATACACTGCTAGCGGCATCAGATTGATACTAGCACCAAGATCACACATAGCTCTTCCGAAGTTGAGCTTCCCGATAGTACATGGAACAGTGAACGCACCTGGATCATCCTTTTTTTCAACTAACGACCTTGAGGAGATAGCGCTGCAGTGATGGAGGTTGTCTTCCGGTTCGAAACTTACCGACCTCTTCTTTGTAATCAAGTCCTTCATGAACTTGGCATAACCGGGCATTTGTTCCAACGCTTCCACCAATGGTATGTTTATTGAAATTTGCTTCAGAATGGTTATGAAGTTCAGGAACTTACCATCGTCAGCTTTCTTCTTCAACCGCTGGGGGAAAGGAGGTGGGTGTCGAAACATCATAGTTGGAAGCTTTTCAGCTTCCTTGCGTTTCTCAGCGGGCTTTGGAGTTTCCTCCTCTACTGCCTCTTCATCATCCGCAACATCACCCTGAGTCTGAACTACCGGATGTGATTCCGGTAATGTTTTTCCGCTTCTTGTGGTGATTGCCATACAGCTAGCGTCATTCCTCGGATGAGTGGTGTCGCTCGGTAAGGTACCTGTCTTCCTTTGGTTTAAAGATGCCGAGATCTGACCCACTTGCTGCTCCAATTGCTTGATTGCGGTGGAATGTGACTCCACTACCTGACTCAATGTTGATAACTCATTCTGCATTGCCTTTACCCCAGAGTCAGTCGATTCCACCTTCAGCAGCATCTTCGCCATCATATTCTCAAGTTTGGACGTCTCAGCCTCGCTGCCAGTTTTGTCCCGATTGCTAGGTGGTATATATAACCCACCCCTATCGGTGTTGTTCCTCCAGTTTCCTTGGTCGCGCTCTTTGTAGCCACTTTTCTCATAGTGGTTGTCTCGCTGATAGTTCCGACCTTGGTTTCCCTGGCCATTGGCCTGGAAACCCCCCAAGTAATTGGCCTCCTCAGTCTCTATACCTTGGGAACCCACAGCTTGTACCTTCTCTATACTTCCTGACGTCAAGTGCCTTGTCAGGAGATCCAACTGCGTTTTCAGGTGCGCCATGTCTTGGTCGCGCTCCTCCTCTTTCCTACGCTGCTCAGCTGACATACCAACTGTATAGGTGCTAGCTGCAACCTCTGAATCTCGTGTGTGCCAGGCCCTGTTGGTCTTGGTGAGCCTGTCTAAAATAGTTGTGGCGTCGGCAAAAGTGCGACCCATAAACGCTCCACCTGCTGCGTTATCCAATGTCGGCTTGGTAGCCGAATTTAGTGCCCTGTAGAATGTCTGCATCAAGAATTCGTTGTTCAGCTGATGGTTGGGGCACTGTGTCAGCTTCTTCTTAAATCGCAACCAAGTCTCGTGCAGTGCTTCGTGCGGTTGCTGCCTGAAGTTGCTAATCTCGTCCCTCAACTGTATCATCCGAGAGGGAGGAAAGAACCTTTCTAGGAAAGCTCCTCTCAACTCTCCCCACGTTGCGATAGAGTCGGGGGTCAATTCTGTTAACCACAAAGCTGCCTCATCAGACAGAGACAACGGAAACAACCTGAGCCTGATCGCTGTCTGACTCACTCCTGGCAATTCGAACGATTTGTAGATGCCCACGAAATTCATCAAGTGCTGGTTTGCATCGTCACCAGCAACACCGCGGAACACTCCTCTCAAGTTCAGCAGCTGGATCATCGTGCTAGTGATGTTGAACTTGGCTCCGGGCGGTAGCGGTGGAACAATAATGGCGCCCGTAGCACCAGCTCCATCTAAATCAAGATCCTCATCATTCAGTACCACATCATCCTGCAGACCACCAGCATTCAAATTTTGTTGGGCCTGCAGTTCTGCAGCGATCCTTGCTGCGTCTAAGTGTGCGGCCATATTCCGCCTTAATGTTCTCGCAAGTTCGGGGTCGTAAGGTAAAATTTGTTCCCCCGAACCTCGGGTACTTGGCATGCACAAATCTGTACCCTGTCAAATACAAAAACAAACAAAAATAAAAGCAGGAAATTATGACTAAGAGTCAAATAAACACACCAGACTTAATCAAAAACCGTATTCCCCGGCAACGGCGCCACTTTTTGATAACGCTCAAACTACACCTCAAATTAATGAAGCGTAAGCGATCGTTGTCAAGTAAAGAACCCAAACAAAGGTTGGGGTCGAATCCCACAGAGAATATGGTGAAGATTAAGACTTTAGTGAAGTAGATGACTAGTGATCAAATGTTTCCGATAAATAAAAGGGGGGGTTTTGTGAACAATTCGTAAACAAAAGCAACAATAATGTAAAAGAAATAATCAATAGGAGAGAATGAACTAGGGACGTGTTCACCATGGCGTTGTAACAATATCGATTCTAGGCTTAACCGGGTTCTTTCTATATGCGTGTCACGATGTGATTGCGTCAATTGTATCGTCTAAACGTCTCTCGACCAAATAAACAAATTTCCTTTTCTATTCTCTCGACCTCGAAAAGATGTGCTTTTTAGCGTTCAATCCTAACATCAAGTAGATTAATCCAGTTACGGCATTAATCATTAGACGAGAGTTAGTAGTCTCGAATCCTTGTTGTTAATCAAGTTTTCCCGGTTTTAATCTCTTTACTCAAGAAAATTAAACCTAGGCATGTTCTAATGTTTGCAACCACTAGAAAACGTGACATAAAGTATGATTAACAACGTGACTACATGTAAATTGAACCCAACGCTACCCGGAATCTAAATCGCTACGTTTGCCATGGCTCCCACAACCCTAGTTGCGGGAGTTTTAGTTACTCATGCTCGATAAATAAGAGAAAATAGTTGTATTCATAATAAAAGGAAGAAAAGTCTTACAATATAATGAAACAATCAATTTTCCAATATCCACGAGCAAGAAATCCCAAGAACTCACGAACGAATCAAGAACACGAGTTCAATACAAATGAACCGTGTTGTTTTCTCTCCAAAAATAACTAAAAACGTGTTTTTCTTAATGGGTGAATAATAAAATAAATAAACCTAACATAGGGTATTTATAGGAGCCAAAGAAACCAAATCCAAAACGGGCTAGGAATCCCCAAAACGCGGGTCGCCGCCTGAAGCCACTGCCTAAGCGTGACGGCCAGGCTTGACGGACCGTCAGGGCAGTGACGGACCGTCGCCTGGGCCGTCACTGCTTGGCAGCAACACTGCCTCAAGTTGACGGTCCCAGTGACGGACCGTCACACCTGTGACGGGCCGTCACTCAGGCCGTCACTCTTAGGCAGAATGTTGTTTTTCGCGTATTTTCTTCCGTTTCCGTGTTTGTTTCCATTTCCTACAAATACAACATAAAAACATCAAAAACAACAATGGTTGCTTGAAAACGTACGATTGTTCTTAGTAAAAAGGAGTCGAAAGTGACGTAAATTAGCGTCACATCAACTAGGTTCTAGGGAGGGCTGTCTCATATTGTAAATATTTTTCCCCAAGTTCTTTAAGTCATTTATTTTCTGAAAATTTTGTAAAGGAAGTTCCATGTATTGAAAAGGGTTTTATTTCATGATTTTTTTTTCCGCATTACCTGTTGGTTCGGGTGGTAAGGATTCTCCTATCTAGGTGGATTAGTGTAGGTGTCCGCACGACCCGATAGTTGGGTCATGACAAGTTGTGATTTCTATCAATATATTGATTGATTTGTTAGTGTAAAGAATAGCTTTAATGAAACTCAATATTTCTCAACATGGATATACAAATGCTTTTTGAACACTTAACAACTTTTGATTGGTCATTTTTTTGGTCAAGGATTAACACTTCATTTGAAGATAAATTTTTAAATTATGATTCAAAATTTATGGTCAAATGCTAGCTTAAAGTAAACTCATTGATCAAACTCTATTATTAGCAAACATTCTCTCCTCTTCCCCCCACTCTCTATTCCCCTTTCTTTTCCTTTCCTCTCAACCAAGTTCTTCAGTAGAACAACAGTGAAAACACCTTTTTATAGTATATTTTTTGGTTCAATGGATTCCCGAAAATCACCACCAGTTGGATTTTGGGTTTCCCCCAAAAACTGAATTAGTGAAAGGAAATTGAAGTTTCTTTTTTTGGGGTTGCTGGAAAATGGTGTTAGTGGGTAAAAAGTACGAGTTGGTTTGTTCTTGTTGGTGGGGTTGAGATGCCGCCATTGTTCCATGGTCATGTAGGAGTGGTTGTTGGTGTACTGGTGGTGATTTTTAGGAATCCATTGGACAGAAAATAATATACTGTAAAAAGGTGTTTTCACTATTGTTCTATTGAAGAACTTTGTTGAGAGGAAAGGAAAAGAAAGGGGAAAAAAAGTGAGGGGGGGGGGGGAAAGGGAGAATGTTTGCAAATATTAGGGTTTGATCAATGAGTTTACATTAAGCTAGCGTTTGACCATATATATTGAATCCGATTTTGAAAATCTATTTTCAAATGAGGTGTTAATCCTTGGTCAAAATAATGACCAATCAAAAGTTATCAAGTGATTAAAATGACATGTCTTGGACAATTACAAGCAACCGATTACGGGTGAATTTGGGCTATATATCAACACAAATTTTAAATAGGCTAAAATTTAGTGGGTCAAACTGGCCGAGTTAAATAATAACCCGCCCATGGACAGGTTGGGGTGGTCATGTTTGCCAGGACTTATAATTCTCATCCTTTTCATTTTTATGCATTATGTACTCTAAAGCACCTTTTATTATACACACATACACATATATGTGTGTGTGTGTCTGTGTGTGTGTTTCACGAACCAGACATCCATGAGTGGCACCCACGCAACCTACGAATGAGCGAATCAATAGAGTCCAACTCTTAGCATAGCCTAACAACTTAAAACTAGTGTGCAGAAATGTAAACTAGCAATCAATCATAATAAAATCAACTCTAATGAATAAATACAACCTGCAAAAATTCCTCCCTAGAATCTGAAAGTCATCATACCAAAAACATCTACCAAAACTAGAGTACGGGGATGCAACCCCCAATATAAAAATAGTCTAACCTGAAACAAATGGGCTACAACTCAACTAGATAGACACCAAGGCAGCTTGGTCGAATAGCTCACCCTTGATATCTCAAAGTGTCAGGCCTACAAGTCAGGTCGTGCGTCAACCGCCGGAAGATTTCCTGTACTCATAAAAAGACAAGAAAGTGCAGTATCAGTACACAACCACCGTATACTGGTAGAATCATCAGTCAGTTCCAAATAAACAGTGTATGAGTAGTACATAAATCAAGTAAGAGTACAGAAACACATAGACAAGTCAACATGTTTTTCTAGACTACAAGTTTCTCCCTAGTCTCCATATGAAAACCACTTCACAATTATGATCAACAATCCATAACAATAACAATTATACCTCGTTACATATCCCAGACCACTCTGGATCCCCTCTAGGCAACACCTAAGTGTCAAACATACAACCCGGT
This sequence comes from Jaltomata sinuosa, assembly GCA_003996215.1. Classification (NCBI taxonomy): domain Eukaryota; kingdom Viridiplantae; phylum Streptophyta; class Magnoliopsida; order Solanales; family Solanaceae; genus Jaltomata; species Jaltomata sinuosa. The sequence continues at coordinate 100,241 of QJPP01002629.1, forward strand.
CTACACCAAGACCAAACTCATAAGGCAATGTAACAACCCGGCCTCTCAAGGACCAAATGCACAACCACAAATCATAACACAACCCGGTTCACTCAGGGAACCATTAAATAAAGATGTAACAACATGAATAAGTAAACCCATACCAGGTGTGGTACCCGAGATAATCATTAGTATTATCCCGTATCAGGCGTAGTACCCGAGCCAACCATTAGTATATCCTATACCAGGCGTGGTACCCGAGCCAACCATTAGTATATCCCATATCAGGCGTGGTATCTGAGCCAACCGAATGTCACATAAATCCACAATCACAAACAATGAACAAACAACACTTGTAAACCAACAAACAAAACACCTAGTTCATTTCACAAGACTAAAAACATGATTTTTGGATATTCTTAAATCATTCCCTAAGCAATGCAAACCATACAATTACTTAGACATGAGTACACAAACACACAATGCATACAGGAATCAATAACCATCACCTACCTCAAATTATTCCAAGCTCTAGTGAACCAGAACTTTTCCTCTTTCAGGACCCCTCGCTTGTTTTTAGTATAGAAACAAATACATAGTAACCAAAAATCAATTCTCATGTCCTACAAATTACCCGGATTATGAAAATTCAAAAACCCAAGACCAACCATGATCATTCCACCCATTGACAGGCTCTTCCACTAATAATTCACCTAAATTCATCATTTTTACAGATTTCCTTAGAGAATTATGGCTAAGTGATCATTACCCATTACCAAGAATCAAGACCCAAGAACTCTAGCACCCTAAAATCTCCCTTTTCCCCTGATTCTACCATTCCTAGGTCATCCCAACCTTTCCTCAAGTCCACCCCTAGAAATTCTATAGCATAGGAAAGATATCACGGATTTTGGGGAGTAAAATCCTTACCTTTAGGATGAAAAACGGTGGAAAACTGGTAGAAATCGCCCAAAATCGCCCTCTTCTTCTCCCAAAACGAGTTGCAGAAAAACTGAACTGTTTTAGGGAAGTTTTTACATTAAATCCCGTCACGCTCTACTATAGCGGTAGCACCATAGCAGAGACGTCCTCTATGGCGGAGGCTTATCGACATCCCGGAACAACCCCTTCAAGTCAACCTCAATTTCGGAAGTTCTACTTGCCCGAATTTGATTCCGAAAAATCCCCTGGACATTTTTATGTCTTAGATATAAGGAAAACTAGCTCGAACTAAGATATCTAACCCAATCCTTACCCAGATTTCCCTAGGCCATACCTCACTCCAAATCTGGCCGAGACTAGCCTAGCCCAGAATTTCAAACTCCCAAACCCGGAGTTCTCTAACTCTAAAAATTGGCACGAATGGTTTTCCCATAATGATGGACTCGGTCATTACAATAGATACCAATTTACCCATCGTTCATCCCTGAACAATCAAACCCGAAAATACAGAAGTAAAGAGTGAAAGGAGTAGTACCTGTATCCTCAAACAGGTGAGGGTACTTGTCCCGCATGTCCTTCTCGGTTTCCCAAGTTGCTTCCTCAACCGGATGATGCTTCCATTGAACCTTTACTATGCTGATCACTTTTGTCCTTAATTTCCGGACATCCCGATCAAGGATCAAAATTGGTTCCTCTTCATAGCGAAGATCCTTATCAAGTAGCACCTTATCCCACTTGATGATATAGTCCTCATCCCCATGGTATCGCTTTAGCATGGATACATGAAATACCAGATGGACACCCGATAGACTGGGCGGTAGAACCAATCTGTAAGCGACGGGCCTTACAATCTCAAAAACTTTAAATGGTCTGATGAACCAGGGGCTGAGCTTTCCCCTCTTATTGAAATGCATAAATCCCTTCATGGGTAAAACTTTCAACAATACATGTTCACCAACCTGAAATTCTATGTCCCGAACCTTCCGATCCGCATATTCCTTCTGTATGCTTTGGGCAGCTAGTAACTTGGTCTGAATGCCTTTTACCTTTTCTTGTGCTTCCCTTACCAAGTTTATGCCCAAAGGCTTTACATCGCCTTCCTCAAACCACCCAATTGGTGACCTACAACTCCTTCCATACAGAGCCTCAAATGGTGCCATGTCGATACTGGTTTGGTAGCTATTGTTGTATGAGAACTCACACAACGGTAGAAACTGGTCCCAATGACCGCCGAAGTCAGCCACACATGCTCTCAGCATGTCCTCCAATACCTGAATCATCCTCTCTGACTGACCATCAGTTTGAGGATTGAAGGTTGTACTAAAGGTGAGTTGAGTTCCCAAATCCTCATGCAACTTTCCCTAAAACTTGGAGGTAAACTGCATAACCCTGTCTAAAATGATCGACAGTGGCACCCCATGAATCTCACAATCTCCTTCACGTAGATCTTAGCCAATTATTGTGAATTGTAATCCACCCTGACCAGAATGAAGTGAGCTAAAATGGTCAGTCTGTCAACAATGACCCAAATAGAGTCGTACTTCCCAGAGTCTTAGGGAAACCCACCACAAAAACTATGGCTATTCTCTCCCACTTCCACTTTGGAATGTGCATTCTCTGAAGTAGTCCTGCAGGTCTTTGGTGCTCATACTTTACCCGCTGGCAATTCTGACACCTGGACACAAAATCCACTATGTCCCTTTTCATCCCAGACCACCAATAAAGTTGCCTCAAATTTTTGTACATCTTGGTTACACCCGGATGAATTGAATACCGCAAACCATGAGCCTCTGCAAACACCTTCTGAATCATGTCATCAACCCAAGGAACACAAATCCTGCCTCTAAAATTCAACACATTGCTCGAATCCAATGTGGCATCCCTGGACTCTTCGGATATTGCCTTTCTCCAAAGCCTGCTCAACTGTGAATCCTAGAACTGTTTGGCATTTATCTCTTCTATGAATGTGGATTTGATCTCAATACTGGCCAATACCCCACCTTGTTCTGAAATACTCAAGTGCATGAACTTGGTCTCTAATGCTTGAATTTCCTTTGCTAGTTGTCATTTGGACACCCCCTAAATAAGTCAAACTACCCATGCTAATTATTTTCTGGCTCAATGCGTCTGCCACCACATTAGCCTTACCCGGATAGTACTAAATAGTTGCATCATAGTCCTTCAACAACTCTATCCACCTTCTCTGCCTCAGATTCAGGTCCTTTTGAGTGAAAACATACTGCAGACTGTGATGGTCAGTGAACACCTCACACTTGACACCATAAAGATAGTGTCTCCAAATCTTGAGTGCAAACACCACCGCTGCCAACTCTAAATCGTGAGTCAGATAGTTTATCTAATGCACCTTTAACTTCCTAGAAGCATAGGCTATCACATTCCTATCCTGCATTAACACAGAACCCAAACCAGAATGTGAAGCATCACAGTAAACAATAAAGTATTTACCTTCAACCGGCAAGGACAAAATAGGAGCCGTGGTCAGAAGTGTCTTAAGCCTTTGGAAGCTCTTCTCGCACTTTTTGGACTACACAAATGGTATGTCTTTCCGTGTCAACCTTGTCAAGTGGGTAGCAATGGATGCAAAATCCTTGACGAACCTATGATAGTAGCCTTCAAGCCCCACAAAACTTCTCACCTCAGTCACCGAGCTAGGCCAGACCCAACTCTTGACTGTCTCAATCTTCTGGGGATCTACCATCAGCCCCTTTTCTGACACTACATGCCCCAAGAATGCGACTGAAGTCAACCAAAATTCACACTTGGAGAACTTCACATACAACTTTTGACGTCTCAATATCTCTAACACAATTCGGAGGTGTTCAGCATGCTCATCCCTACTCTTGGAGTAGATCAAAATATCATCAATAAAAACAGTGATGAAAGAATCAAAATATGACTTAAATACCCCATTTATTAAACTCATGAATGTCGTCGGTGCATTAGTCAACCCAAATGACATCACTAAAAACTCATGATGCCCATACCAAGTCTGAAAAGCAGTCTTACGAATATCCTCAGGCCTAATTTTAAACTGATGATACCCTGACCTCAAGTTAATTTTGGAAAACACCGACGCACCTTGTAACTGGTCAAACAAATCATCTATACGGGGTAAAGGGTATTTATTCCAGATGGTAACCTTGTTCAATTGCCTGTAATCTATGCACATCCGTATACTACCATCCTTCTTCTTTACAAATAATACTGGAGCACCCCAAGGCAAAACACTGGGATGGATAAATCCCTTATCAAGAAATTCCTGAAGCTGAGTCTTAAGTTCCCTTAACTCTGTCGGAGCCATACGATACGGAGGAATGGAAATGGGATGAGTGCCCGGCTCCAAGTCAATACAAAAGTCAATATCTCTATTCGGAGCATACCAAGCAAATCCACTGGAAACACCTCACGAAACTCTGAAACAACTGGAAATGACTCAATAAATGGGGACTCCATACTATCATCCCGAAGATGAGCTAAAAAGGCTAGACTCCCTCTCCCCACTAGCTTCCTATCCCGAATGAATGATATAATCCTGACTGGCTTAGACCTGTACACACCTTCCCACTCTAGCCTATCCTTACCCAGAATCTCTAGAGCGACAGTCTTGGTGTTACAGTTTAACACACCATGATAAGGGGATAACCAAGTCATGCCCAAAATAATGTCAAAGTCAACCATATCCAAAATTACCAAGTCTACCCAAGTTTGCAACCCCACAAACACAACCGACCAATTATGATAAACATGAGTAAAACTCACTGACTCTCCAACCGAGGTCAAAACATGGATAGGGGAATCAAGAATATCACATAGCAAGTCCAGACCCAACACAAAACTCACAGACACATAAGAATATGTAGAGTCTCGGTCAAATAATACCAAAGCCATTTTATCACAGACAAGAATGGTACCTGTGAACACTGCATCAGATGCCTCAGCCTCGGTCCTCCCTGAGAATACATAATAGTGAGCCCGATTATCAATCCGGGCAACTTCCCCGGCTGGCTATGCCGCACCCCTGCCCACACCGTCGTTCTCTCTGTCTTGCCGACCTCCTTAAAAGTTACCTCGCCCACCCTATGGATGACCTCTAGCATGACCACCTCTACCTACCAAGACCACAGCCTTAGGCTACTGCTGAACCTGATTACCAGTCTTCCTGTGAGGGCATTCCTTCTTAAAGTGGCCAGATCAGCACAATGAAAACAACCACGATCAAGTGCAGGCCTGCTAGCAGATGAATAAGAAGCTCCCTGGCTCTTAGGAGCTGAAAACTATTGATTAGCTCCCGGAAGACCACCTGTAGCAGCTGGCAGAACTGACTGAATAGGATGGGATGAGTATACCTGCTGATTCTGGACCCTGGAGTACGAACAACTGTAATTTCCCTCATTTCGGGGCTTATTGGCTAACACTTTAGCCTGCCCTGCTTGCCTGACTCCCTCAAGTTTCCTTACATAATCTGTCACTTCATTGAAGCCTTTCCCTGAAGAAGTCATATGCACCGATAATATCTAAAGCTCAGTATTCAAACCCTTGACAAACAATCAAACTCGCTCCTCCTCAGAACCCAACAACTGCGTAGCAAAATGAGACATGGCATGAAATTTTGCCTCATAAGCAGAGACTGACATGCTACCCTGCTCCAAATTCAAGAATTCATCCTTTTTCCAGTCCCTCAAAGTACGGGGTACGTACTTCTCTAATGAAAGAACGTGAAACTGCTCCCAAGTTAGTAGGGGCAAAATAGACGACTGACACTCCACATGAGATCTCCACCATTGCTTGGCATCACCCTGCAGCTGAAATATGACAAACTCAACCCCATACTATTGCACAATGCCCAGCTTGTGCAGTCTCTCATAACAATCCAGTATAAACTCATAAGCATCTTCTTTATCAGTACCCAGAAACATAGGAGGTTTCAGCTTGAGAAACTTGGTCAACATCTCATGTTCATTTTCTATCATCACTGGGCCTAGCATTGGCCTGAAGAAGTCACATGTGCCTGAAGCTGCATCCATCCTAGGAGTTGTACGATCTGTTGGCTGAGTACCCAGAGCTTGATTTGCAATGCCCACGGGTATGGCTCCAGCACCAACCAAACCACTCAAGAAGTTCCAAGCCTGCTGGAATGCCTCTGGCATCATAGAGGGAAGGCCTGCATCTCCGGCCGGTTCTGCCTCTACCTCCGTCTGTGCCCTTTCATCCTTCAAAAAACTTCCCTATCTTCGACAACCTGCTCCTGAGGTGGGAGAGGGGTTGCCTCTCATGCTTCCGCAGCAGCTTGAGCCCCATCCCTGGCGGGTATGGCTCTACCTTGTCCTCTGCCCCTTCCCCTGCCTCTACCATGGACAGTCGAGCCCGCGACTGGGACTACTGGTCTCGCTCAGTTGTTTCCTATGTTAATCATTTACAGACAGAAGAGTGAAAGAGTCAGATACCAATTTGTATCGCCAGATGCCAATTGGAATTAAGTTATAGCACGATGGAAGAAAGAAGAGGTAGTTTTCCTAAAGTCCTATAGCCTCTCAAAGAAAAGTACGGATGTCTCCGCACTATTCCACAAGACTCTACTAGACCTATTTTTGTACGACAAGATCAACAAACCTAGGGCTCTGATACAATCTTTGTCATGACCCAAATCACCGTGAGTGGCACCCACCCAACCCCCGAATGAGCGAACCAATAGAGTCCAACTCTTAGCATAGCCTAACAGCTTAAAACTAGTGAGCAGAAATGTAAACTAGTAATCAATCATAATAAAATCAACTCTAATGAATAAATACAACCTGCGGAAATCCCTCCCTATTTAAAGTCATCGTACAAAAAACATCTACCAAAACTAGAGTACGAGGATCCAACCCCAAATATAGAAATAGTCTAAGCCTAAAATAAATGGGCTACAACTCAACTAGATAGACACCAAGACATCTTGGTCGAATAGCTCACCCTTGATATCTCGAAGTGTCAGGCCTAAAAGTGAGGTCGTGCATCAACCGCCGGAAGATTTCTTGTACTTACAAATAAAGAAAAGCAAGTGCAGTATCAGTACACAACCACCGTGCACTGGTAGGATCATCAGCTAGTTCCAAATAAATAGTGTATGAGTAGTACAAAAATCAAGTAAGAGTACAGAAACAGATAGGCAAGTCAACAGGTATTTCTAGACTACAAGTTCCTCCCTAACTTGTCCCAATTGAAAACCACTTCACAATTATGATCAACAATCCATAACAATTACAATTATACCTTGTTACATATTCCGGACCCACCCTGGATCCCTTCTAGGCAACACCTAAGTGTCAAACATACAACCCGGTATACACCAAGACCAAACTCATAAGGCAATGTAACAACCTGGCCTCTCAAGGATCAAATGCACAACCACAAATCATAACACAACCCGGTTCACTCAGGGAACCATTAAATAAAGATGCAACAACTTGAATAAGCAAACTCATACCAGGCATAGTACCCGAGCCAACCGTTAGTATTATCCCATACCAGATGAGGTACCCAAGCAAACCATTAGTATATCCCGTACCAGGCGTGGTACCCAAGAAAACCGTTAGTATATCCCATACCAGGCATGGTACCCAAGCCAACCGAATATCATATAAATCCACAGTCACAAACAATGAACAAACAACACTTGTAAACCAATAAGCAAAATACCTAGTTCATTTCACAGGATTGAAAACAAATTTTTGGACATTCTTAGACCATTCCCTGAGCAATGCAAACCATACAATCACTTAGATATGAGTACACAAACACACAAGGCATAATGGAATCAATAACCATCACCTACCTTGAATCATTCCAAGGTCTACTGAACCGGAGCTTTTCCCCTTTCAGGATCCCTTGCTTGTTCTTGGTCTAGAAATAAATACATAGTAACCAAAAATCAATTCTCATGGCCTATAAATTATCCGAATTATGAAAAATCCCAAACCCCAGGCCAACCATGATCATTCCACCCATTCCCGGGCTCTCCCACCATTAATTCACCTAAATTCATCATTTTTACGGATTCCCTTAGAGAATTATGGCTAAGTGATCATTACCCATTACCAAGAATCAAGACCCAAGAACTCTAGCACCCTAGAATCCCCTTTTTCCCTAGATTCTACCATTTCAATGTCATTCCAACCTTTCCCCAAGTCCACCCCTTGAAATTCTATAGCATAGAAAAGATATCACGGAGTTTGGAGAGTAGAATCCTTATCTTTAGGACGGAAAACGGTGGAAAACTGGTAGAAATTGCCCAAAATCGCCCTCTTCTTCTCCCAAAATGAGTTGCAGAAAACTTAAACTATTTTGGGGAAGTTTATGCATTAAATCCCATCGCGCTCCGCTATATCGGTCCGCTTCGTTATAACGGTGCCGCAATATTGGTGTCATCCGCTATGGCAGAGGCTGACTGACGTTGACTTTCGCTGTAGCGGTATTTTCTCCGCTACAGTAGAGGTTGCCATGGCAGAGTGTCAACTGCTATAGCGGTTGACATGGGATAGAAAGTCGTAAAATCTTCAAAACTTGTCCATTTTACAACACACTAATTTTCTCGACGTCCCGGAATAACCCCTTCACGTCAACCTCGATTTTGGAAGTTCTACTTACCCGAATTTGATTTTGAAAAGTTCCCTAGACTCCTTTATGTCTTTGCTACAAGGAAAACTAGCTCGAACTAAGACACTAACCCAATCCTCACCTAGATTGCCCTAGACCATACCTCACTTCAAATCTGATCGAGACTAGCCTAACCCAGAATTTTAAACTCCCAAACTCAGAGTTTTCTAACTCTAAAAATTGGCACGAATGATCTTTCCATAATGAATCGTTACAGAGTGTTTGCATATAAATGAAAAAAAACTAATTCTACTTCGACTAAGTATATAATAAGATTATATCGCAAAAAATAGTTTTTATTTTCACGCGATCAAATTCACCAGTGTATGTAAATAAAAGATAAGTACATTTGAGAGCTTTATTTTAAAGTAAAAATAACAAAGAAGTTGTTTCGTTTTTATTCATTGAAAAAGGTAAAAGAGACAAAAATTAAGGTGAAACAATTCCAACCTAGCTAACATCATTAAGTCTAAAACTAAAGGAAACAATATGGTGATGACTTTCTTATTAGATATACGCCACCTACAAAGTTATTGGGTAATATAGGATATGAAAGATTTACCTAGGATGCTACATATTTTGACCGTGTTATTTATATTTAGGTTAATTTAATTTTGTATTAGCATTTTGAGATAGCGATGTAATACAAGTTGTTAAGGTAGTTGGATTAGATTATCGATTAGGTGAAACTAACGAATGAAATAAAAGTTTTAACCACGAAAAGAGAACTTTGGGCCGAGACAAGCTCAAGGCCCAATTAATTAGAAAACCCAATGTGATAAGAGCGATATATATGAGATGTGAATCTATTTCAAGTCCTGTTACAAAGTAAAAAAAAAAAAGGAGAGTGAAAAGAACGATGAATATTTAAGTTGATTAGAAACCCAAATAAAGTCTTTTAATAAAATACAACACTTCTTTCTTATTACTTAATTTGAACTTTTAACAGAATATCGCTACACATTATAAAACCCTAGATTTTCCATTCTATTCTCTTTCACAGCCGCCAACCTCTCTCTCTTGTTCATCATAGTTCCTTCTTCATGTCTCATCTTTGTCTTCACCATAGTAGTTTTTTCATTATGAAACTCAACCACGCCTTGCCAATCTTTATAGTTGTGGGTTCTATCAATGGATTGATTGATTTGTCGGGATAAAAGAATTGCTTTTATGAAACCCAACAATAAGAAAGTACAAGAAATTTCTCAACCTAGATATAGAAATGTTTTTTGAACACTTAACAACTTTTGATTGGTCATTCTTTTGGTCAAGGATTAACACCTCATTTGAAGACAGATTTTTAAAATCTAATTCAAAATATATGGTCAAACGCTAGTTTAATCTAAACTCATTGATCAAACCCTAATTTTTGCAAACATTCTTCCCCCCACCCCTCCACTCTCTTTTCCCCCTTTCTTTTCCCTTCCTCTCAACAAAGTTCTTCAGTAGAACAACAGTGAAAATACCTTTTTACAGTATATTCTTTTATGTTCAATGGATTCCCAAAAATCACCAACAACCACTCCCACATGACCATGGAACAATGGCGGCACCCCAACCCCACCAAAAAGAACAAACCAACTTGTACATTTTTACCCACTAACACCATTTTCTAGCAACCCCAACAAAAGAAACTTACCAATTGGTTTGTTCTTGTTGATGGGCTTGGGGGTACCGCCATTGTTCCATGGTCATGTGACAGTGGTTATTGGTGATTTTTGGGAATCCATTGGACAGAAAAGAATATACTGTAAAAAGGTATTTTTATTGTTGTTCTACTGAAGAAATTTGTTGAGAGGAAAGGAAAAGAAAAGGGGAAAAGAGAGTGGATTGGGGGGGGGAGAATGTTTGCAAGTATTAGGGTTTGATAAATGAGTTTATATTAAACCAACGTTTGATCATATATTTTGAATCAGATTTTGAAAATCTATCTTCAAATGAGGTGTTAATACTCGGTCAAAATAATGATCAATCAAAATTTGTCAAGTACTAAAAATGATATATCTTGGCCAATCACAAGCAACCTATATAGGTGAATATGGGCTATATATCAGCACAACTTTAAAATTGGCTAAATTTCAGCGGATCAAAATGGCTGAGTTAAATATTGAACTGCCCAATCTTAGACAGGTTGGGGTGGTCATGTTTGCCTGAACTTATAATTCTCCTCCTTTTCATTTTATGCATTATGTACTCTAAAGCACCTTTTATTGTGTACTCTCCACATGTAGATTTGGTTCGATTTTATTCTTAGTGATTTTTTTTTTTTCAAACCAAAACAGGTCAATCTTATCGGGTTTTTTAAAGTTAAACTAATCAAATGAAAGATCAATTCTGTCATGCCGGTTTCATTTGATTTGGTGCGATTTTTTGATTTTCCTTGAACACCCCTATGTGAAGTTCTTTTACATGGCGATAATCACTCTTATTCATTTTTTTAAGTAAGCCTTCTTTGTGGAAATAAATAGTAAATTAACCTTTTATAATTTATTTAACAGAAGTCCCTCTGATCTATTATAGAAATATTTATTTGAATACAAGGAATGGTTCTGACTTATGAGCTACTCTATGAGGAAGAACTCCTGTAATGTCTTCCACATCAAGAGGAATTGAGTAGAGCAAGGTGTCGGAACCACTACATAAGAAAGTTGAAATTATCCATGAACTTCGTTGCTAATTCATCACTAAATTGCTCGTAGCTAACATAATTTTTTGATAATTTGCGGATTTTTCTGTTTAGCTAAAGAATTTTTCCGTTGCTAATCCTTTTTTTTTCTTGTAAGAACTGTTTTGCAGTTTTTAGAGGATCTTGATCAAGAAGAGAAAAGGATTCCAAATAGGTAGGACATACTTTGTTCAACCAGAGGAAATTGCTAGAATGAGTGTTTTGGAGACAAAGCCAAGAAGGGTCTGTTCAAGGCGCGAACTTCTGAGATTCCGGATGTCAGTAATGGAAAGGATTGCATTGCAAAAGACCATTTCTCCTCGAGACAAGGTCAGGGCATCTATCTTCATTTTAGACAGAGCTATTTATTGATGTTGATTTGGATATGTTCATTGCTCGACAACTGGTCTTATTATCCATTTTTCACTCTTGCATAATCAATATTTCTCCTATGTGAACATATCTAAAAGTATAATGATATAATTGTAAGATTTCATAACCTTTCTTTGGATCAAGAGTGTCGAATGAGCAAGTTGAGCTAATTTTGTCACCTCTACTTTAGGATTATATCGATTGTCATTCTAGCTAACTTATGAAACAATAAGTAGGACTTATAATTAACTATTTGGAAAAGTAAAAATTAATTGCATAAAAATAAAAGAGGATTTGAGTTCATATGATTTGTCTTTCTAAAAATAAAGCAAAATCTTAACTAACTAATTTCTCTAAAGGAAGATTTTATTGTGTGCAATTTGTTTAACTATTAATATTTCTGCTGAAATAGTGAAGCAATTGAAGCAAGTTTTATAAAACCGTTATCAAGTTTATTGGTTTTAACTTTAACTAACTTTCTTCAATTAGTAAAACCTTTTAGTAAAGTTGAAACCCTTACCAAGTTTATAATCGTCATTAACGAATCAGATATATTATAGATTTAATTACCTTTTAACTGAGATTCCAAATTTACAAGTAGTTGTAGTATATATTAGTTGTATGTATTCCCGTCTATCATGCGGGTGACCCAGGTTCGATCCCCAGCAACAGCAAAATTCCCTTTTAATAAGCTATATAGTTCCTTTTCCTACTTTCAAATTACTTGATTGGCATATTACGTTAAACAATTGTCGTAATATATTTTCTTTTGAATATTTCTTTTCCCCTTTGATTTTTTCTCCCAAGTAGATTTGAGAGCTTTATTTTTAAGTAAAATAACAAATATGATTGTTACATTTTTATTAATTGAAAAAGGTAAAAGAGACAAAAAGTAAGGTGGAACGATTTCAACCTAGCTAATAACATTAAGTCTAAAATCAAAGGAAGCAATATGGTGATGGCTTTCTTATTAGTGAAAAAGAGTTATTCAGTAATATAGGATATGAAAGATTCCATTTCCTTGGTTGAAACACTTCCTGAGCTAATAGAATTCTTGATCTTATTGCTCAACTCTACCTCACTCTTCTCCTTCTGTTGTATTCATCAAAATTTGGACAGATTTCTCAATTGATTTTGAAGTCACTAAACTAACTCATCTTTGTGAGTTAGTGAGATTCCAATTTTTAGCACATTAGTTACAAGGACGGGGTTATAGGGTTGGTTAAACTCGTTTGGCCAAGCTATTAATGGAACTCCTATGCTAATGCTCTCCATACAAGAATTTCACCCGCAATGACTTAAAAATCCACCTGTAGACGGATGCCCCAAGATTTGCAATTGGGGCACCCAGTTTCTCACCGCCACTACTCTCTTCAAACCCTTGTGGTAATTCAATTTTTCAAAATTGCTTGTCAAATTTCTCCATACCTTTCTTGTTATTAAAGTATTATGATCCCCTTCTCCTAGTACCCAAATAAATCATTGGTTGCTCTTTTCTAGACCAAATGCAAGCTCATTGACTTGCTCTTTTCTAGACCAAATGCAAGCTCATTTACTTGCTCTTGGGATAATTTAGAGGTTTTTCCAAAAGAAATGAATATTACTGAATTTATATCTTGTTAATCAATAAATTCAAGGCATTCATGATGAGGAGCTGCCTTATTGAGAGATGAAGAAGAAGATATAGTAAGAGTCATCGTGGTGTGATTCTAGTAGCATATGAAGTGGAGCAAGTACCCACAATGGATTCTCTTTTTTTTGCATTAGCGAGTAAATCAAAGTACTTACCTTCAATTTCTCTAAATGAAATCATGAATTCTCCTGAGTGTAGTTCCCACTCATGTAAAGCTCATACAAATACTTTTATACCCGATGAAAAATAGTCATCCATAGTCGAGAACTCATCCTGCATTTGTTGGAGCAACTTTTCATGATCATCGCCATCTTAATGATCAACATGGATACTTTGTCGGAGTAGAGAATATTTGCTTATAGCCGAACCAGTGTGAAAAATACAAGTTTCAACATTAGGGAATGAATGGACATCCCCCATATGATCCTTCATTATGTAGTCATAAATGATGACCAATTTCTTTGCAGTGGTGGAGAGTTCAAGGCAGGTTCTCCGAACGGGCTCATTGTGTTTCTTCAACAAACTTTTGAATCAAATGCATATGATCATATTCCATGCTTTTGTATAACAATTGGGTCATTCATTACAGGTAGTCCAATCGTGCCAAGTTTAGTTAGAAAACTCCGGGTTTGGGAGTTTGAAATTCTGGGCTAGGCTAGACTCGGCCAGTTTTGGAGTGAGGTGGAGTCTAGGGAAATCTGGATAAGGATTGGGTTAGGAGTCTTGTTTTGAGCTAGTTTTCCATGTATCCAAGACATAAAGGAGTCCAGAGGACTTTTCAAAATCGAATTCGGGTAAGTAGAACTCCCGAAATTGCGATTGATGTGAAGGGGTTATTTTGGATCATCGAAAAAATAAGTGTGTTATAAAATGGACTAGTATTGGACCGCTATAGTCAACTGCTATAGTCAACCGCTATAGCGGTTGACACTCCTTCATAGCGACCTCCGTTGTAGCGAAGAAATTACCGCTACAGCGACAGTCAACGTCAGTCAGCCTCCGCTATAGAGAGCGACTCCGCTATGGTGGTACCGCTATGGTGGTACCGCTATAGTGGAACGGACAGCTATAGCGGGCTCGATGGGAATTAATGCAGAAACAATCCCTAAAACGTTCAATTTTCACAATTTCATTTTGGGAGAAGGGCAAGGCGATTCCAGGCAACTTTCCTCTGTTTTCCATTGTTTTCCTTCCCTAAGGTAAGGTTTCTACTCCCCAAACTGCGTACTACTTTTCCTATGCGGTAGAATTGCTAACAGGAAACTTGGGGAAAGGTTGGAATAACCTAGGGATGGTAGAATCCAGGGCTAGGCATGAAATTTCTTGGGTATTGTTAAGAGTAAGGTATTATGATCGTATGTTGTTAAATTCTCTATTTTTATCTGTGAAAATGATAGAACTAGGGAAATTAATGGCGGGAATCCCGGAAAAAAGGGTAGGATGATTATGGGTGTCCTGGGGGTCTGGGATTTGGTGTAATTCGGGTTATGCGCAGGCCTTGTTTGTTAATTAGAGTACTTGTATGTTGTTTTAGACCAAGAACGAGAAAGGAATCCAGAACACAGGAAACCTCGGGTTGAGTAGAGTTTGGATCATTTCGAGGTAGGTGATGGCTTACGATTTCGATGAACGTTGTATATTTTTGTACTCTTATCTAAGTGTTTGTATGAACTACATTGCTTAGAGGAATTGTTTAGAATGTCTAAGGGTCCTGTTTTACAGTCTGTGAATTGAATGGTGTGTTGCTTGTTGATTTACAAGTTGTTTGTTCATTATTTGATTGTGAATTGATTGACATTCGGTTGGCTCGGGTACCACACCTAGTATGGGTATAACAAATGGTTGGCTTGAGTACCACGCCTGGTACGGGATACTAATGGTTGATTCGGGTACCACGCCAGGTATGAGTTTATTTTACTGCATTATTGCATTGATATTGTTGCATTGCATTAACTGTTGTTGGTTCCGTGAGTGGACCGGGTTGTGTTATTATTTTATGATAATTGTTGGTTATCCTTGAGTGACCGGGAATCCTGTTATATCTACTAAGTTGGTCTTGGATTAGGCCGGGTTGTCTGTTTAACACTTAGGTGTTGTTTAGAAGGGATCCCAGGGTGGGTTCGGGCAAGATGAAAAGGATAAATTATTAGTTATGTGTTTGTTGTTTATAGTTATAAAACGGTGGGTTTCATGCAGGAACAAGCTAGGTAGAGACTTGTAGTCTAGGGGTTCCTGTTGACTTGTTGCATGACTTTCATACTTATACTTGATTTGTTGTACTGAGTATACACTATTTTTAATTTGAACTGGCTGATGATCCTACCAGTACACGGTGGTTGTGTACTGATACTGCCCTTGCTTGTTTTTCTTTGTGAGTACAGGAAATCTTTCGGCAGTTGACGCACGACCTCATTTGTAGGTTGGATTGTTCTAGATATCAAGGTGAGCTGTTCGACCAAGCCGTCTTGGTGTTTATCTTTGAGTTGTAGCCCATTTGTTTCAGGCTTAGACTATCTTGTTATTGTTTTAAGTTTTGGGGTTGCATCCCCATACTGTAGTATTGGTAGTGTTTGGTACGATGACTTTCAGATTCTAGGGGAATTTCCGCAGGCTTGATTCAATGATATGGTTTTCTTAGTTTATTTGTTTTCTTTGAATTGCTAGTTTATTTTCTGTTTGCTGGTTTTAGGCTGTTAGTCTAGGCCAAGGGTTGAACTCTACTGGTTCGCTCATTCGGGGGTTGGGTGGGTGTCACTCACGGCAGTCTGGGTCGTGACAAAGATGGTATCATAGCCCTAGATTCGTTGATCTCGTCGTACCAAACAGGTCTAGCAGACTCTTGCGGAATGGTGAGGAGACGTCCGTACTTTTCTTCGAGAGGCTATGGGGATTTAGGAAAAACTATCTCTTCATTCTTTATTCCGTGCTATAACTCAATTCCAATTGGTATCTGTTGATACAAATTGGTATCTAACCTCATCCACTCTTCTGTCCGCAGATGGTTAGTACAAGGAACAACGAAGCTAGAGCAGCGGGCCCGGCCATCCATGGTAGAGGCAGGGGAAGGGGCAGAGGACAAGGTAGAACTCTACCTGTCAGGGGTGGAGCTCAAGCAGCTACTGGAGAGCATGAAGCAACCCCTCCTCCACCTCAGGAACATGTTGCTGAAGATGTAGAAGTTATGGCTGAAGATGGCGAGGCCCAGGCAGAGGCAACACCGATTGGGGGAGCAGGCCTTCCTGATATGACACCAAAAGCTTTTCAATAGGCTTGGAATATTTTGAGTGGGTTGGTGGGTGCTGGAGCCATACTGTCACGACCCAACCTACCAGGCCATGTTGGCGCCTATTCTATGCACCTAGATAGACAAACCCTTTCAACCCGTCCAACAGGTAAATACGTAAAAGAGAAAACAAATCGTGAGATAACCTTTTTGATATATGAAAAACCTTTACAACATCATTTTTATGAAGATTACAACCAACAGTTTTGAATATATATTACCCTCCCTAGAACCTAGTCTAAACAGGTACAAAAGCTACTACAAGATTTATATAGAGAAAAGTAAATGAGTCACAACTTCCGTCATGGAGGAAGTACAGATCACCATCGTTATGTACCTATGAAACATCACCAGCCCTACAACCAGACTATACCAAAATGGTATAGCAAGAGTAGAGTCAGTACAACCACACGTACTAGTAGGCATCATCGGTCGACCCGAATCTACTCCTACCATCATATAAGAAAAATAGGGAAAAACATGAAAATAAATAATATAACTCCATCCTTCACCGTTTTCCCTTACCGGACCCGATCTCAATCGATCTTCTACTCGCACCCCTTACCTCACCCCTTTCTATTCCTTCCACTGCCAACTCCCTCTCTCTCAGGTCTTCCGAGTCACGCTAAGCTTAGACTTCCCAAGTCACCCTAACCTTCGACTTCCCAAGTCACATAACCTTAGACTTCTCAAGTCACACAACCTTAGACTTTCCAAGTCACACTAACCTTAGTTTGCCAAGTCACACTAACCTTAGACTTCCCAAGTCACACAACCTTAGGCTTTCAAAGTCACACTAACCTTAGCCCAATAGCTAAATCCAACTCTAACTGCCTCACCATTAACCTAGTCAGCCCCCATGACTATGCATCCAGAAATAACCCAGACCCTGTCATTCCAGACCCACTACACCCAAGGCACTACACACAAATACCCAGACCCGCCCCGGATCCCTAGACAATTCCTCCCAGGATATCACCCGCTAGTCATACCATGTAAGACTCCCAGCCATTCCCCTAGTTTATCAACCACATGTAAACCACTTTTATAACTACGATCAATAATCAACAACATAACCAATAACAACCCTTTTCGTATAGCCCGAACCCAACCTAGGATCCCCTCTAGCAACACCTAAGTGTTAACCCATTTCCCGATCTACACCAAGACCAACTTAGCCAGATATAACAGAATCCACGTCCCTTCAAGGACCAAAATCCAATATCACAACCCATTAACACAACCTGGTCCACTCACAAAACCAATACCAACTACAATAATGCAAATAACATCAATGCAACAATGCAGTAAATAAACCTGTACCAGGCGTGGTACCCAAGCCAACCATTAGTATATCCCGTACCAGGCGTGGTACCTGAGCCAACCGTTAGTATATCCCATACCAGGCGTTGTACCTGAGCCAACCGTTAGTATATTTTGTACCAGGCGTGGTACCCGAGCCAATTATTAGTATTTCTGTACTAGGCGTGGTACCCGAGCCAACCAAATGTCAACAATCCAAGGTCAAATAATGAACAAACAACTTGTAAACCAACAAGAAACACACCGTTCAATCCATAGATTGTAAAACAGTACCCTTAGACATTTTAAAGAATTCCTCTAAGCAATGCAATTCATACAAACACTTAGATAAGAGTACAAAAATATACAACGTTCACCAAAATCGTAAGCCATCACCTACCCTCTCTCCCGGGTATATAACTTAGCCTCGACCTCCATCCGAAGACTAAACACACTCACCCTTTAGTTACATATAATGAACGGTTTCCCCTTTTTAGCATAATTTAACAACCTTATTGATTTCATAACTTACATAGATAATAATAATATGAGTTACCACCCCTTAGCCCTTAGCAAAAATAACGACCACTTATCATGCCTTATGCATTCCTGAAACCTCACCTAGGAGCTTCCCATTTTCATACCTATTTAGTTGTCCTTGCAATTTCCAGTTCCCCAAACCTTCCCGACATCCCAGTCCCTGAGTCCTATCATTTTATCATACCAAGACAACATAAACAACTCGAAAGAAATACCATCAACCCACAATTCAATCCAACCAATCCCTAGCTCACTTATAACCAATACCGAATCCACCAGACTCCGTGCCTGAGAGCCTAATCAATGATTATACTTTTCCACTATACAATAAGTACAGAATGTAAGAAGGTCTATCTACTCAAATGAAAACCTAGCCTACCTGGACTCCAAGAAGCTGCAACCATGCAGTTCTGGCTCCCTAAAGGCGTTCCCGGCTGAACGATGGTCCTGGAATCCGTTGTTCCACGTCCCTCTAGCCATGACTCCTCTTCCTCATGATTCCCTAGCCTTGGAGCAGCATGAGAGGGTTTTTGGAGAAACCCTCATATGTTTTCCAATTGAGAAGGAAAGCATTTTTTATTAAATCCCGTCCTGAGGCTTCTGCCTCCCGTCACTCCGCTATTGCAGTTAACCCTCCGCTATGAAGGTCCCACTATAGCGGAATAATTACCGCTATAGCGGAGTGATGTCAACCCAAATTATTTCTAAAAATCAGAAATTTTTCACTACATCACCCTACTTAAACAAACGTACTTTAAATTAGTTTCCCAAAATAATTTGACTTCGTGATTCTTAAAGTAATGATGGCTCCGATCGTTACAACAGATTCCAATTTATCCATCATTCATCCCTCAACGATCCCAGAATAATAGAAAGATGAGGGAGACTAGCCCGGGACTTTTACTATCCCAATCGATCGCGTAACTTACGAACCTATGCAAATTACTAGCCTTTCCTCAATTAATCGCATCGATTTGAAGGAAATTAGATGATCCCGCACCCTCAGAGAAAATTTTCTTCAGGAAATTTACACGTGACTTTTTCGAGCACCCAAGAAAATCTGGGGTCTTGGATAATGTTGGAGCAAATGAATTTGAAATATCTGGGAGAACTTTTCCTTTCCCAAATCAAATTCCCATCCTCTACAGCAGATTTTATTTTGCCATAGCGCTTCCTCTACATCGGTCTGACAACTACTATAGCGGTTGGCAGTAGTTTTGAAATATGGGGGAAAAATGGATTTCACCCCTCATTCTCCCCATATTCCCTTTGAACATACCACTTTCTCTCCCGATCACCCCACTTTCGACGTTAAAATTTTCAGGTAAGACTCATTTCTACTTGCTTCTTTACTTCTTTGCACGAATTTAGACATGATTTTGGCAGAAAACGAGGATTTAGTGTATGCATTGTAGTGGGTTTTGAACTTGGAATTTCTTGATTGGATTTTATTTGATTCCCAAAGCATGGGTGCTTCCCTTACGTTTACAATGCCTCCCAGGCATTATGGGCGTAAGGATTACACTATTATTGGCCAAAAATAGGCCAAAATGGGGTGGAATATAAAGGGTTGTTCTTAAATAAAAATGGTGATTTTGACAATTTATAGGGGTTTTAATGCCCAAATTTTTGTAGAAAACAGCAATGGGGTACTTTGGGTAGGTAGATCTGAACTGGGAATGTCAAAAACAGAGTTTTGGACCAAGAAGTGCCATTGTTGCACCCCTTGAAGCTTTGGGGATGATGAATACCGCTATGGCGGTTTGGCTCCACTATAGCGGTTCCGCTACAGCAGATATTTTTCCACTATGGCGGACGTCCGTCCGCTATAGCGGAAGGCCATGAACCAGTAGTTTCCCAAACTGACACTTAGAAAATATTTCCCCCTTCTTCTAAATCCCTTATGTCTTATCAGTTCTAATCCACTTTTCTTGCTACATTACAGGTTATACCTCCGATTCCTGAAGGAGGATAATTTCCCGTGTACGATTATGACCATTTTATCGATAAAGCTAGTCGGGAGCGGTTCCTAGATTATCGGAGACTGGGCATTTGTTACGCGAGATGTTGCAAGATGACTGGGTGGATGGGAAAGAAGTCATCTTCCACCGCAAAGTTTGAGAGTTTAGTGGGGAGTCCTTGCTAGTAACTCCTCCTCCCGCACACACGGGCTGGGTACGGGAGTTCTATGTCATTCTCCCTATAGTCCATTGGGATGAGCCCAACCCCACCATACGCATCCGAGGAATAGATGTTCCAGTGGATGCTCAGACTGTCAATGAGGTGCTTGGAGTGCCTCACGTCTCCAATATTGCATACGAGGCCAAGGCAAGGCTTTGGGACATGACTTGGTTGAGAGATACTTTGGTAGATGCAGAGTTCAAAAACCAGGTTTACTGGGTCAGCCCCGAGGGCATCACTAGCACCTACTTTTCCGTGGAGGCTAGGATGTGGTTAAACTTGGTATCCCAGAGAATTCGCCCATCGGGTAATAAGACTAATATGACCAATGCCCGAGCCTTGGTGGAGACTGATATGACCTATGCCCGAGCCTTGGTGGTTACTTGTGCCATGCAAGGCATTATCATGAATATGGGGGAGCAGATCATCTCCGAATGGAAGGACTTCTACCGGGGTCATAGAAAGGGCCCCTATCTTCCGGGTTTGGTATCCGAGTTATGCATGCTAGTTGGGGTGCCTGAAGACCATACTGACCTAGAGGTGGCTATGGAAGACCCCTTTGACCCTATCTGGGTGAAGGTGGTCTCCAAGAAGAAAAGGAAGATGGATGAAGCCGGGAGCAGTCAGCCGGTTAAGGAGGTCGACGATGATAATGATGATGACACCCCTGCCCCTTCCTAGCCCGCGGTCACTAACACCCAGCTAGAGGAGAAATTGCTACTGTCAGGAGGTTGATGGAAGGCACTGCTGCTGCTGAAGGGGCAACCCCTCCCCCCACTACACAGGACTTTGCTGCACTCCGAAGGGAGTTAGAAGAAGAGACGCTCCCGGGATCGCATGTTTGCCCGGATGTGGAAGACCATCAAGGTCATGTTCTCATGCGCCGCCCAAGGTCAGAAGTTGCCCACACTCGAGCCTGAGGATAGGAATGAGTTTCCCTTCTTGAGCAATGATGAGGCTTAGGACCTCCCCCTCCCTCTTTTACTAGATACTCTTTATTTCTTTTGGTTGCCCCCATTTGGGGCTTGTCAGACAATATTTCCCCTTTCCTTTTCCCCCTTTTATTATCGCACATGGATGCTTGTTTTAGAAAATTTCTCTTATATGCACACTATGTTAGTTAAAATCATTGATTTCCTGCTTTACCTAGAAGTTCGAGGCTTAATTCCTGCTTTTAAATCATCCCAGGAATGAATGAAAAATAGGGGAAAATAGGGTGAGGTTTCTGCCTCACGCCCTTCCGCTATGGCGATTGCCACTCCGCTATAGCGGTTACGCTGTAGCGGTAAAATTTTTGCTATAGCGGGATCACCATAGCGGTATAGTTCTTCTATGGCGGTCTCGACGGTGACAGCCCAGAAAAATCAAATTCTTCAGCAAGTGTACCCTTCCCCTTTCCCGGTTATCATTGTCTAATCTCGTTGATCCCGCCATGGTCTTAGACTACCCCCAAGACCATTCCTGGCAATGCATAATCAAAATTCTAATATCAATCACAAAATCACCAAGCACAACAGATTTTAAAAGGACAATTGTTCCCAACAATACCTTCCCGCTATTATCCACGAATAACTCCCTTGTTCCCTTGGTTCCCAACCAAGTCCCGGCCGTCCTGAAACCAAATTTTCCCTACAATCACGATTCCCATCCCATTATCATCTTAGACAATGATAATTACCCTTCAAGATGTGATTCCATTTCATTCAATACAATTAACAGTGATGCACAGACCCAAGATACACTACCTTCAACTTATGACCCTCTGCAGACTCAACATTCACATCAAGGTAACCAAATACACAAAATTTAAGTAGGTTCTACAAACACAGAAATACACAACATTTCACTTCAGGTCATAATAAGAATCAAGTCACATAAATTCACCATCTATTCGTCCCATGGATGGCCATTAGCCGATCATCTATGTCTTACCGCAGCCTCTCAGGCCAAATACCAATTGGAACCTTCCCGGTTCTAATTTCTCTTGCTTGTATTATCGCAACCGGAGTACAAAGACCTCATTCACTTCATTGAGATACCAATTGGAATCGAGAGATACCAATTGGAATCAACCCATACAAGCAAGTAGACAACCGCACAAAAGAATGAAAGAAGGGAGATGTTTCCTAGAATGCTTCATAGCTTCCTAAGATGTGGACGTCAACACACCAATCTGTAGGACTCTATTAGACACCTTGCTCTTGTACTGGGAGACCGGTAACCTAGGCTATGATACCATCTGTCATGACCCAACCTACCAGGCTGTGCAGGCGCCTACTTTATGCACCTAGATAGATGAACCCTTGACACCCGTCTAACAGGTAAATGCAGAAAAGAGAAAACAAATCGTGAGATAACCTTTTTGATATACGAAAAACCTTTACAACATCCTTTTTATGAAGATTACAACCAACAGTTTTGAATATAAATTACCCTACCTAGGACCTAGTCTAAATAGGTACAAGAGCTACTACAGGATTTATATAGAGAAAAGTAAATGCAACTTCCGTCATAGGGGAGGGACAGAAGGTGCTGCAGATCACCATCGTCATGTACCTATGAAACATCACCAGCCCTTCAACCAGACTATACCAAAAAGGTATAGCGAGAGTAGAGTCAGTACAACCACACATACTGGTAGGCATCATCGGTCGACCCGAATCCACTCCTCCATCATATAAGAAGAATAGGGAAAACATGAAAATAAATAATATAACTCCATCCTTCATCGCTTTCCCTTACCAGACCCGATCTCAACCGATCATCTACTCGCACCCCTTACCTCACCCCTTCCTAATCCTTCCACTGCCAACTCCCTCTCTTTCAGGTCTTCCAAGTCACACTAAGCTTAGACTTTCCAAGTCACCCTAACCTTCGACTTCCCAAGTCACATAACCTTAGACTTCCCAAGTCACGCAACCTTAGACTTTCCAAGTCACACTAACCTTAGCCTTCCCAAGTCACACTAGCCTTAGACTTCCCAAGTCACACAACCTTAGGATTTCCAAGTCACACTAACCTTAGACCAACCGCTAAATACAACTCTGAATGTCTCACCATTAACCTAGTCAACCCCCATGACTATGTATTCAGAAACAACCCAGACCCTGTCATTCTAGACCCACTACACCCAGGGCACTACACATAAATACTCGGACCTGCCCTGGATCCCTAGATAATTCCTCCCAGGATATCACCCGCTAGTCACACCATGTAAGACTCCCAGCCATTCCCCTAGTTTATCAACTACATGTAAACCACTTTTATAACTATGATCAACAATCAACAACATAACCAACAACAACTCTTGTGGTATAGCCCAGACCCACCCTAGGATCCCCTCTAGCAACACCTAAGTGTTAACCCATTTCCCGATCTACACCAAGACCAACTTAGCCAGATATAATAGAATCCCCAGCCCCTCAAGGACCAAAAGCCAATATCACAACTCAATAACACAACTCGGTCCACTCACGGAACCAATACCAACTACAATAATGCAAATAACATCAATGCAACAATGCAGTAAATAAACCCGTATCAGGCGTGGTACCCAAGCCAACCATTAGTATATCCCGTACCAGACGTGGTACTCGAACCAACCATTAGTATATCCCATACCAGGCATGGTACTCGAGCCAACCATTAGTATATTTCATACCAGACGTGGTACCTGAGCCAACCGTTAGTATTTCTATAATAGGCGTGGTACCTGAGCCAACCAAATGTCAATAATTCACAGTCAAATATTGAACAAACATCTTGTAAACCAATAAGAGACACACCGTTCAATCCACAGACTGTAAAACAGGACCCTTAGACATTCTAAACAATTCCTCTAAGCAATGCAATTCATACAAACACTTAGATAAGAGTATAAAAATGTACAACATTCACCAAAATGGTAAGCCATCACCTTCCCTTTCTCCCAGGTATATAACTTAGCCTCGACCTTCGTCCGAAGACTAAACACACTCACCCTTTGTTTACATATAATGAACGGTTTCCCTTTTTTAGCATAATTTAATAACCCTATTAATTTCAGAACTTACATAGATAATAATAATACGAGTTACCACCCCTTAGCCCTTAGCAATAATAACGACTACTTAGCATGCCTTCTGCATTCCCAAAACCTCATTTACGAGCTTTCCATTTTCATACCCATTTAGTTATCCTTGTAATTCTCGGTTCCCCAAACCTTCTCGACATCCCAGTCCATGAGTCCTATCATTTTAGCATACCAAGACAACA
This sequence comes from Jaltomata sinuosa, assembly GCA_003996215.1. Taxonomy (NCBI): domain Eukaryota; kingdom Viridiplantae; phylum Streptophyta; class Magnoliopsida; order Solanales; family Solanaceae; genus Jaltomata; species Jaltomata sinuosa. The sequence goes on from QJPP01002629.1 coordinate 125,048, forward strand.
TAAACAGCCCAAAATAAATACCATCAACCCATAATTCAATCCAACAAATCCCTAGCTCACTTATAACCAATACCGAATCCGCCAGACTCCGTGCCCGAGAGCCTAATCATAGATTCTCCTTTTCCACTATATAATAAGTACAGAATGTAAGAAGGTCTATCTACTCAAATAAAAACCTAGCCTATCTGGATGCCAAGCAGCTGCAACCATGCGTTTCTGGCTCTGACAAGGCATTCCCGGCTAAAAGATGGTCTTGGAATCCGCTGTTTTACATCCCTCTAGCCATGACCCCTCCTCTTCATGATTCCCTAGCCTTGGAGCAGCATGGAAGGGTTTTTGGAGAAACTCTCATATGCTTTCCAATTGAGGAGGAGAGCATCTTTTATTAAATCCCTTCCTGAGGCTTCGGTCTCCCATCACTCCGCTATGGCAGTTAACTCTCCATTATGGCGGTCCCACTATAGTGAAATAATTACCGCTATAGCAGAGTGACATCAGCCCAGATTATTTCTAAAAATCAAAAAATTTCCACTACGTCACCCTACATAAACAAACATACTTTAAATTAGTTTCCCTAAATAATTTGAATTCGCATTTCTAAAAGTAATGACGGGTCAGGTCGTTACACATACCCGCGACATTTGCAAATCAGGCTTTGAATACTTAGCCATCGGTTACTACAGCACCTAGGATGGACGCCGCTTCAGGAACAAATGACTTCTTCAGGCCAATGCTAGGCCCATTGATGACAGAGAATTGGCATAAGATGCTGACCCAGTTTCTCAAGCTGAAACCTCTGACATTTCAGGCTACCAACAAGAAAGATGCCTATGAGTTCATCTTGGATTGTTATGAGAGGTTGCACAAGTTGGGTATTGTATGTCAGCATAAGGTTGAGTTTGTCACATTTCAGCTGCAGGGTGATGCTAAGTAGTGGTGGAGGTCTCATGTGGAGTGTCGATCTTCTGTTCTACCCCCACTGACTTGGGAACAGTTCCACACATTGTTTTTAGAGGATTACGTACCCCGTACTTTGAGGGACCAGAAGAAGGATGAGTTCTTGAACTTGGAGCAGGGTAGCATGTCATTCTCTACTTACGAGGCTAAGTTACACACTTTGTCTTATTTTACCACACAGATGTTGAGTTTTAAGGAGGAATGGGTCCGGTTGTTTATGAAAGGTTTGAATACTGAGCTGCAGGTACTTTCAGTGCATATGGCTTCATCAGAGAGGGGCTTCAATGAAGTGGTAGATTATGTGAAGAAGTTGGAAGGGGTCAAGCAAGCGGGCAGGCTAAGGATTTAACCAAGAAGCCCCAGCATGAGGGAAATTTCGGTAGTTCATACTCCAGGGGCCAGAATCAGCAGGCATACCCAGCCCTTCCTATTCAGTCAGCTATGCCAGCTGCTACAGGTGGTTGTCAGGGATCTCATAATCAGTCTTCAGATCCTAGAGGCCAGGGAGTGTCTTATACATCAGCTAGCAGGCCTACACATATCGTGGTTATTTCTATTATGGTGATCTGGGCCAGTTTAAGAGGGAGTGCCCACTCAGGCAAACATGTAATCAAGGTCAGCAGCAGTCTTGAGCGGTGGTCCCGGCAGGTAGAGGCAGTAATGCTAGAGGTCATCCACAGGATGGGTGAGGTAACTTTCAGGGAGTCCTGGGCAACAAAGAGAATGGCGACAGGGGCAAGGTGCAGCGCAACTGGCCCGAGAAGTTGCCCGGATTAATGATCAGGCTTATTTGTATGAATTTCCAGGGAGAACTGAGGCGAAAGCATCAGATGTGGTGATCACAGGTACCATTCATATCTGTGATAAAATGGCTTCGGTATTATTTGACCCAGGTTCTACATATTCTTATGTATCTATGAGTTTTGTGTTGGTTCTGGATTTGATTTATGATATCCTTGATTCCCATATCCATGTTTCTACCCCAGTTAGAGAGTTTGTGATTGTGACTCATGTTTATCGTGACTGTTCTGTTGTGTTTGTAGGGTTGCATACTTGGGTAGACTTGGTAATCCTGGATATGACTAATTTAGATATTATCTTGGGCATGACCTGGCTGTCCCCTTATCATATTGTGTCAAATTGTAACACCAAGACTGTGGCTCTAGAGATTCCGGGTAAGGATAGATTAGAGTGGGAAGGTGTGTACAAGCCTAAGCCAGTTAAGGTTATATCATTCATTTGGGCTAGAAAGCTAGTGGGGAGAGGGTGTCTAGCCTTCTTGGCTCATCTCCATGATGATAGTGTGGAGTCCCCATCTATTGAGTTAGTTCCAGTAGTTTCTAAGATTCTAGAGGTGTTTTCAGCGAATTTGTCTGGTATGCCTCCAGACAAGTATATCGACTTCTATATTGATTTGGAGTCAGGCATTCATCCCATTTCTATTCCTCTATATCGTATAGCTCTGGCAGAGTTAAGGGAACTTAAGACTCAGCTGCAGGAACTCTTAGATAAGGGATTTATCTATCCCAGTGCGTCGCCTTGGGGTGCTCCTATTTTGTTTGTAAAGAAAAAGGATGGTAGTATGCGGATGTGCATAGATTATAGGTAGTTGAACAAGGTGACCATCCGTAATAAGTACCCTCTACCCCGCATTGATAATTTATTTGACCAGCTTCAGGGTGCATCGGTGTTTTTGAAAATTGACTTGAGGTCGGGGTACCATCAGTTAAGGATTAGGCCTGAGGACATTCCTAAAACTGCTCTTCAGACTCAGTATGGACATTACAAGTTCCTAGTAATGTCGTTTGGTTTGACCAATGCGCTGACAACATTCATGAGTTTGATGAATAGGGTATTTAAGTCATATTTGGATTCCTTCGTGATTGTGTTTATCGATGATATTTTGATCTACTCCAAGAGTAGGGAGGAGCATGCTAGTCATCTTTGTATTATGTTGGACATCTTGAGACGCCAAAAGCTTTATGTGAAGTTCACTAAGTGTGAGTTTTGGTTGACTTCAGTTGCATCCTTAGGGCATGTATTGTTAGAACAGGGGTGATGGTGGATCCCCAGAAGATTGAGGCAGTCAAGAGTTAGGCCCGGCCTAGCTCTGTAACAAAGGTGAGGAGTTTTATTGGGCTCGTAGGGTACTATCGAAGGTTTGTTAAGGATTTTGCTTCTATTGCTACTCACCTGATCAAGCTGACATAGAAAGATATACCATTCGTGTGGTCTAAAAAGTGCGAGGAGAGCTTCCAAAAGCTCAAGACACTTCTGACCACATCTCTTATATTGTCCTTGCCGGTTGAAGGTAAAGACTTTATTATTTACTGTGATGCTTCACATTCTGGTTTGGGTGTTGTATTGATGGAGAATAGGAATGTGATAGCCTATGCATCTAGGCTACTGAAGATACATGAGAGGAACTACCCAACTCATGACTTAGAGTTGGCAGCAGTGATCCTTGCACTCAAGATTTGGAGACACTATCTCTATGGTGTCAAGTGTGAGGTATTCACCGATCATCACAGTCTGCAGCATGTGTTCACTCAGAAGGATCTGAATTTAAGGCAGAGAAGGTGGATGGAGTTATTGAAGGACTATGATGTGACTATTCAATATCATCCAGGTAAGGCTAATGTGGTGGCAGACGCATTGAGCCAGAATACAGTTAGCATGGGTAGTTTGGCTTGTTTGGAGGTGTCCAAATGACCACTAGCAAGGGAAATTCAGGTATTAGAGGCCAAATTCACGCACTTGGGTGTTTCATAACAGGGTGGGTTATTGTCCAGCATTGAGGTCAAAGCCACCTTCATAGAAGAAATAAAGGTCATATAGTTTCAAGTTCTGAAATTGAGTAAGCTTTGAGGTAAGGTAATATCCGGGGAATCCAGGGACGTCATGTTAGACTCTGGTGGAGTGATACTTTTCAGAGAAAGGATTTGTGTTCCTCGGGTTGATGATATAATTCAAAAAATCTTGGCAGAAGTTCATGGTTCGCGGTACTCAATTCATACAGGTGTGACTAAAATGTATAGGAACTTGAGGCAGCGTTACTGGTGGCTCGGGATGAAAAGGGACATAAGTCGACTTTGTGTCCAAATTTTAGAATTGTCAGCAGGTAAAGTATGAACATCAAAGACCTGCAGGACTACTTCAAAGAATGCCAATTCCAGAGTGGAAGTGGGAAAGGATAGTCATGGCTTTTGTGGTGGGTCTTCCCAGGACATTGGGGAAGTATGACTCAATTTGGAACATTGTTGACAGGCTGACCAAGTCCGCTCACTTCATTCCGGTCAGGGTAGATTAGAATTCGTAGTAATTAGCTAAGATCTACGCGAAGGAGATTGTGAGATAGCATGGGATGCCATTGTCCGTCATTTCATACAAGGGTACGTAGTTCACCTCTAAATTTTAGGGCAAGCTACATGAAGAGTTGGGTACACAACTCACTTTTAGAACAGCCTTCCATCCTCAGACTAATAGTTAGTCAGAGAGGATGATCCAGGTATTGGAGGACATGGTGAGAGCGTATGTGATGGACTTTGGGGGACATTGGGACCAATTCCTACCATTTTGCAAATTCTCGTACAACAATAGCTACCACTCCAGTATTGACATAGCACCATTCGAGGCGTTGTATGAGAGAAGCTGCAGATCACCAGTTGGGTGGTTTGAGGAAGGCAATGTAAAGCCTTTGGGAGTGGACTTGGTAAAGGAAGCGCAAGAAAAGGTAAGGGGCATTCAGGCCAAATTATTGGTTGCCCAAATTAGGCAGAAGGATTATGCAGATCGAAAGGTCTAGGACATGGAATTTCATGTTGGTGAACAGGTATTGTTGAAAGTGCCACCAATGAAGGGAGTTATGCGGTTTGGTAAGAAAGATTAGCCCTCGGTTCATCGGTCCATTTGAGGTTCTTGAGATTGTAGGGTCAGTGGCTTACAAGTTAGCACTGCCGCCCAGTTTGTTAGGCGTCCATCTGGTATTCCATGTATCCATGCTTAAGCAATACCATAGGGATGGGGACTACATCATCAAGTGGGATGAGGTGCTTTTCGATAAGGATCTTTATTATGAAGAGGAACCAGTCTTGATTCTTACTCGGGATGTCCAGAGGTTGAGGACAAAGGTGATTGATATAGTAAAGGTTCAGTGGAAGAATCGTCCGGTTGAGGAAGCCACTTGGGAAACTGAGAAGGACATGCAGGACAAGTACCCTCATTTGTTTGAGGATTCAGGTACTACGCTCTCTTTCCTTTATTTTTGTATATTCAGGTTTGATCATTTGGGGATGAATGATGGGTAAATTAGTATCTGTTGTAATGACTGAGTCCTCGTTATATGTAGTCCAATCGTGCCAAGTTTTAGAGTTAGAAAACTCTGGGTTTGGGAGTTTTAAATTCTCGGCTAGGCTAGCCTCGGTTGGTTTTGGAGCGAGGTGGAGTCTAGAGAAACCTGGATAAGGATTGGGTTAGGAGTCTTGTTTTAAGCTAGTTTTCCATGTAGCCAAGACATAAAGGAGTTCAGGAAACTTTTTAGAATCGAATTCGAGTAAGTAGAACTCCTGGAATCGCGATTGACGTGAAGGGATTGTTTTGGATCATTCAAAAAATAAGTTTGTTGTAAAATGGACTAGTTTTGGAGGTTTTATGACTTTCTGTCCCATGTCAACCTCTATAGCAGTTGACACTCCGTCATAGTAACCTCCACTGTAGCGAAGAAATTATGCTACAGCAGAAGTCAACGTAGGTCAACCTCCGTTATAGAGGACAACTCTGCTACGGTGGTACCGCTATAGCAGAGTGGACCTCTATAGCGGGCTCAATGGGAATTAATGCATAAATATTCCCCAAAATGTTCAGTTTTCACAATTTCATTTTGGGAGAAGGGCAAGGCGATTCCAGGCGATTTTCCTCCGTTTTCCTTCCCTGAGGTAAGGTTTCTAATCCCTAAACTTCGTACTACTTTTCCTAAGCAGTAGAATTGCTTGGGAGGAACTTGGTAAAGGTTGGAATAACCTAGGGATGGTAGAATCCGGGGAAGAAGGGGGATTCTAGGCAGGAAAGTTCTTGGGTATTGTTAAAAGTAAGGTTTATGATCGTATGTTGTTAAATTCTCTATTTTTATTCGTGAAAATGATAGAACTAGGGCAATTAATGGCGGGAAGCCCAGGAAAAAAGGTAGGATGATTATAGGTGGCCTGAGGGTCTGGAATTTAGTGTAATATGGGTAATACGCAGGCCTTGTTTGTTAATTCAAGTACTTGTATGTTGTTTTAGACCAAGAACGAGAAAGGAATCCAGAACACGTGAAAGCTCGGGTTGAGTAGAGCTTGGATCATTTCGAGGTAGGTGATGGCTTACTATTCCGGGGAATGTTGTATATTTTTGTACTCATATCTAAGTGTTTGTATGAATTGCATTGCTTAGAGGAATTTTTTAGAATATCTAAGGGTCTTGTTTTACAGTCTGTGAATTGAATATTGTGTTGCTTGTTGGTTTACAAGTTGTTTGTTCATTATTTGACTGTGGATTGATTGACATTCGGTTGGCTCAGGTACCACGCCTGGTACGGGTATAACAAATGGTTGGCTTGGGTACCACGCCTGGTATGGGATACTAACGGTTGGCTCGGGTACCATACCTGGTACGGATTTATTTTACTGCATCATTACATTGATATTGTTACATTGCATTGACTGTTGTTGGTTCCGTGAGTGGACCGGGTTGTGTTATTATTTTGTTATAATTATTGGTGGTCCTTGAGTAACCGGGAATCTTGTTATATCTGCTAAGTTGGTCTTGGATTAAGATGGGTTGTCTGTTTAACACTTAGGTGTTGTTTAGAAGGGATCCCAGGGTGGGTCCGGGCTAGATGAAAAGGATGAATTATTAGTTATGTGTTTGTTGTTTATAGTTATAAAAGGGTGGGTTTCATGTGGAAATAAGCTAGGTAGAGACTTGTAGTCTAGGGGTTCATGTTGACTTGTTGCATGACTTTCGTACTTATACTTGATTTGTTGTACTGAGTATACACTATTTTTAATTGGAACTGGCTGATGATCCTACCAGTACACGGTGGTTGTGTACTGATACTGCACTTAATTGTTTTTCTTTGTGAGTACAAAAAATCTTCCGGCGATTGACGCCCGACCTCACTGATAGGCCGGACTGTTCCAGATATCAAGGGTGAGCTGTTCGACCAAGCTGCCTTGGTGTTTATCTTTTAGTTGTATCCATTTGTTTTGGGCTTAGACTATCTTGTTACTGTTTTAAGTTTTGGGGTTGCATCCCCGTACTCTAGTATTGGTAGTGTTTGGTACGATGACTTTCAGATTCTAGGGGAATTTCCGTAGGCTTGATTCAATGATATGGCTTTCTTAGTTCTTTGTTTTCTTTGAATTACTAGTTTATTTTCTGTTTGCTAGTTTTAAGATGTTAGTCTAGGCTAAGAGTTAAACTCTACTGGTTCTCTCATACGGGGGTTAGGTGGGTGCCACTCACGGTGGTCTGGGTCATGCCATTTTGCAATATTGATCAGGTAGTGGAATCAAAATGTCATTGAAATGGATATTGTTTGAAGCTTCACCTTTTAGGCGCGGCTTTAAATCTTGATTGAATTTAGGAAAGCAGAGGAAGTGTACACGTATATTATGGGAGGTGGTGTGGCGAGCAAGGAGGATGAGTTGATTGATTGTAAAGACTGAGTCCATCATTATGGGTAAACCATTAGTGCCAATTTTTAGAGTTAGAAAACTCCAAGTTTGGGGGTTTGAAATTCTGGGCTAGGCTAGTCTCGGCTGGTTTTGGAGCGAGGTATGATCTAGGAAAATCTGGGTAAAGATTGGGTTAGATGTCTTGATTTGAGCTAGTTTTCCATGTAGCTAATACATAAAGGAGTCCAGGGGAATTTTCAGAATCGAATTCGGTAAGTAAAACTTCCAGAATCGAGGTTGACGTGAAGGAATTATTCTAGGATGTCGAGAAAATAAGTGTGTTGTAAAATGGACCAATTTTGGAGATTTTACGACTTTCTATCCCGTGTCAACCGCCATAGTTCTTCACACTCTGCCATAGTGACCTCCGTTATAGCGGAGAAATTACCGCTACAGTAAAACTCAACTTAGTCAACCTCCGACATAGCGGTTGACTCTGCTATGGCGGTACGGCTATAGTGGAGTGGACCGCTATGGCAGAGCGTAACGGGATTTAATTTAGAAATATTCCCCAAAAATATTTAGTTTTCACAAGTTCATTTGGGAGAAGGGCTGGGGCTATTTATGGCGAATTTCCTTCGTTTTTCCTCCCAAAGGTAAGTTTTCTACACCCCGAACTCCGTACTACTTTATTCTATGTGGTAGAATTGCTATGAGTGGACTTGGGGAAGGGTTTGGAATGACTTGGGGATGGTAGAATCTGGGAAAAGAGGGGAATTCTAAGTGTAGAAGTTCTTGGGTGTTGTTAAACCCACTACTTTATGATCATGTGACCTTAATTCCCTAATTTTTTCCATAAGAACGGTAGAACTAGGTGAATTAATGGTGGGAAAGCTCGAAAAAAGAGGTGGGATGATCATGGGTGGCCTTGGGTTTGGGATTTTGCGTAATCCGGGTGAAATATAGGCCATAAAGATTGATTCTTGGTTATTGTGCATTATTTTAGACCAAGAACCAACATGAACTTTGAGAAATGCAAAGGCTCCGATCGAGTAGAGCTTTGGATCATTTCGAGGTAGGTGATGGTGTGCTTCTTGTATGCTTTGTGTATTTAAGTACTCTTATCTAAGTAATTGTATGAGATGCATTGCTAAGGGGAATGATTAGAAATGTCTGATAGTCCTTTTTAGCAGTCTGGTAAATTGAACGTTGTATTGTACTGGTTGGTTTACAAGTTGATTGTTCATTTTTGTGACTGTAGATTGTTTGACATTTGGTTGGCTCTTGTACCACACCTGGTATGGGATAATACTAACGGTTGGCTTGGTACCGCGCCTGGTACAGATAATACTAACAGTTGGCTCGGGTACCATGCCTAGTACAGGATAATACTAACGGTTGGCTCAGGTACCACGCCTGGTATAGGATAATACTAACAGTTGGCTCGGGTACAACGCCTGGTATGGGTTTACTTTATTATGTTATTGCATCTTTATTTGATGGTTTCCTGAGTGGACTGGTTGTGTACTTGAATTGTGGTTGTGTATTTTGGTCCGTGAGAGGTCGGGATTAATTGAATTGCTTTATGAGTTTGGTCTTGGTGTAGAGCGGGTTGTTTGTCTGAAACATAGGTGTTGTCTAGAGGGGATCCAGGGTGGATCCGGGATATGTAGCGGAATATGACTATTATTGTTGTGGATTATTGATCATAACTGTGAAGTGGTTTATATGTGGGACAAATTGGGTAGAGACTTGTAGTCTAGGAATACCTGTTCACTTGTTTATGTGTTTTCTTGTACACTTACTTGATTTCTGTACTATTCATACACTATTTTATTTGGAACTGTTGATGATCCTACCAGTACACGGTGGTTGTGTACTGATACTGCACTTGCTTGTCTTTTTTGTGAGTACAGAAAATCTTCCGGCGGTTGACACACGACCTCACTTGTAGGCCTGACAGTTCGAGATATCAAGGGTGAGCTGTTCGACCAAGCTGCCTTGATTTCCATCTATTTGAGTTGTATCCCATTTGTTTCGAGCTTAGACTATTTCTATAATTGGGGTTGCATCCCCGTACTCTAGTTTTTGGTAGATGTTTTGGTACGATGACTTTCATATTCTAGGGAGGGATTTCCGCAGTTTATTTTATTTATAGAGTTGGTTTTTATTTAAGATTGAATGCTAGATTACTTTTTTGCACTGGTTTTAAGCTGTTAGGCTAGGCTAAGAGTTGGACTCTAATGGATCGCTCATCCGGGGGTTGGGTGGGTTCCACTCACGACGGTATGGGTCATGACAAAAGATGGTATCAGAGCCCTAGGTTCATTAATCTTGTCGTACCAAAATAGGTCTAGTAGAGTCTTGCGGAATGGTGTGGAGACGTTCGTACTTTTCTTCAAGAGGCTATAGGACTTTAGGAAACTACTTCTTCTTTCTTTCATCATGCTATAACTTGATTCCAATTGGTATTTGGTGATACAAATTGGTACCTGACTCTTTCACTCTTCTGTCCACAGATGGTTAACACCAGGAACAATGGAGCTAGACTGGCGATCCCAGCGGTGGGCTCGGCTATTCGTGGTTGAGGCAGGGAAAGGGATAGAGGATGAGGTAGAGCCACGCCTGCCAGGGGTGGAGCTCAAGATGTTTCAAGAGCACTAGAGACAACCCCTCTCCCACCTCAGGAACAGGTTGTTGAGGAAGTTGAATTTGTTATGGAATATGAAGGGGCGCAGACAGAGGCGGAGGCGGAAGCAAAAACCGGATAGAGGTGCAGGCCTTCCTTCTATGACACTAGAAGCATTTCAGAAGGCTTGGAATATCTTGAGTGGTTAGGTTGGTGCTGGAGCCATACCCGCGGCACTTGAAATCAGGCTCTGGGAACTCAGCCAGCAGTTACCACGGCGCCTAGGATGGATGCAGCTTCAGGCACAGGTGACTTCTTTAGGACAATGTTGGGCCCATTGATGACAGGAAATGAACATGAGATGCTGACCAAGTTTCTCAAGCTGAAACCTCCTACATTTTAGGGTACTGACAGGGAAGACGCTTATGAGTTCATAATGGATTGTTATGAGAGGTTGCACAAGCTGGGCATTGTGCAACAGTATGGGGTTGAGTTCATCACATTTCAGGTATAAAGTGATTCCAAGCAGTGGTGGAGATATCATGTGGAGTGTCGGTCATCTGTTTTACCTCCACTGACTTGGGAGCAGTTCCACTCTCTTTTCTTAGAGAAGTATGTACCTCGTACTTTGAGGAACCGGAAAAAGAATGAATTCTTGAATTTGGAGCAGGGTAGCATGTCAGTTTTTGCTTACGCAGCAAAGTTTCATGCCTTGTATCATTTTTCTATGTAGTTGCTGGGTTCCGAGGAGGAGCAGGTTCGGTTGTTTATCAAAGGTTTGAATACTGAGCTTCAGGTATTGTCTGTGCACATGACTTCTTGAGGGAAAGGCTTCAATAAAGTGGAAGATTATGTAAAGAAACTTGAGGGAGTCAGGCAAGTAGAGCAGGCTAAAGTGTTAGCAAAAAAGCCCCAAAATGAGGGAAATTACAGTGGTTCATACTCCAAGGGACAGAATCAGCAGGTATACTCATCCCGTCCTATTCAGTCAGCTCTGCCAGCTGCTATAGGTGGTCGTCCAGGAGTTAATCAGCAGGTTTTAGCTCCTAAGGGCCAGGGAGCTTCTTATTCATCTGCTAGCAGGCTTGCACTTGATCGTGGTTGTTTTCATTGTGGTGATTTGGGACACTTTAAGAGGGAGTGCCCTCATAGGCAGACCAGTAATCAGGTTCAGCGGCAGCCCAAGGCTGTGGTCCCGACAGGTAGATGTGGTCATACTAGAGGTCATCCATAGGGTGGGCGAGGTAACTTTTCGGGAAGTCGGGGATACAGAGGGAACGGTGGTGCGGGCAGGGGTGCGGTGCAGCCATCCAGGGAAGTTGCCCGGATTGATAATCGGGCTCACTATTATACATTCCCAAGGAGGACCGAGGCTGAGGCATCTGATGCGGTGATCACAGGTACCATTCTTGTCTGTGATAAAATGGCTTCGATATTATTTAACCCAGGTTCTACATATTCTTATGTGTCTATGAGTTTTGCATTGGGTCTGGACTTGATATGTGATATACTTGATTCTCCAATCCATGTTTCTACCCCAGTTGGAGAGTCTGTGGTTGTAACTCATGTCTATCGTGATTGTTCTGTTGTGGTTATGGGGTTGCATACTTGGGTAGACTTTGTAATCCTGTATATGATTGACTTTGATATTTTTAGGCATGACTTGGTTATCCCCTTATCATGTTGTGTTGAATTGTAACATTAAGACTGTGGCTCTAGAGACTCCGGGTGAGGATAGGCTAGAGTGGGAAGGTGTGTACAGGCCTAAGCCAATTAGAGTTATACCATTCGTTCAGGATAGGAAGCTAGTAGGGAGAGGGTGTTTAGCCTTTTTGGCTTATCTTCGGGATGATAGTGTGGGGTCCCCATCTATTGAGTTAGTTCCAGCTGTTTCAGAGTTTCACGAGGTGTTTCCAACGGATTTTCATGGTATGCCTCCGGACAGGGATATTGACTTTTGTATAAACTTGGAGCCGGGCACTCATCCCATTTCCATTCCTCCATACCGTATGGCTCCGGCAGAGTTGAGGAAACTTAAGACTCAGCTCCAGGAACTCCTAGATAAAGGATTTATCTGTCCCAGTACTTTGCCTTGGGGTGCTCCAGTCTTGTTTGTAAAGAAAAAAGATGGTAGTATGCAGATGTGCATAGATTATAGACAGTTGAACAAGGTTACCATCCGGAATAAGTACCCGCTACCCCGTATTAATGATTTGTTTGACCAGTTACCGGGAGCGTCAGTGTTTTTGAAAATTAACTTGAGATCAGGGTATCATAAGTTAAAAATTATGCCCGAGGATATTTCTAAGACTGCTTTTCGGACTCGCAATGGGCATTCTGAGTTCTTAGTAATGTCGTTTGGTTTGACCAATGTACCGGTGGCATTCATGAGTTTAATGAATAGGGTGTTTAAATCTTACTTGGATTCGTTCGTCATCGTTTTCATTGATGATATTTTGATCTACTCCAAGAGTAAAGAGGAGCATGCTGAATATCTCCGTATAGTGTTGGACATTTTGAGGCGTCAAAAGCTTTATGCGAAGTTCACCAAGTATGAGTTCTGGTTGACTTCAGTAGCATTCTTGGGGCATGTAGTGTCAGAACATGGGGTGATGATAGATCCCCAGAAGATTGAGGCAGTCAAGAGTTGGGTTCGGCCTAGCTCGGTGACTGAGGTGAGAAGTTTTGTGGGGCTTGTAGGCTACTATCATAGGTTTGTCAAGGATTTTGCATCTATTGCTACTCACTTAACAAGGCTGACACAGAAATATGTACCATTTGTGTGGTCCGACAAGTGCGAAGAGAGCTTCCAAAAGCTCAAGACACTTCTGACCACGACTCCTATTTTGTCCTTGTCAGTTGAAGGTAAAGACTTTAATGTTTACTGTGATGCTTCACATTCTGGTTTGGTTGCTGTGTTGAAGCAGGATAGGAATGTGATAGCCTATGCCTCCAGGAAGTTGAAGGTGTATGAGAGAAACTATCTGACTCACGATTTAGAGTTGGCAGCGGTGGTCTTTGCACTTAAGATTTGGAGGCACTATCTCTATGGTATCAAGTGTGAAGTGTTCACTGATCACCGCAATCTGCAGCATGTTTTCACTCAGAAGGACTTGAATTTGAGGCAGAGAAGGTGGATGGAATAGTTGAAGGATTATGATGTGACTATTCAGTACCATCTGGGTAAGGCTAATGTGGTGGCAGACGCATTGAGTCGGGAGGAACTTAGCATGGGCAGTTTGGCTTGTTTGGGAGTGTCCAAACCACCACTCGCAAGGGAAATTCAGGCATTGGAGTCCAAGTTTATGCACTTGGGTATTTCAGAACAAGGTGGATTATTGTCCAGTATTGAGGTCAGAGCCACTTTCATAGAGGAGATAAAGGCCAAGCAGTTTCAGGATCTGAGAGCATGTGTGATTGACTTTGAGGGTCATTGGGACCAGTTTCTACCGTTGTGTGAGTTTTCATACAAAAATAGCTACCACTCCAGTATTGACATGGCACCATTCGAGGCATTGTATGGGAGAGGTTGTAGATCACCGATTGGGTGGTTTGAGGAAGGCGATGAAAAGCCTTTGGGCATAGACTTGGTAAGGGAAGCGCAAGAGAAGGTGAGGGGCATTCAAACTAAGTTGCTAGCTTTCCAAAGCAGGCAAAAGGAATATGCGTATCGTAAGGTCTGGGACATGGAATTTAAGGTTGGTGAGCAGGTACTGCTGAAGGTATGACCAATGAAGGGAGTTATGCATTTTGGTAAGAAGGGAAAGCTCAGCCCTCGGTTCATTGGTCCATTTGAGGTTCTTGAAATTGTGAGGCCAGTGGCTTACAAGTTAGCACTGCCGCCTAGTTTATTGGGTGTCCATCCGGTATTCCATGTATCCATGTTTAAGAAAAACCATGGGGATGGGGACTACATCATCAAGTGGGATGAGGTGTTTTTCGATAAGGACCTTCGCTATGAAGAGAAACCAGTTTTGATCCTTGCTCTGGATGTCCAAAAATTTAGGACAAGGGTGATTAGTATGGTAAAGGTTCAATAGAAGCATCATCCGATTGAGAAAGCCACTTGGAAAACTGAGAAGGGCATGCGGTACAAGTACCCTCACTTGTTTCAAGATTCAGGTACTACACTTTTCTTCTTTAATTTCTATATTTTTGAGGTTGATCATTCGGGAATGAATGATGGGTAAATTGGTATCTGTTGTAATGACCAGATCCATCGTTATGGGTAAACCATTCGTGCCAATTTTCAGAGTTAGAAAACTCCAAGTTTGGGGGTTTGAAATTATGGGCTAGGCTAGTCTCGACCGATTTTGGAGTGAGGTATGGTCTAGGAAAATCCGGGTAAGGATTGGGTTAGATATCTTGATTCGAGATAGTTTTCTATGTATCTATGACCTAAAGGGGTCTGAGGGACTTCTCGGAATCGAATTCGGGTAAGTAGAACTCCCGGAATCGAGGTTGACATGAAAGGGTTGTTCCGGGATGTCGAGAAAATAAGTGTGTTGTAAAATGAACCAATTTTAGAGATTTTATGACTTTCTGTCCCGTGTAAACCACCATAGCGGTTGACACTCCGCCATAGCGACCTTCGTTGTAGCAGAGAAATTACCGCTACAGCAGAAGTCAAGTCGGTCAACCTTCGCCATAGCGGTTGACTCTGCTATGGAGGTACTTCTATAGCCGAGTGGAACGCTATAGCGGAGCGTGATGGAATTTAATGCAGAAACATTCTCCAAAAACATTCAGTTTTCACAAGTTCATTTGGGAGAAGGGCTGGGGTAATTTCAGGCAAATTTCCTCCGTTCTTCATCATTTTTCCTCCCAAAGGTAAGGTTTTTACTCCTCAAAGTCCGTACTACTTTTCCTATGCGGTAGAATTGCTAGGAGTGGACTTGAAAAAGGGTTTAGAATGACTTAGGGATGGTAGAATTCGGGGAAAGAGGGGGATTCTAGGTGTAGAAGTTCTTGGGTGTTGTTAAACCCACTACTTTATGATCATGTGACCTTAATACCCTAATTGTTTCCATAAGAATGGTAGAACTAGGTGAATTAATAGTGAGAAAGCTCAGAAAAAGGGATGCGATGATCATGGGTGGCCTGGAGTTTGGGATTTTGCATAATCCGGGTGAAATTTAGGCCATAAAAATTGATTCTTGGTTATTGTGCATTATTTTAGACCAAGAACCGGCAAGAACTTTGGGAAATGGGAAGGCTCCGGTTGAGTAGAGCTTTGGATCATTTCGAGGAAGGTGATGGTTTTCTTCCTATATGCTTTTGTTGTTTAAGTACTCTTATCTAAGTAATTCTATAGGATGCATTGCTTAGAGAATGATTAGAAATGTCTGATGGTCCTTTTTAGCAGTCTGGTAAATTGAACGTTGTATTGTGCTTGTTGGTTTACAAGTTGATTATTCATTTTTATGACTGTGGATTGTTTGACATTTGGTTGGCTCGGGTACCACGCCTGGTATGGGATAATACTAATGGTTAGCTCGGGTACCATGCCTGGTACGGGATAATACTAATCGTGGGCTCGGGTACCACACCTGGTATGGGATAATACTAACGGTTGGCTCGGGTACCACGCCTGGTATGGGATAATACTAACGGTTGGCTCGGGTACCACGCCTGGTATGGGTTTACTTTATCGTGTTGTTGCATCTTTATTTGATGGTTCCCTGCGTGGACCGGGTTGTGAACTTGAATTGTGGTTGTGTATTTTGGTCCGTGAGAGGCCGGGATTAATTGAATTGCTTTATGAGTTTGGTCTTGGTGTAGACCAGGTTATTTTTCTGACACTTAGGTATTGTCTAGAAGGGATCCAGGGTAGGTCCGGGATATGTAGCTGTATGACTGTTATTGTTATGGATTATTGATCATAACTGTGAAGTGGCTTATATGTGGGACAAGTTGGGTAGAGACTTGTAGTCTAGGAATACCTGTTGATTTGCCTATGTGTTTTCCTGTACTCTTACTTGATTTCTATACTATTCATACACTGTTTTATTTGAAACTGGCTTATGATCCTACCAGTACACGGTGGTTGTGTACTGATACTGCACTTGTTTGGCTTTTTTGTGAGTACAGGAAATCTTCTGGCGATTGATGCACGAGCTCACTTGTAGGCCTAACAGTTCGAGATGTCAAGGGTGAGCTGTTCGACCAAGCTGTCTTGATTTCCATCTATTTGAGTTGTAGCCCATTTGTTTCGGGCTTAGACTATTTCTATATTTGGGGTTGCATCCCCGTACTCTAGTTTTTGGTAGATATTTTGGTTCGATGACTTTCAGATTCTAGGGAGGGATTTCCGCTATTTATTTTATTTATAGAGTTGGTTTTTATTTAAGATTGAATGCTAAATTACTTTTTTGCACTGGTTTTAACCTTATAGGCTAGGCTAAGAGTTGGACTCTAATGGTTCGCTCATCCGGGGGTTGAATGGGTGCCACTCACAACGGTCTGGATCGTGACATTGATATGGCTAAATGCAGGATATGGCACCATGGCTACAATTACTGAGTTGGTAGCAGCCATTGGAATAAAATCAATCAACAAGAATATAATATCACTGAGAAATGAATAACTAGCTATATATGTATATGGAATAACTTGTTGGTTGTTGGCATTTGATGCTTGAAGGGTGCATGTGAGGTTATAGATTTAAAGACAATAGCGCTACTACACCCAAGAACTCCTTCCGTTCACTTTTATTTATTCACTATATTAAAAATAAATTCTGACTTCCGAACCAACACTTAAAAGCTGTCACCGAAGCTACAATTGAAGCAACTTCACTTTGATTTTACTGATTCATTAGCGTGTTTAGTTATATTGATGTTCTATATATGCTTACTAAACAACATATTTACTTACTTAATCTCTATTTTACAAGTCAAATCAATTTGCGTATCCTTAATCTTATAACAAATTCAACTGTACTATTTTTCAAGTAAACAATAACAAAGGATAAAATTGATCTTTTTCATCTAGTAGAGGGGTGAATTGACCCTTTTCCCTTCCATCTAACTTATACATATCCAAATAGTCTAACGTATACACAATAACACGTTTGTGTTTAGATGTTGAGTTGTGCACCTTTGTTATTTTTCTATGATTAAACTATCAAAAGAGACATATTTCCCTACCATATTTACTAACTCTCCCACTACTTTATTTTAATTACTTAATATACCACATGTAAACACCTTGATACATTGCTCCAGGTCGTGATACATCGCCTCACCTCATGATACATCGCCCCGATGTATCAAAGGTAATTATCCAGAGCTGAGGCGATGTATCACGCCTTGGGGCGATGCATCATGCCTTGGGGCGATGTATCAGAGCGAAGTGAGGTGGGAAAAAGAGTAATTAACTCCCAAAGATGTGTGTTTTATGTAAGTTACCCTTTTTCTATCTAACGGCAATATTGCTTCTGAATCATGAGAAATTGTCTATTTTTCTTTTTCGTTAATAATTGGTGTAAAAAATCTATCTGTTATCAAATCGGCCTAAATTGCCCTTTTTTACAAGGGAAAAATTATTTAATTGAGAGTGATTTATGGTGCTAATAGGTTTCTGTTATGCTAATTTGGTAACGGATTGGTAAGGGCAATTTTATTAACGAAGGGAAAAAATAGACAATTTTGTATCATTCACGGGTAAATTTGAACCTTTTCCATAACCTCCTATAAAACCGCCATAAAAATTGGTATCAACATTTCTTCTTTATTAACGAGAACATAAGAAGTCAGACTAAAAGATTGCATTTTAATATTCTCTGTGGTTCAAATTAAAAGAAGTAAAGATAGTAATAAAAACGAAAATAAAAGCAACAAAATAAACCTACGTACTTATGAGACCAAATTATTAATAGACGGACAAACATTCCATTAACAAAAGAAGAATTAACTTTAATAGCCGTTTACCTAAATTGATTAAACTAAAAATAACTGGTGAATGTATAATCTATGCATAATTTATATATAATATGGATATAATTAATGTATAATATATGTATATCAGCTAAAAAAAATAAACCCTAAATCTACTCGACTTTTCGTATGAAGATATTAGTATATTGAGAGCTAAAAGTACGCATGAAACAAATATCTAAAAGCTCCATTGAATTAATGCCTCTAACTTTTTGCCAAGGACACCTACAAGCATCAACTTCATTGCCTCGCACACAAAATTCTAATATTCCTCTTAGTCGAATACTGAAATATACTACTTCTTCAATCCTAATTTATGTGACATCTGTCGCTAATTTGACAGTCAAACTTCTAAAATTTTAATTGTGCATTTGAACATAAAATCTTCAACTTTTCATCATATGGACAACATTCCTGTGGCAGCCAAAAAAGGATATTCGGGATGAAAGTCCAATTCATTATTAGTCCAGAGCAAAGGGAGTAACATATATTACTTGAAAAATATGTAGAAAGTAATATAAATCATATTAATTAATAATTTAAAATATCTAAAAATTACATATAAAAAATTTGGCTGAGTCTCCAAATTCTATCAGTACAACATAAATTGAGACAGAAAAAGTAACATATATTATCTGAATATATGTAAAAAAATAATATAAATCACAATAATTAACAATTTAAATCATTTAAAAATTATACAATAAATTTGATTGGCTCCCTAAATTCATTGTGTCACATAAATTGGGACAAAAAGAATAGCCTAGCACGGGCTCTTATATCTAGTATCATAAGAGGCTAGGAAGCACATACCTCATCAACGACATGTATGCTTTCTGGCATTAAAATTACTTTAAAGGGCAATTTTGTCATTTCATTATTAAATTATTTAAAAAAAATCAATAGTCCATCTACACCACATAAATTGAAATAAAGGTAGTAACATATATTATGTGAAAATTACATAAAAACTATTATAAATCGCAATTAACAACTTAAATATCTAAAAACCTTATAAATATTTTGATTGACTCTCGAAATTCTATGTGTACCACATAATTTGGGACAATGGGAGTAATATACATTACGTGATTATGTAAAAAGTACTATAAATCACTATAATTAATAATTTAAAATATCAAAAAATAAATAAAAATTTGGCCGATTCTCAAAATTTTATTTGTGTAACATAAATTGGAACAAAAGGAGTAACATATAATATGTGAAAATTGAGTAAACTGTACTATAAATCATATTAACTAACAACTTAAAACATTTAAAAGATTTTGTTGACTCCACATTCCACTTGTGTTACATAAATTGAAACAGAAAGAGTAATATATATTAGGTCCGTGCTGACACGGGTATATCTAGTACTAGTATGAGTCTCAAAATATTGAGAAGGGTAGTGCTATAGATAGATCTTTCCTCTCTTAATCAGAGATTTTGCGTGTGAGTACCAAGAATGAAAAAAGGAATTCTAATAAAGAATGTTTCACTATACTAATTTAAATTAACCAGATCAGTACATACTAATAAAATAGTCATGTCAATTATTATTTTTTTAATAAACATGTCAAGTCTAAATGTGACAAGTAAAAGTGAACGAGTGAAGTACTTTATAATTTTAAGAGAGTATCTTCTCATTAAAAAAAGGTATCGACTGAAGCAGAAAAACTAAAATTATGCTACATGCGGGGATTAGGGGCGGAGCCAGTATGGTCCAACATTGATCCCCCTTTGGTGAAAAATTATAGGTACTATTTATACATGATTAAAATTATTTTTATCTATATATAATAGATATTGAATCCTCTTTGATTAGTTCGTGTGTTTATTTTTCATATTTTAAACTTCTTTAACAAAAAATTTAGCTCCACCACTGATAGGAATCGAACTGCGACAACACCGAGGTCAGCTCTTTCACCCCTTAACCATTGGGCCACCAGTTTTGATTCTGTCAAAGGGTGTCAACATATATTATGTAAACACAAAAATAAAAATTTAACCTATTTATAAAGTTTAGTATCTAGGAAAAACTTCGTATCCTTTTACCTGAAAAAAAAATCACAGAGAAAGCAAGTAATCAACTGTATATTTCAAGTTCAACCAGATGCAAAAATGGAACTGAAAGTGAAAAACTATTAGAGAAAAAAAAAGAAGGAAAACCCAGGAAAAAACTTGAAGAACACAAATCAAGTTTAATGAGTTTATGGGTCGGATCTGAGCAAATAATTAAATTCGAATATAAATTATAAGGGAATGAGTTAAACTAATGAGAGTCTGACACGTGGCGTGCTGTTAGTAATAAAGGTATATATAAACCTAAACTATAACAGTGGGGGTAAATTTAACCTTAAAGTATAACGAAGGGCATATATAAACCATTTACCATAGTTCAAGGGTATATATGACCCTTTTCCGTATTTTAAACTCCTTTAACAAAATTTTTAGCTCCACCACTGACAGGAATCGAACTGCGACAACACCGAGATTCAAGAGTTGTTGAAGAAACACAGCGAGCTCATTCGGAGAACCTGCCTTGAACTCTCCACCAGTGCAAAGAAATTGGTCATAATTTATGACTCCATAATGAAGGATCATATGGGGGATGTCCATTCATTCCCTAACGTTGAGACTTGTATTTTTCACACTGGTTCGGCTATAAGCAAATATTCTCTGCTCCGACAAAGTATCCATGTTGATCATTATGATGACGATGATCATGAAAAGTTGCTCCAACAAATGCAGGATGAGTTCCCGACTATGGATAGCTGTTTTCCACTGGGTATGAAAGTATTTGTAAGAGATTTACATGAGTGGGACCTCAACTCGGGAGAATTCATGATTTCCTCTAGAGAAATTGAAGGTAAGTACTTAGATTTACTCGCTAATGCAAGAAAAAGAAGCCATTGTGGGTACTTGCTCCACTTCATATGCTACTACAATCACACGACGACGACTCTACTTCTTCTTCTTCTTCTTCATCTCGCGACAAGGAAGCTCCTCGTCATGAATGCCTTGAATATCTCGACAATCAAGATGTTAATTCAGTAATATTCATTTCGTTTGGAACAACCCCTAGATTATCACAGGAGCAAGTCAATGAGCTTGCATTTGGTCTAGAAAAGAGCAATCAAAGATTTATTTGGGTACTAGGAAAAGGGGATAATAATTGTAATAATAACAAGAAAGGTGTGGGGAAATTTGAGAAGAAATTTGGAAAGATTGAATTACCACAAGGGTTTGAAGAGAGGGTGGAAGGAAGAGGAATGACGGTGAGAAATTGGGTGCCCCAATTGGAAATCTTGGGGCATCCATCTACGGGTGGATTTTTAAGTCATTCCGGGTGGAATTCGTGTATGGAAAGCATTAGCATGGGAGTTCCATTAATAGCTTGGCCAAACGAGTGGGACCAACCCTATAATGCTGTCCTTGTAACTAATGTGCTAAAAATCGGAATCTCACTAACTCAACTCACAAGGATGAGTTAGTGACGTCAACATCAATCGAGAGATCTATCAATATTTTAATGAATACAATACAAGGAGAAGAGATGCGACAGAGGGCGGTGGAATTGAGCAATAAGATCAAGAAATCTGTTAGCCCAGGAGGCGTTGCAGCCAAGGAAATGGAATCTTTCATATCCTATATTATCAAATAACTTTGTATTAATGATGTTAGATTGAATAATGTTCCACACCTTACTTATTGTCTCTTTATATATCCTTTTCGTTTAATAAAAGACTTAATAATCGTTTTTGTTATTTTAGTTACTTTAAAACAGAGCTCCTAGTTTATTTATCTACTACAAAATCTTTTTTATACCATGTAATTCAACTATTTTTATTATTATATAATTCAAAGTATATCATTGGGGTTTTACGAAAATATATCACTGCTAAAAAAAAATAGTTAGCATGTATACCGCATGTATATCACAGTATATATAATGTATCAATCATGTATAAATCATATATATATGATGTATAACTATATATTAGAGATATATATACACATTTATATACACTATTTATACAATACTTATACCTTGTAGAAAGAGAAAATTATGGAGGTGAAAAAGAAAAACGAAGAGAAAAAAACAATACGCACTTCAAGGTAATTTAATAGGTAATATAGTTTGTGAGAACTTTTAGCAATCAGTATGATTATCCCACAAAATCTAATTTCCAAAAGTAACACTATTTTGAATAATAAGAAAAACTTTTTTAATTTCAATTAATTTGATTGAGAACTAACCTTGTCATATCACAAAACATTATTCTCTTTGTTAATTACTTCCAAAAAGAAAAAGTTAAAGTGTTATATATTACACTGAAAAAATATTATGCAAGACTTTATTAGGAAATTAGTTGCAAAGACTTGTGTAGTTCCTAAGATTCGATGAAAATTAAGTATTAAGTGAACTTTATAATGTTGTAAAGATACCAACCAAACTTCTTTTTCATATTAAATTTAGATTCTCATGATAAGTACAATATTCAGAAGATGAATTATCTCCGATGAAAATTGGTAATTTTCGACCTTCGAAAGTCAATATTGTTAAAATAATTTTTTTAAGAAAATCGACTTTAAGAAAATCATTCTTTTTGGGAAAAAATGCGGAAAAACCATTTACAGGGAAAAAAATTTGGGAAAAATAAATATAAGGAAAATCGACCTCTGGAGGTCAGAAATAAAAAAAAAACAAATAAAAAATTAATTATATAAAATCGACCTCAAGAGATCGGTATTTACCTAATATATGTTTTAATTTTTATTATATAACCAACCTTCTGAGGTTGGAAATGTTGAAATTAAAAAACAAAAATATATATAAAGTTTACCTCAGGAAGTCAAAAAATAAAAATTAAAAATAAAAAAATTTAAGTTAAATTTTCGGACATAAAAATAAATCTGACTTTCGGAGGTCGGTATAAAATTTTGACCAGGATTTTTTCGGCCTCAGCAAGGAAGTCGGTTTTTGGTCGGTATTTCTAGAAAAATTGACCTCAGGAAGTCAGTTTTTTAGTTTAATTTTTTCTGTTCTTTTATTCGTGCAAAGATCAAGGATCATGTCACGAGCCCATCTAGCTTCGGAACTATGGGACCAAAAATACAAATTTTACTTTATTGAGAGTTAATTATACAAAATCATATATCTCTAGGATCAAGATCAGACTTACCAATAATTGAGGATCAAAAGTGCTATACCCCTTATTATTTCATAGAGTTCTTAATTAATTACTATAATTAGTTCTTTTAAATTTAGAACACATCATTCCAGGACTATTTGATTTCTGACGGTGTTTTATATTTGATTTCAAATGATTAAAAGATTAACAATTTCTCCCCTTTTCTTTGACAAGTTTTTAGGACACACTTGTAAGAACATGAGAAATTACTTGTCTCTCTATATAAAATAAATGTGCTTATAGAATAAGTATAATTATTAAATTGTAATTGTTGGTGGTTAGTGCATATTTGTATATTTAAGTACGCGTACTCAGAAAATCAAGGAGGGTGGTGTGATAGATTAAATCAATTCATTCTTGGTCAGTGGTCTATAGTGCTTAAAATGGGCCCTACATAATGCTAGTTAAATTAGTCGAATCAATAGATACGGAGAATATCAAATAGTTATACTAGAAAATAAAAATGTTCTCAAGAGATTTAGCTATACACAAATTATAGCATTATAAAAGTGTTGGTATCCTATGTTCAAATTAATAAATCAAAAAATTAAAATAAACTGAAAAACAGAAAAGCAAAAAACTCTAAATAAAATATCCGAGTCCATAATTTTCTTATGTGTCCTTAAGAAATCTAATTCTCTCGTTGTACCCGAGGTTATGAATTACTTCCTCCCGAGATAAAATGGATATACATGTCGTTGGAGTAGCAATACCTCAAACGCCAACAACTTCATCGAACTCAACGAACGACAACAAATCACACATGACTCTATAATTTTTGTTTGTAAGAAAATATGCACATGAAGTGCAGAAAATTGAATAAAGAAAACTGAGGCTAGTCCTGTGAATTTATAGCCAACGAAAAGGTCGTATGAAGAGGTGTTTATTGAGTCTCATCGAAAAAGTCACAACCTATAGGAAAAGTCGCAAATCATCGAAAAGGTCACAACCATTCAAAGTGACTGGGTGTTTTTTCGCAGAAACACTTATTCATTTTCCATTCACACCTCTAAAAACCCCAACAAAAATTACCATTAATTCTAACTATAACAAATAAGAAGCATTGCCCAAACTAGGGCAGAGTTTACACATACAATTAATACAGTATATATTTGAATAAAGAATGAAAAGAATAGAGCTTTTTTGTCCTAATTAATGCTTGTAATATCAATGTACATATAAAAGAACTATAGTTTTCAACTTGGGAAGCCTTATAAAGATCACAAGAAGAACTAGTTTTTAAGGAATATGTAGTCCAGTAGCTAAAATCCCCTTTGCCAACTCTAACAAATGAAACAAAACCACAGCAGTTGAAGTGGGCACACTTAATCCAATGAGTGCAACCATGCCCAAAACCAAGCTTGGTCTTGTATCCATCAATTGGGCTTGCAATAATCCCATAGCCTCACAAATATTCGAATCATAATCCGTGTAAAGGCTCTTCTCCCAATCCATCCATTCAGCAGGGGGCTCGTAATTCCTCTCTATCATCTTCATCTCGTGAATTCTCTTTCGAAGGACTATTAAGTTCTCATCTACAAGACGGGAACCATCGTAGTAGTTCTGATCATGTGCTTCTCTTCTCATTGCCAACGTCTTCGTTCTTGAAGCTCTTGATAACTTTCTTTTTGGTGGAAATGGTGAAGGAAGAAGTAGAGAAGAAGTTGATGATGTTGCCATTTTTGGTTGATTATTGTGTTTAGGAATGAGTCTTGATTTTTGTTTAAGATGTAAGTTGGATGTACTATGTATTTATAGATATTGGTTCATTGCGAGGGTATTAAAGTCTTAAACAATAAGGCGTGAAGCAGCATATATAACCGCGTGAAAAAAGCCAGCAGCCAACTTGATTGGTGCGCGTTTTGCCTCTATTGATTGACACACACAAAAACACAATAGTAACCTTTCAAGATTTGAGGAGGCGACATGAGGGGTTGCTCGTGGTAAGCACCCTTCACTTTCAATCCGAAGGTTATGAGTTCGAGTCATCAAGGAAGTAAACGAGATGAGAGTTTCTATGGAGGGGTAAAAGAAAAGGTTTGAAGAGGCTGTTACTCCCTCCGTTTCAAAATAAGTATCGTGCTGAAAAAATTTGCGATATTTTTATATGAAAAAATTAATGTCTTATTAATAGTGCTTAAATTCTCAAAAACATCTAATAAATAGGGATAACTAATTATAGTAAACTATACTTTTACATATTTTTTTAATCAACGTGAAATGAACTAAAATGACACTTATTTTAAAATGGAGGGAATACATTACTTACACTTTCAATGTAATTAATTTTATTTTAATGTTATAAATTGACTAATAATTTAGAACAACTATTTTTAGTAATAGGTACAACTAATATAAACAGAAGGAGTACATGTAAACAGGAATACTACACATAATGCTCTGCAAGAAACAACAAAGAAAGCTTTGAAATTATGCCAATCATTGAAAAGTTTCCTCTTTTTGGCTTATTTTTAATAATAAAGTCTCTTACTAGGAAACATCTTTGTCTGAATAGTGATGCAGCCATGACAGCACTCTCTTGGCAACATTAGTCTAGCACAAAAAAATCCCTGATTAATCACATTATTTTGGTCCCATCGTTATCGATAAATTTTATTTTTAATCTCCATAATATGTTGTTTATTGTGTTTCAATTATTGTATAATTTTATTATTGTTATTATTTCTTTCTGGTAGGTTTTGCACTGTTTTACTTATTAGTTGCTATATTTCGTTTACTTTTTCCCTCTTTTTATACTTAGATTTGTTGTGTTTGAGTCGATGGTCTTTCGAAAACAGTCTTTCTACCTCCACAAGGTAGTAGTAAGGTATGCATATACTCTACCCTCCAGAAACCCCATTCATGAGATTTTACTGGATATGTTATTGTTGTTATAATATATAATTAAATATATTTAATCTTTAATTAATTAAATTATGTATTTTTTATTTCTTTACTTGTGACTCTTTATAAATTTATCATAGTTTTTAATTATTGTACTATTTAAGTAACCATGTCTTTATATTAAGTTTGTATTATTACTTATACCTATAATATAGTTCTAAAAATAGTGCAAATATAAAATATTTCTCACGTAATAAGACTAATAAACAGACATTTTAATTAATTAAAGATTAATATGTATTGAATCATAAATCACAAATAATAAAATTAAAATTTACCAATGAATAAAAATCAAAAGTACTACTCCGTCTTAGCAATCTGTATTTATGCCACAGTTAAGATTTTGAGAGTCAAATTTTTTAATTATAGCTTTAAGTTTTTTTAAAAAAAATTAAAATTTATATATTTGAAACTACAAAAGAAATATTAGAAGTCACAATGATTAATAATTTAAAATATTTAAAGGATATAAAAAAATCACAGTAAAAAAAGAACTTATTTAATTTTAAAATCTAAAAGATATCACATAAATTAAGACGGATGATATATTATCCCTTATTAATTCATAGAATACTATACTACTACTAGAATTTTTGAAAATGAAAGCCATATCATTCCAGGACTATGATTCTGTTGGAAATCACTATAAATAAAAGAGTGATCCTCATCAAATGTCTAGCCAAAGATAACAAATTAAATTAATTTAATACAATATCCACCACTGAGAAATTGTAGGTCCATCAACTGTTAATAATTATATAGTATATGCCATAAAGATCTCTTGCGGGGCGGGGGGGGGGGGGGGGGGGGGTTATATATTTTTATCAAATGATTAAATAATTAACAATTTCTCCACTTTTATTTTTTGACAAGGTCTTAGGACACACTGATAAGAACATGAGTACTAATTACTAGTCTATATATAAATGCATTTCTAGAATCTGTATAATTATTTTGACCATATCTAATAATATGACAAAAAAGTGTTTCTAGAAAAAAAGACATTATTTTAAAACGTGAGAAGTGGTTCTAGAAAAAAATTGTTTTATATAATGTCTATCACTGAAAATATTGAAGCACTAGAAGCTTATGCCTATATTTGTTTCAACAAATATAGGATGATATCTTCTAGACTTGTGTCGTCAAATTCCCTAAATTAATTTTATTTTGGTATAAAATGCTTATAATAAACAATTTAAATAATTAAAAATAAGAAAAAAATGCAAGAAAACAGGTATTAGTTAGACTAGTATGAGAGTTAGCAAGACAGGAAATTAAAGACCATTAAAAAATGTGATGCAGTGGATATATAGGGCGGCTGCTCCTTCCTTAATCAGATCTCGAGTTTGAGCCTTGGATATGGAAAAATCCTTGATAGGAAGCGCTATCCTCGAATGGCTCTTACAGGATGCGAATCTAGATTAGTCGGATTTCAATACGAATACTAAACACCAACAAGAAACACCCCCCCCCCCCCCAAAAAAAAAAAAAAAAGGAAAGAGATTAATGACTAGTTCTAAAAGGGAGAAAACTACTAATTCAAACGTTTCAAGTCCTAGCAAATGACAGAAATCGAGTTCAATTTTTATATATCGACAACATAAAAGAAATTTATATATATATATATATATATATTATATAAAATAATTATAAATAAATGGTACCTCACAAAAATGGTACCTAATTAACACTATTAAGAAATCACTATTTTTTCATTGAAATTTCTCGCTGAAAATTATTTCTATTTTCACAAATATTTTGATTAAATCGGTGAGAAAATAAAAAAGCAGTAATATTTTTATATGGAAAGATTATAAATTTTCCCACTCTTTCAGAAGAAATCTGTTTACCACATACATTTTCAAGTGAGCTTATTCAATAAAAAATGAATGAAAAAATTATATTTTATACTACAAAATTTCTCATTGATTTGCGATTGAAAAAACTCTTATTTCTAGTAATGTAAATTGCTTCAGATGTGAATTGAAAAATAATGTCATAAATATGTATACCATAATATATAAGTAACATAATCAAATGTCATGAGATTATGATGCATTTTAGAGAACGCAATCCATTAACTTCACGCAAAATCCTCAAAGTACATGTGATGTGACTAATTGGTTCCCACTTGCTCATTATTGGTTTCTTTTCTTCAAAATAAACAAATTATAATAAACAAAACACATACAAGTGGAGGTGTGCTCACACGGTTTTGCCTCATTCCTTCTTTCCTAAGACGCATATTTCTCCAAGAAAGTCTCCTCTCCTCTCCGTCTCAATTTATGTAGTAGTGTGCAATCAAACATGAAATTTAAGAAAAAGATTTAAAATTTATGATCTAAAATAAGTTATAAGCATTCGTATAATTTTAAATTATCTCATTAAAAATTAAAATTTAAGATATTTTTAAATTAAAAA
Source organism: Jaltomata sinuosa (assembly GCA_003996215.1). Lineage (NCBI taxonomy): Eukaryota > Viridiplantae > Streptophyta > Magnoliopsida > Solanales > Solanaceae > Jaltomata > Jaltomata sinuosa. Next base: position 153,747 of record QJPP01002629.1, read on the forward strand.
AAATTATGAGACAGACTAAAAAGAAAAGTATGATGCATTCTTCTATAAATATGAGAAAACACATTCTTAAAGCACATAACAAAAAATGGCATCATCATCATCAACTTCTTCTATTCTTTCAACCTCACTTCTTCCATCCAAACCATTTTTTTCTCAAAGAAGAAGATCATCAACAACACATAAAAGAACAATGACTTTGGCTATGAGAAAAGAAGCACATGATCAAAACTACTATAGTGGTAGGAATGTAGATGAAAACATGATTGTTCTTAGAAAGAGGATTCAAGAAATGAAGATGATCGAGAAGAATTACGAGCAACCAGCTGAATGGATGGATTGGGAGAAGAGTTTTTATGGGAATTATAATTCAACTATTTGTGAAGCCATGGGATTATTGCAATATTTGTTGATGAATACAAGGCCAAGCTTGGCTTTAGGCATGGTTGCACTTGTTGCATTGAGTGTTCCCACATCAACTACAATTGTCCTTTTTCATTTTATAGAATTTACTAAAGGGATTTTGTGTATAAGTTAAAGAAAAGATGAAGAAAAAGAAGAGGGTCTAGTATATGTACGGAATCTTTACGCAAATAGCAGGTCGGATTTATTATTTATTTATTTATTAACTGTCAATTTATACAATGATTGTATTATGCCATGGCTATATTTAATTTAAGTGATTGATTGGACGATTATTTAAGTTAATTCTTCATTTATGGATGTATATGGCTTTAGAAGTGATTCTTTTGATTTATTATTCATCGCCTTGAAGAATGAAGTTTCAATATATATATATTGACATGGTTTAAAATTTGATTCTTTTTAAACTTTTCTTTATGATTTTCTTTAAAAGTTCCATTCATGATAATTGATTGTGTCACAATTTGTGTGCTCTGTGTATCTTCTGGAATGCACCAAATATTCTCCGTATATTGCAGCAGCTGTATCACACTGTACAATAATGTGCTCAAGGGTCTCTTCCTTTGGATTCAATCAACAAACGAATTTACAAACAATTACTCCCTTTGTCTTATTTTATGTGAAGATCTATTATTTGTTGGATCAAAATTGAAAGGGCATCATGCAGAAGCTAATAGTTGTAAACTATCAAGGCGATAAATCAGACGACACATAAAACTATACTAAAAAGCATATTATTGATATATAGGTTTGGTCAAACGACTTACCTATTATGAAAACTAACATTAAAAAATATAAAAGCTATTGAGAGAAAATCTCCCCATAAGCAAAACTTTTTAAAGACTATATTGTGGATGATATTGTGTTATGTTTGAGAAGAACATGCCTTCTATTTATATAATTGCAAGACTTTTCTTTCAAGAAAAGAATAGATATTGCAGAGGGTTCTTTTTCACCAAGAAAATCTTTTCCGTCAAGAAAATCTTTTTAAATTAGAACATAATTGTGTAGAATTCAAATAAGGTAGGAAATTCAGGGGCAAACTCTAACAAATCTCCCTTTGGCCTAAATTTTCTGGTGAAATAATCTTGATCTTTGTTCTTCACATAATCTTCATATATCACTGCTGCTTATCATGATTAAAAGTTGATATGGGTTAAAAATTGAAGCCTTGTGTGTAAGGCCGGCTTAACCACAAGGCCAATAAAGCAATCGCTTGGGGACCCCAAAAAATTGGAGCCTCATTTTTTCTTAAAGATGTACTTATACATATTTATTTTATGAAAAGAATTATATGTACTCATAAATTTGAAAACACATTGTCTTAATCTTGAACTTTCTTTAACACATAATAATTATTATGATATTGATGATTTAGATTTATTTTTTGAATAAAGAGTGTTAGGAGAAATAATATAAGTAAAAGATAATGATCTAATAGAAATACTCAATCAAATAAAAAGACTTTATTCTTTTCCTAATACATATATTGCTTATAGAATAATGTTAACAGTTCCTCCAATTGTTGCCTCAACCTAAATAACCTCTTCAAAACTAAAATTGATAAAATCTTATTTAAGATCAATGTCTCAATTGGTTAATTTTTAATTATGTTTTCAATAATTAACCTCTTCAACCTAAATAACCTCTTCAACACTTGGTTAATTTTTAATTATGTTTTCAATAATGTTCTCAAACGGGTTCTGTTTTCGCAAATGCTTATTTTAGTGCTCATGATGTTATGCTAAGGGGTCTTTTCGGGCTTTCATTGGTCTAGGTTGCCTGTTACATCCAAAATCTCATCTTAGGTCATGAAAAACTTGGTATCAGAGCACAATTCATGGTCCTAGGGTATCTACGAAGCCGTGTCGAGTAGAGCCTTGCTTATAGGTGTGTTATGCACCATACTTATAATCAGGAGGCTATAAAACATTTAGAAAATATTTTTCATTATTTCATACTCCAGATCGTGCGAAAGTGTTGTCCATAAGAAACTTATCCAGATTTCCTACTCTACTTTAACTCTACTGACTACGCCTTATCTTTGAGGTGATAGACATACAAAGCTCAGACTCCTTACGATGTAATCCTATCTTGTTGAGTCATTCAAAAGGTTACAAAACTGCACATGGACTTGAGAGGAGTCCATTAGTGCGTCAAAGTTTATTAATTCCAAGAGTAAACCCCCATTTTCTTGAATCATGCATTTGAGCCAAGGTGGGCCGTGTTTTCAGACCCTTTCAAAAAATTTATTATAGCTGTCATGCTCAAGAGGAAAAGGTATGTGTGCGAGTGTTGGGATAGTATTTTCACCAGTGAGAAAGTATAAACTAGGGTGTTATGAGATGAATAGTGAGATGATCCCAAGGCCAGGGTTATATAAAGTCATGAGTTAGAAGCTGGAGAGTGCAGGTAGTGAGTGATCAAAAAATATAGCTAGATTCTTGTACCCACTAAGTGAGCGATGGAGGCGGTATGCTCGTATGTTGTGAATTTTGGTGTAGCAAGATTTACAAATTTTACAAAATTGATAAAAGAAGAGTGGTTAGTTAAGATATTTTTGAATTATTTGAAATAGGGAAGAAGCTCATGAGGACTTGTTATTGTAGTTGTATAAATTATAGGTTGTGGATGTAAAGATAGGCTGGTTAGGAATTAATAAATTTAGACTCCATTTTGGGGTCTTGAAAGTGGAGACTTAGTGGTGTTTATGGAACTATGAAGCTAGTTTAAATGTATGCATGGGTAAGTAGATGTGATGTGAGAAAGAATAGCGTGCTAATGGGCTATAGTGGGTTATATTACAAGATTAAAATCAACTATTCTTATCATGTAGTTTTAGTAGACCTAGAGTTTCTTGATTTTTTCATCTGATAGTTGTAAGCCTAAATAGCATGCTAAGTTGTGATGTTAACTTTACCTAGTGTTAGGCACTAAGCTTGAGTCTGGTATGGTCACTGAGATAGAAAGGATGATAATTGGGGATTATAATGCTACTTTTATGAGACTGGTCTAGTAGGCTCGACATGGTGCGTGAGAGGTCTAAGGTTGATAACTTAGGGAAGGTTTGAATTTGTAAGCATGATAGATATATGAGAACTAGTGTTGAAGCAGTGAATTGTGGCTAAGACATTAGATGAATAAGAGCCTTAAGTTTATAGGAATAAGTTGTACCCGAGGTAATATATTTTTAGATAGGGTTTTAAGTTGTTATAGATGCTCCTGATTAGTATTCTTGAGTTGCTTTATATGGAAGAGGCTAGGTAGTTATTATTTTGGTTTCCATTGGAATGGAATTGAGGGAATTAGGGATCGAAAGGGACATTGTTGAGCCTATTGGTATACTTTTAAGTTGGGTGGATATGAGATTAGATAAATGCTAGTAGACTAAGGAGTGAAGAGTAGCTTTTTAAGTATTAGAGAACGTGGGTGGGTGTGCCCAAGAGAGTTAAGCTTTGATATTTTGATTATAGAGGTTGGAGTAAGTTAAGAATATTGTCTCTGAAAAGAATGGCCTAGAAAAGAGTTAGTATTTTTTTCAAATATAATGTCTGGGTGAGATTAGCATTCATGTGTATAGTGATACCCCACAGTGTCGTGTGTTGTACTTATAGATCTTTTTACAAAATAGGTCCACAGGTCTAAGGTAGTGACCTTTGCGCTAAGGGGGGAGATGATGAGGTGTTGAACCAAGGAATGTCTTGAGTTTCTAGTGGTGATGAGTTTCAAAAGGGAGTTATGATGCGTGTCAAAGTGACCCATTCTTATTCTAGAATATTCCTTACACTTCAGCTTAAGAGGACGCTCTACCCATGAATTATGCCTTTGAACAATGCCTATGCCTGAGGGTCAAATTTTCTATGCAGTCTCTTTTCAATGCTTTGTCCTTTGAAATGGAAGCGATAGCGTTTTTCAGCGTTGTAAATCTTTCTCTAAGGTTCTAAGGATCCAGGGTCTATGTTATGATGCTCATAATCCATGGACCCATATCTCACATTATGCCCTGTCTTATAAATTCAAGTTTTATGATATGCCCAAAATGACTATTGAGATCATGGAATGTCATGTACATACTCATATCAGACTTCTTAAAATATTCGTGCTTGAGATTTCCTTGCTCTAAGTCTTGTGTACATCCACCCTTGATGGTTATGAATGGTTACTGTAATGACTGGGTCTATCATTATGGGTAGTCCAATCGTGCCAAGTTTTAGAGTTACAAAACGTCGGGTTTGGGAGTTTGAAATTTTGGGCTAGGCTAGCCTCGACCAGTTTTAGAGCGAGGTGGAGTCTAGGGAAATCCGGGTAAGGATTGGTCTGTGTGTCTTGTTTTGAGATATTTTTCCACGTAGCCAAGACATAAAGGAGTCCAGGGGACTTTTTGGAATCGAGTTTGGGCAAGTAGAACTCCCGGAATCGCGTTTGACATGAAAAGGTTATTTCGGGACGTCAAAAAAAGCAGGTGTGTTGTAAAATGGGAAAATTTTGGAGATTTCCTGACATTCTGTCCGTGACGAGTGCAATGGCTCCATCGTAGCGACCTCTACTATAGCAGTGAAAAATACTGCTATAGCGGTGGTCAAGGAGGTCAACATCCACTTAAGACCGCTATAGCGGAAGTCATCTGCTATAGAGGGACCGCTATAGCAGAGCAGGGACCGCTATAGCGGGCCGATGGGATTTTAATGCTGAAACTTCCCCAAAACAGTACAATTTTCTATAATTCATTTTGGGAGAAGGGCTGGGCGATTCCAGGCGTTTTTCTTCCTTTTTTCCGTCGAAATTCTTCCCTAAGGTAAGGTTCTTGTTCCCCAATCTTTGTAATACGTTTCCTATGCGGTAGAATTGCTAAGAGGGAATTTGGGGAAAGGTTGGAATAACCTAGGAATGGTAGAATTCAGGGAAGAAAGAGGATTCCAAGCTTGTATGTTCTTGGCAACTGATAAAAGTATATTTTTATGATCATAGGTTGGTTAATTCTCTATTTTTACCCATAAAAATGATAGAACTAGGAGAATTAACGGTAGAAAAACTCGGGAAAAGAGTGGGATGATCATGGGTGGCCTGGGGTTTGGGGATTTGGTATAATTCAAGTAATGTTCAGGCCTTGTGTGTTAATTGTATGTACTTGTGTGTTGTTTTAGACCAAGAACGAGAAAGGAATCCGGAACATGGGAAAGCTCGGGTTGAATAGAGCTTGGATTCATTTCGAGGTAGGTGATGGCTTATGATTTCTGTGAATGCTGTATATTCACGTGCTTGTATCTAGGTGATTGTATGAATTATATTGCTTAAGAAAGTTGTGTAGAATGTCTAAGTTTCCTACTTTACAGTCTGTGGTTGAACGGTATTTGCTTGTTGGTTTACAAGTTGGGTGTTCATGCATTTGACTATGGATTATTGACATTCGGTTGGCTCAGGTACCACACCTGGTACGGGTATTACAAATGGTTGGTACGGGTACCACGCCTGGTACGGGTATAACTATTGGTTGGCACAGGTACCACGCCTGGTACGGGTTTACTTTTGTTGCATTATTGCATTGTTATTATTGTGTTGCATTGATTGATATTGGTTCCGTGAGTGGACCGGGCTACTTATTTAAATGTGTTATTGGCTTGGTGGTCCTTGAGAGGCCAGGGAAATTCTGGTTAACTGTTGTGTTGGTCTTAGTTTAGGCCAGGTTGTCCATTGACATTTGTGTTGGTCTTGGTTTAGGCCGGGTTGTTCATTGACATTGTGTTGGTCTTGGTTTAGGTCGGTTTGATTCAAGGTACATGTGTGTAGTCTAAAGGGGGTCCCAGGGTGGGTCCGGGCTAGACGGAAAGGTATAGTTAATGGTAAGTGGTTGTGGCTTAGAGTTAGGGGGTGGATTTCATGCGGGAATAGGCTAAGTAGAGACTGGGAGTCTAGGTGTGTCTGTGGCTATTATGCATGTTTTCCATACCTTCTACTTGATATTATTGTACTGCTTATACACTGTTTATTTGGAAACTGACTGATGATCCTTCCAGTACACATTGGTGGTGTACTGATACTGCACTTGCTTGTCTTTTGGTGAGTACAGAAAATCTTCCAGCGGCTGAGACGCGACCTCATCTTTAGCGCCGACGATTTCTGACTTCAAAGGTGAGCTGTTTGATCAAGCTACCTTGGGCTTATCTTTAGAGTTGTAGTCCACTTGTTCCGGACTTGAACTATTTCATATTTTCTTTTGGGGTTGCATCCCCGTATTCTAGATATTGGTAGTATGTTTGGTACATCGACTTTCAGTTCCTAGGAGGGATTTCCGCAGGATTATTAATGGCATAGTTCTTTGCTTATTTAATTTCTATTTTTTTTTTTGTTTGCTAGCTTTAGGCTAGTAGTCTAGGCAAAGGGTTGAACTCTACTGGTTCGCTCATTCGGGGGTTGGGTGGGTGCCACTCACAATGGTCTGAGTCGTGACAAAGATGGTATCAGAGCCTAGGTTCATTGATCTCATCGTACCAAACAGGTCTAGTAGAGTCTTGCAGAACGGTGCGGATACGTCCGTACTTTTCTTCGAGAGGCTATGGGACTTTAGGAAAAACTATCTCTTCCTTCTTTCCTTCGTGCTATAACTCGATTCCAATTGGTATCTGGTGATACAAATTGGTATCTAACCTCGTTCACTCTTCTGTCCGCAGATGGTTACTACAAAGAACAATGGAGCAAGGCCAGCGGTCCCAGCAGTGGGCCTGGCAGTTCGTGGCAGAGGTAGGGGAAGGGACAGGGGACGAGCTGGAGCCGCACCCGCCAGGGGTAGATCTCGGGCTGCTGCTTCACGCGAGATAACCCCTCCCCCCACCTCAGGAGCATGTGGTTGTGGACGTAGAAGAAGTGGTTGTAGAGGATGAAGGGGTTCAGGCGGAGGCGGCACCGGTTGGGGTTGGAGGCCTTCCTACTATGACATCGGAAGCTTTTAAGCAGGCTTGGGATATTCTAAGTGGGTTGGTTGGTGCTGGAGCCATACCCGCAGCTTATGCAAATCAGGCCTTGGATACTCAACCAGCGGTTACTACCTCCTCAGGCCAATGCTAGGCCTAGTAATGATAAGTAATGAGCATTAGATGCTGACTAAGTTCCTTAAGCTGAAACCTCCAACGTTTCAGGGTACAGACAAAGAGGATGCCTATGAGTTCATCCTGGATTGCCATGAGAGGTTGTACAAGTTGGGTATTGTACCTCAACATGGGGTTGAGTTTGTCACTTTACAGCTGTAGGGTGATGTCAAGCAGTGGTGGAAGTCTCATGTTGAGTGTCGGTCTTCTGTTCTACCTCTACTGACTTGGGAGCAGTTCCACGCATTGTTTCTAGAGAAGTACGTTCCCCGTAGTTTGAGGGACTGGGAGAAGGATAAATTTCTGAACTTGGAGCAGGGTAGCATGTCGGTCTCAGCTTATGAGGCTAAGTTCCAAGTGTTGTCTCGTTTTGCTACACAGATGTTGGATTCTGAGGAGGAACGGGTCCGGTTGTTCATCAAGGGTCTGAATAGTGAACTGCAGGTACTGTCAGTGCATATGACTTCTTCAGGAAGGGCTTTAATGATGTGGTGGATTATATGAATAAGATATGGGAGTTAGGCAAGCGGGGCAAGCTAAGGCTTTAGCCAAGAAGCCCCGGAATGAGGGAAATTTTGGTGGTTCATACTCCAGGGGCCAGCATCAGCAGGCTTACCCGGCTCGTCCTATTCAGTCAACTCTACCAGCTACTATAGGTGGTCATTAGGGAGCTCAGTCTTCAGCTCCTAGAGGCCAGGGAGCATCATATGCATCAGCTAGCAGACCTACTCTTGACCGTGGTTGCTTCCATTATGGTGAGATGGGTCACTTTATGAGGGAGTGTCCACGTAGGCATGTAGGTAATCAAGTTCAGCAGCAGACTAGAGCAGTGGTTCCAGCAGGTAGAGGCAGTATTGCTAGGGGTCGTCCATAAAGTGGGCAAGGTAATTTTCAATGAGGCTAGGGAGACCAAGGGAACAACGATGCAGGCAGGGGTGTTGTGCAGCCGGCTCGGGAAGTTGCCCGGATTGATGATTGAGCTCACTGCTATGCTTTTCCAGGGAGGACCGAGGCGGAAGCCTCAAATACAGTGATCACAAGTACCATTCTTGTCTGCGATAAAATGGTTTCGGTATTATTTAACCCAGGTTCTACATATTCTTATGTGTCTGTGAGTTTTGCTTTTGGGCTGAGTTTGACTTGTGATATCCTTGATTCCTTTATCCATGTTTCTAACCCAGTTGGAGAGTCTGTGATTGTGACTCATGTATATCATGACTGTTCTATTGTTTTTGTGGGGTTACATACTTGGGTAGACTTGGTAATTCTGGATATGACTAATTTTGATATTATCTTGGGTATGACCTGGCTATCTTCTTATCATGATGTGTTGAACTGTAACACCAAGACTGTGGCTCTAGAGATTTCGGGTAAGGATAGACTAGAGTGGTAAGGTGTGTACAGGCCTAAGACAGTTAAGATAATATCATTTGTCCAGGCTAGGAAGCTAGTGGGGGGGTGTCTAGCCTTCTTGGCTCATCTCTGGGATGATAGTGTGGAGTCCCCGCCTTCTTGGCTCATCCAGTGGTTTTCGAATTTTTAGAGGTGTTTCCAGCGGACTTGCCTGGTATGCCTCTGGACAGGGATATTGATTTTTGTATTGATTTAGAGCCAGGCACTCATCCCATTTCCATTCCTCCATATCGTATGGCTCCGTTAGAGTTAAGAGAACTTAAGACTCATCTGCTGGAACTCCTAGATAAGGGATTTATACGTCCCAGTGCTTCGACTTGGGGTGCTCCGATTTTATTTGTAAAGAAGGATGGTAGTATACGGATGTGCATAGATTATAGGCAGTTAACCAAGGTGACCATCCGGAATAAGTACCCTCTACCCCGTATAGATGATTTGTTTGACCAACTTTAGGGTGCATTGGTGTTCTCAAAAATTGACTTGAGGTCGAGGTACCATCAGTTAAAGATTAGGCTAGAGGACATTTTGAAAACTGCTTTTCAGACTCGGTATGGGCATTATGAGTTTCTAGTAATGTCGTTTGGTTTGACCAATACGCTGGCAACATTCATGAGTTTGATGAATGGGGTATTTAAGTCCTACTTGGATTCCTTCGTTATCGTGTTCATCGATGATATTTTGATCTACTCTAAGAGTAGGGAGGAGCATGCTAATCACCTTCGTATTGTGCTGGATATTTTGAGGCACCAAAAGCTTTATGCAAAATTCTCTAAGTGTGAGTTTTGGTTGACTTCCGTGGCATTCTTGGGGCATGTAGTGTCAGAAAAAGGGGTGATGGTGGATCCCCCAGAAAATGGAGGTAGTCAAGAGTTGGGTTCGGCCTAGCTCTGTGACCGAGGTGAGGATTTTTGTTGGGCTAGCGGGGTACTACCGGAGGTTTGTTAAGAACTTTGCTTATATTGCTACTCACCTGACCAGGCTGACAAAGAAGGAGGTACCATTAATGTGGTCCGACAAGTGCGAGGAGAGATTCCAAAATCTCAAGACACTTTTGACCACCGCCCATATTTTGTCCTTGCCGGTTGAAGGTAAAGACTTTGTTGTTTACTGTGATGCTTCACATTCTGGTTTGGGTGCGGTGTTGATGCAGGATAGGAATGTGATAGCCTATGCATCCAGGCAGTTGAAAGTACATGAGAGGAATTACCCGACTCACGATTTAGAGTTGGCAACGGTGGTTTTTGCATTGAAAATTTGGAGACACTACCTTTATGGTGTCAAGTGTGAGGTATTCATATATCATCGCAGGCTGCATCACGTTTTCACTCAAAAGGATTTGAATTTGAGTCGGAGAAGGTGGATGGAGCTATTGAAGGACTATGATGTGACCATTCAGTACCATCCGGGTAAGGTTAATATTGTGGCAGATGCAATAAGCCAGAAAACAGTTAGCATGGGTAGCTTGGCTTATTTGGGGGCGTCCAAACGACCATTGGCTAAGGAAATTCAAACTTTGGAGGCCAAGTTCATGCACTTGGGTGTTTCAGATCAAGGTGGGTTGTTGGCCAGCATTGAGGTCAAGGCCACCTTCATAGAGGAAATAAAGGCTAAACAGTTTCAGGATCCAAAACTGGGTAAGTTGCGAGGTAAGGTAATATCTGGGGAGTCCAGAGACGTCATGTTAGACTCTGGTGGAATGTTGCATTTCAGAGAGAGAATTTGTGTTCCTCGGATGGACGATATGATTCAGAAAATCTTGGCAGAAGCTCATGGTTCACGGTACTCAATTTATCCGGGTGTGACTAAAATGTACAGGAACTTAAGGCAGCGTTACTGGTGGCCTGGGATGAAAGAGGACATAGTTGATTTTGTGTCCAAATGTCAGAACTGCTAGCAGGTAAAGTACGAACATCAGAGACCTGCATGACTACTTCAGAGAATGCCAATTCCAGAGTGGAAGTGGGAAAGGATAGCCATGGACTTCGTGGTGGGTCTTGCCAAGACATTGGGGAAGTATGACTCAATTTGGGTCATTGTTGACAGGCTGACCAAGTCTGCTCACTTTATTCCGGTCAGGGTAGAATATAATTCGCAGCAATTTGCTAAGATCGACGTGAAGGAGATTGTGAGACTGCATGGGGTACCATTGTCTATCATTTTAGATAGGGGTACGCAGTTTACTTCTAAGTTCTGGGGTAAGTTACATGAAGAGTTGGGTACACAACTCACTTTTAGCACAGCCTTCCATCCTTAGACTGATGGTCAGTCGGAAAGGACGATCCAGATATTAGAGGACATGCTGAGAGCATGTGTGATGGACTTCGGGGGTCATTGGGACCAGTTTCTACCGTTGTGCGAATTCTCGCACAACAATAGCTACCACTCCAGTATTGATATGGCACCATTCGAGGCACTGTATGGGAGAAACTGCAGATCACCGGTTGGGTGGTTTGAGGAAGGCGATGTAAAGCCTCTGGGCGTAGACTTAGTGACGGAAGTGCAGGAAAAGGTAAGGGGCATACATACCAAGTTGCTAGCTGCTCAAAGCAGGCAGAAGGAGTATGCACACCACAAGGTCCGGGACATGGACTTTCTGGCTGGTGAACAGGCATTGTTGAAGGTGTCACCAATAAAAGGGATTATGCAGTTCGGTAAGAAGGGCAAGCTTAGCCCTCGGTTCATCAGTTCGTTGAAAGTTCTTGAAATTGTGGGGCCAGTGGCTTATAAGCTAGCACTGCCACCTAGTTTTTCAGTCGTTCATCCAGTATTCTATGTATCCATGCTTCAGCGATACCATGGGTATGGTGAATACATCATCAAGTGGAATGAGGTACTTTTCGATAAGGATCTTCGTTATGAGGAGGAACCAATTTTGATTCTTGCTCGGGATGTCCGGAGGTTGAGGACAAAGGTGATTGATATGGTGAAGGTTCAGTGGAAGCATCGTCCAGTTGAGGAAGCCACTTGGGAAACCGAGAAGGACATGCGGGACAAGTACCCTCAACTGTTTGAGGATTCAGGTACTACACTTCCTTCCTTTTATTTTCCTAATTTTGGGTTTGATCATTCGGGGATGAACGATGGGTAAATTGGTATCTGTTGTAATGACTGGGTTTGTCATTATAGGTAGTCCAATCGTGCCAAGTTTTAGAGTTAGAAAACTCTGAGTTTGGGAGTTTGAAATTCTGGGCTAGGCTAGCCTCGGTCGATTTTGGAGCGAGGTGGAGTCTAGGGAAATTCAGGTAAGGATTGGTCTATGTGTCTTGTTTTGAGCTAGTTTTCCACGTAGTCAAGACATGAAGGAGTCCGGGGGACTTTTCGTAATCTAGTTTGGGCAAGTAAAACTCCCGGAATCGCATTTGACGTGAAAAGGTTGTTTCGGGACGTCGGGGAAAGCAGGTGTGTTGTAAAATGGGCAAATTTTGGAGATTTCTGGACATTCTGTCTGAGACGAGTGCAACGACTCCATCATATCGACCTCCACTATAGCGGTGGAAAATACCGCTATAGCGGTGGTCAAGGCGGTCAACATCCACTTAAGACCGCTATAGCGGAAGTCATCCGCTATAGCTGGCCGACGGGTTTTTAATGCAGAAACTTCTCCAAAATAGTTCAGTTTTCTACAATTCATTTTGGGAGAAGCGCTAGGCGATTCCAGGCGTTTTTCTTCCTTTTTTCGTCGAAATTCTTCCCTAAGGTAAGGTTCTTGTTCCCCAATCTTTGTAATACGTTTCCTATGCGGTAGAATTGCTATGAGGGAATTTGGGGAAAGGTTGGAATAACCAAGGAATGGTAGAATTTAGGGAAGAAAGGGGATTTCAAGCATGTATGTTCTTGGGTACTGATAAAAGTATATTTTTATGATCATAGGTTGGTTAATTCTCTATTTTTACCCGTAAAAATGATAGAACTAGGAGAATTAACGGTGGAAAAGCCTAGGAAAAGGGTGGGATGATCATGGGTGGCCTGGGGTTTGGGGATTTGGTACAATCCAGGTAATGTGCAGGCCTTGTGTGTTAATTGTATGTACTTGTGTGTTGTTTTAGACCAAGAACGAGAAAGGAATCTAGAATACGAGAAAGCTCGGGTTGAATAGATCTTGGATTCATTTCGAGGTAGGTGATGGCTTACGATTTCTATGAATGTTGTATATTCATGTGCTTGTATCTAGGTGATTGAATGAATTACATTGCTTAGGAAAGTTGTGTAGAATATCTAAGGTTCCTACTTTACAGTATGTGGTTGAACAGTATTTGCTTGTTGGCTTACAAGTTGGGTGTTCATGCATTTGACTGTGGATTATTGATATTCGGTTGCTCGGGTACCATGCCTGGTATGGGTATTACAAATGGTTTACACGGGTACCACGCCTGGTACGGGTATAATAATTGTTTGGCACTGGTACCACGCCTGGTACGGATTTACTTTTGTTGCATCATTGCATTATTATTATTGTGTTGCATTGATTGATATTGGTTCCGTGAGTGTATCGGGCTGCTTATTGAAATGTGTTATTGGTTTGGTGGTCCTTGAAAGGCCGGGGAAATTCTAGTTAACTGTTTTATTGGTCTTGGTTTAGGCCGGGTTGTCCATTGACATTTGTGTTGGTCTTGGTTTAGGTTGGGTTGTTTATTGACATTGTGTTGTTCTTGGTTTAGGCCGGTTTGATTCAAGGTACATGTGTGTAGTCTAGAGGGGGTCCCAGGGTGGGTTCGGGCTAGACGAAAAGGTATAGTTAATGGTAAGTGGTTGTGGCTTAGAGTTGGGGGGTGGATTTCATGCGGGAACAAGCTAAGTAGAGACTGGGAGTCTAGGTGTGTCTGTGGCTATTATGCATATTTTTCATACCTTCTACTTGATATTATTGTATTGCTTATACACTATTTATTTGGAAACTAGCTGATGTTCTTACTAGTATACAGTGGTGGTGTACTGATACTGCACTTGCTTGTCTTTTGGTGAGTACAGGAAATCTTCCAATGGCTGAGACGCGATCTCATCTTTAGTGCCGACGATTTCTGACTTAAAGGGTGAGCTGTTTTATCAAGCTACCTTGGGCTTATCTTTAGAGTTGTAGTCCACTTGTTTCGGACTTGAACTATTTTGTATTTTCTTTTGGGGTTGCATCCCCGTATTCTAGATATTGGTAGTATGTTTGGTACACCAACTTTCATTTCCTAGGAGGGATTTCTGCAGGATTATTAATGGCATAGTTGTTTGCTTATTTAATTTCTAGTTCATTTTTTTTTCTGTTTACTGGCTTTAGGCTGTTAGTCTAGGCAAAGGGTTGAACTCTACTGGTTCGTTCATCCGGGGGTTGGGTGGGTGTCACTCACGACGGTCTGGGTCGTGACAAAGATAGTATCAGAGCCTAGGTTCGTTGATCTCATCGTACCAAATAGGTCTAGTAGAGTCTTGCCGAACGGTGCGGAGACGTCCGTACTTTTCTTTGAGAGGCTTGAGGCTTTAGGAAAAACTATCTCTTCCTTCTTTCCTTCGTGCTATAACTTGATTTCAATTGGTATCTGGTGATACAAATTGGTATCTAACCTCGTTCACTCTTTTGTCCGCAGATGGTTACTACAAGGAATAATGGAGCAAGGCCAGCGGTCCCAGCAGTGGGCCTGGCAGTCGTGGCAGATGTAGGGAAAGGGGCAGGGGACGAGCTGGAGCCGCACCCGCCAGGGGTGGAGCTCGGGATGCTGCTGCATATGAGGTAACCCCTCCCCCACCACAGGAGCATGTGGTTGTGGACATAGAAGAAGTGGTTGTAGAGGATGAAGGGGCTAAGGCGGAGGCGGCACCGGTTGGGGGTGTAGGTTTTTCTACTATGACACCGAAAACTTTTAAGAAGGCTTGGGATATTCTGAGTGGGTTGGTTGGTGCTGGAGCCATACCCGTAGCTTATGCAAATCAGGCCTTGGATACTCAACCAGCGGTTACTACCACACCTAGGATAGATGCAACTTCGGGCACAAATGACCTCCTCAGGCCAATGCTAGGCCCAGTAATGACAGGTAATGAGCATGAGATGCTGACTAAGTTCCTTAAGCTGAAACCTCTGACATTTCAGGGTACTGACAAAGAGGATGCCTATGAGTTCATCCTGGATTGCCATGAGAGGTTGCACAAATTGGGTATTGTACCTCAGTATGGGGTTGAGTTTGTCACTTTTCAGCTGCAGGGTGATGCCAAGCAGTGGTGGAGGTCTCATGTTGAGTGTCGGTCTTCTATTCTACCTCTACTGACTTGGGAGCAGTTCCAGGCATTGTTTCTAGATAAGTATGTTCCCCGTACTTTGAGGGACCGAAAGAAGGATGAATTTCTGAACTTGGAGCAGGGTAGCATGTCAGTCTCGGCTTATGAGGCTAACTTCCATGTGTTGTCTCGTTTTGCTACATAAATGTTGGGTTCCGGTTGTTTGTCAAGGGTCTGAATAGTGAACTGCATGTACTGTCAGTGCATATGACTTCTTCAGAAAAGGGCTTTAATAATGTGGTGGATTATGTGAAGAAGATAGAAGGAGTTAGGCAAGCGGGGCAGGCTAAGGCTTAGCCAAGAAGCCCCGGAATGAGGGAAATTTTGGTGGTTCATACTCCAGAGGCCAGCATCAGCAGGCTTACCCGGCCCGTCCTATTCAGTCAACTCTGCCAGCTACTACAGGTGGTCGTCAGGGAGCTCAGTCTTCAGCTCCTAGAGGCCAGGGAGTGTCCTATGCATCAACTAGCAGACCTACTCTTGACCGTGGTTGCTTCTATTGTGGTGAGATGGGCACCTTTAAGAGGGAGTGTCCACATAGGCATGCAGGTAATCAGGTTCAGCAGTAGACTAGAGCACTGGTTCTGGCAGGCAGAGGCGGTAATACTAGGGGTCGTCCACAGGGTGGGCGAGGTAATTTTCAGGGAGGCCGGGGAGACCGAGGGAATAGCGGTGCAGGCAGGGGTACGGCACAGCCGGCCTGAGAAGTTGCCCCAAATTGATGATCGGGCTCACTGCTATGCTTTTCCAGGGAGGATCGAAGCCGAAGCCTCAGATGCAGTGATCACAGGTACCATTCTTGTCCGCGATAAAATGGCTTTGGTATTATTTGACCCAGGTTCTACATATTCTTATGTGTCTGTGAGTTTTTCTTTGGGGCTGGGTTTGACTTGTGATATCCTTGATTCCCTTATCCATGCTTTTACCCTAGTTGGAGAGTCTGTGATTGTGTCTCATGTATATCGTGATTGTTCTGTTGTGTTTGTGGGGTTACATACTTCGGTAGACTTGATAATTCTGGATATGAGTGATTTTGATATTATCTTGGGTATGACCTGGCTATCTCCTTATCATGTTGGGTTGAACTGTAACACCAAGACTGTGGCTCTAGAGATTCTGGGTAAGGATAGACTAGAGTGGGAAGGTGTGTACAGGCCTAAGCCAGTTAAGATAATATCATTTGTCCAGGCTAGAAAGCTAGTAGGGAGGGGGTGACTAGCCTTCTTGGCTCATCTCTAGGATGATAGTGTGGAGTCCCCGCCTATTGAGTCAGTTCCAGTGGTTTTCAAATTTTTAGAGGTGTTTCCAGCAGACTTGCCTGGTATGCCTCCGTATAGGGATATAGATTTTTGTATTGACTTGGAGCCAGGCACTCGTCCTATTTCCATTCCTTCGTATCGTATGGCTCCGGCAGAGTTAAGGGAACTTAAGACTCAGCTGTAGGAACTCCTAGATAAGGGATTTATACATCCCAATGCTTCATCTTGGGGTGCTCCGGTTTTATTTATAAAGAAGAAGGATGGTAGTATGCGAATGTGCATAGATTATAGGCAGTTAAACAAGGTGACCATCCGAAATAAGTACCCTCTACTCCGTATAGATGATTTGTTTGACCAACTTCAGGGTGCATCTGTGTTCTCAAAAATCGACTTGAGGTCGAGGTACCATTAGTTAAAGATTAGGCCGGAGGACATTCTAAAAACTGCTTTTCGGACTAGGTATGGGCATTATGAGTTTCTAGTAATGTCGTTTGGTTTGACCAATGCGCCGGTAACATTCATAAGTTTGGTGAATGGGATGTTTAAGTCTTACTTGGATTCCTTTGTTATCGTGTTCATTGATGATATTTTGATCTACTCTAAGAGTAGGGAGGAGCATGGTAATCACCTTTGTATTGTGCTGGATATTTTGAGGCACCAAAAGCTTTATGCAAAATTTACTAAGTGTGAGTTTTGGTTGACTTCTGTGGCATTCTTGGGGCATGTAGTATCAGAAAAGGGGGTGATGGAAGATTCCCAGAAAATAGAGGCAGTCAAGAGTTGGGTTCGGCCTAGCTTTGTGACCGAGGTGAGAAGTTTTATTGGGCTCACGGGGTACTACCGGAGGTTTGTTAAGAACTTTGCTTCTATTGCTACTCACCTAACTAAGCTGACACAGAAGGAGGTACCGTTCGTGTGGTCCAACAAGTGCGAGAAGAGCTTCCAAAAGCTCAAGACACTTTTGACCACAACCCTTATTTTGTCCTTGCCGGTTGAAGGTAAAGACTTTGTTGTTTACTGTGATACTTCACATTCTGTTTTGGGTGCGGTATTGATGCAGGATAGGAATGTGATAGCCTATGCATCCAGGCAGTTTAAAGTGCATGAGAGGAATTACCCGACTCACGATTTAGAGTTGGCAGCGGTGGTTTTTGCATTGAAAATTTGGAAACACTACCTTTATGGTGTCAAGTGTGAGGTATTCACAGATCATCGCAGTCTGCAGCACATTTTCACTCAAAAGGATTTGAATTTGAGGCAGAGAAGGTGGATGGAGCTATTGAAGGACTATGATGTGACCATTCAGTACCATCTGGGCAAGGCTAATGTGGTGGCAGACTCATTAAGCCGGAAAACAGTTAGCATGGGTAGCTTGGCTTGTTTGGGGGGGTCCTCGAATATGTACTAAATGAGTTTTAAAATCCTTTAAAATGGTGGAACTAATGATGTATGGTCTTATGAAAGGGTACAACATAATATGTATGACTTGCAAGTCTTGGTATGACGATACCAATTTAACGGATGCTTTACGAATGATAATTGTCTCTTAAAGAATGTTTTACTTATTATTTTAAGAAGACTAAAACATGGACTTAAAGAGAATTAGATGGTTAACTGAGGAGAAGTGAGTTCAAAAGGCTCATTTTCCGAAACCTATATTTTGCCGACGTAGGGAATGGTTTGCTCCTTAATTGGACGACCTTATGTTTCTCCTCTACGAGGATGGTTTATGTAGGCCTTTATGCTATTATATACAGAAAAATCCCGATTCATGCTGCAAATGTAGATTGGGGCTCAATCGATCGAGCGTTGATAGGATCCACATAGCCCGTGGTGTATTATGTATGACATGTCGGTTAAACCATCTAGTTCAGAAGTAATGTAAATGAATGGTGTTCTTGAAATATTTTGAGTACTTGTCCCATATTCTGTTTTCTATTATGATTTACGTTACATTTCTTATGACTTGCTTTATAAACTGTATTGTCCCTTCCCTTCGGTTGCTTACTAGTACTCGTCTTACTGAGTGCCCTCGGATGCTACATCATTTCATGATGTAGGTTCGAGACACTTTCTCACAGTTCTGTGTAGCGTCAGGATGGTTCGGGACAACATTAGCAAGTGGTGAGCCCTCCATCTTTTGGAAGACATTTTAAATCCTTATTGTTAAACCTTGGCTTCCATTTTATGGTATTGTCGGGATCATGTCCTGGCATAGATGTTTCATTCTTATGTTAGAGACTTCGTAGACCTATGTAGATGTTGTTTAAATGTTTTGTTCCCAACACTTGGTTAATTTTTAATTATATTTTAAATAATATTCTCAAATGGATCTTTTTTCCGCAAATGCTTATTTTAATGTTCATGATGTTATGCTAAAAGGCCTTCCGAGTCTATATTGGTCTAGGTTTCCCATTATGTCTAGGATCCCACCCTAGATCGTGACAATGAATTTGATAATTGAAAAATATTATACCATGAATGTGCAACTTACAGCCATGGGTATGGAGAAAAAGTAGGAATAGAAGGAAGAAGAAGGAAAAAACTAAAATAATAATAATTAAAAAATTAAAAAAATAGTGTTAAACACATGTTAGGCACGTGTATAACATTCTTGTACTCTTATTTGGATTTATTTCGAGAAGAGGATATTAATTTCACTTTAAATTAAAATAGGGGTATATAAACGCTCATAAAATTAAAATGTTAAAATTAAGTTAAAGTGAAAATATAACTACAATCCCGGCTACTCACTCCTTCTCAAATAGTCATCAAAGTGAGAGATCTTGATATTCTTTCCGGCTTTCTAAGAGATGCCGAAAAATAATAAGATGACCAGTTATCCCACCAAAAAAATAATTGTTTGAGCTTTTTTTATGTGATTGAGAAAGTGAGACTTTCTCTTAAAAGGCATGTGACTTTTCTCCTCCTCCTCCTCCTCCTCCTCCTCCTCCTCCTCCTCCTCCTCCTCCTCCTCCTCCTCCTTCCTCCTCTCCTCCTTCCTCCTACTCCTCCTACTCCTCCTCTCCTCCTCTCCTCCTCCTCCTCCTCCTCCTCCTCCTCCTCTCCTCCTCCTTCCTCCTTCCTCCTCCTCCTCCTCCTCCTCCTCCTCCTCCTCCTCCTCCTCCTCCTCCTCCTCCTCCTTCTACATTGTAAAAGCAATGCCGTGATGAGCTTTTGCATCTTAATGTTACCACTATTTTAGTAAAGATATCGTATTTTATTATGAGAGGAAATAATCTCATACCTCGAATATAGTGAGAAAATCAAATTTTGAGAGGACACAGTGAATTTTATGGACTCGAAATTATAATTTTAGTTTAAAATTAATTTTTTTTGTATATTTTATTTTTGGAGACTAAAATTTTCATGATTTTGTACTCTATTTGAAGAGTAAAATTCTTGTGATTTTTCTATTCTAATTTGTTACTTAATTTAAAGATTATAAAAAAAATTCATCATGTTATTAAATTTGTCGTGATCCAAAATCTCATCAGGTCTGAGGGCACCTACCATCTCCCTAGGTGAATCTCGTTTCTTTATTAATTATTTAAGAGTTTAAATAATGTGAAAATAAGCAATTAACTAAGTGCAAAATAAAAGAGTCCAAATCTAAATCAACCCAAGACATGGTTACACCAGTACAAGAACATCTACGAATATAAAACAAGTTTAAAAAAGCTAAAACAATTGTCTAAAAGAAAATTAAAAAAAAATATAAGGAGTCTCTAAAATTCAAAATTATTAAAGAGAAAGCAATTCACTCTGAATACTAGCTACAAGTCTCGATCATAAGCAACAAGTAAAGTACCACTATACATGGCTCAGTTTCTGCACATAAAAAGTGTTAAGTATAGAATGAGTATGAATAATACGTGTACTCAACAAACTTTGATTAGTAACTCTTTCTAGAAACGATAACGAGAGATATTATCTCCTAACAGTTTCTTTTTTTTACAAGTATAATTATATCATAAAATAAATCAGTATAAAAAATAAAATCTGTATTTTTAAAAAATTAGTTATACCACTGATAATATTATAATGTGATTCAGATGTATCAAGTCAAATCAATATCACAATCATCTCAACACTTCAACATTAAATTAATATGAAACGCAATTAAGATAAAATGGAATGGAAGGTAATGTACTAGCCAAGAACCTATATACACCTGCTTCCTGGTCGGATAGTTGGGACCATGAAAGACTCATGAGGTCAATATATTCGACAAAATCAATTTCCACCAGCATTATATCACTCGCCAGGATCATTTTTCATTAACATAATGTCATTCGCCAGAGTCATTTTTCATTGGCATAATACTACTCTCCGAAATTATTTTTCATTAGCTTTGTATATGATGTCACTTGACAAAATCATTCTCTATCGGCATAGTAAGATATGAGTTTCGCAAATAATTGGGCAATATCAATCAAGAATTATCATACAACAATAAGAGTGGCATGAATATGTATACATAAACATAAATAACATGAGTTCATTAATCGATCCTATAACCAAGGGTCATCAAGTCACAATCATAAAATGGATCAATGAACCTAGAGCTGAGTTTTTTCTTCTTTCAAAACTTCATAAAATCCTTCTTAGGTGATTCTTTCAACATAACCTTCTCTGCAACCATGAATTCTAGATCACGAATCTTTCAATATTCGTAACTCTTTTGTCTATTCTAGGTTGTGAGGAGTCTATCCTGAATCATTTTAACCTTGTCTAAGAAATCTCTTAGCAGTTTTATACCCCAAGATCTGAATGCGGATGCATCAAACTAACCCATCATAGAACGACATCTATTACTATGCAAAGCCTCAAATGAGGCCATGTGAATACTGAAATATAACTATTGTTATAAGCAAACTCCGTCAACGATAAAAATTGGTCCCAATGACCATCAAATCAATCACACACGCCCCTGACATATGGTCCACACTTGAATAGTCCACTCAGACTGGCCATCTATCAGTGAATGAAAAGTTATGCTAAGCACCACCCGAGTACCCAACTTCTTTTGCACAGACTTAAAAAATTGGACGTAAACTGAGTACCTCGATCCGAAATGATGAAAATGAAAATGCACTATCCCCTAGATGTAGATCCTAGCCAATCTCTCCTCCATTTATGAAGTTTGAACTAGTACAAAGTAGGCTGATTTGATCAATTTATCCATGATGAACCAAATAACATCAAATTATTTCAAAGTATGTGGAAATCCTATCATAAAATTGAGAAAATTGCCAAATACACTCTTAATCTATGCGTCAATTTTCAATTACACACCTATACTTCACGGAAATTATACTACCCCCTAAATATTTTAAAAGTGGTACCCCCTTAAAAATACATACCTAGATTTATATTAAGTAATGATGTGCATGCGTCTGCCACGTAATATTGCCTTTTTTATAAATTATTTTTATTTTTTTCTTTATTCTACCTTTTCCTTTTATATCCCTTTTCGCTGTTTCTCTTTCCTTTTCCATTAAGTTTTTTTATTTTCTTTTTCTTTTTTCTTTGACTTCTGCCATTGTTGTGGAACCAAAAGCACATTTGCTTCTTTTTTCTTCTTTGTTCATCACTTTTGTTGTAAATTATTTTCTATTTTTTATTTTCTTTTTCATAATTTTAGTGAAGTTTCTTTTCCCTTATCTTCAGACCATGTTTATTTCTACAAACCCAGAAATAATTTTTTTTGAAGATCAATTTTTTTCATTTTTCTCACCAAATAATACATCAATTTTTTTAAATCAAAGCCACTGATCAGTGATAAATAAAAAAATAATAAATTTAACATGAATAATTTTGTGTTCCAATGCTTCATAATCATATAATTGTGCAACGTCATGGCTTCAATACTGAGGCAACAACGATGGCTGACTTGTGATGAAGAATAAACAGAGAAGTGATGGCGACAGCGGCTAGAGGGGTGGGTAGCAGAGACTAACGATTTTGAATTGAACTTGGAGATTGTCTTGGTTGAAGTGGGGTGAATGACAACATGGTATTTGGTATGCAATATTATCTACACGGAAAGAATCATGATTTTTTTATCTTTGGTTCTTGATTTTTTAATTCTTAAAATATGAGAAAAATTTGGGCTAGATTTTGGGGGAAATTGGGCAATGGGAGAAGGGAAAAGGATGAGGGATTTAAATGGGGAGGAAAATGGAGGAAGGTGAAGAAGAATGGACAAGTGATGGTTTCGGTGGAAATGGTGATGGGGGTGGCGGCTTAGGGATGATGAATGGTGGAGATTTATGGTCTATGTTGCTATGAAGAAGAAGGAGAATAAATAATAAAAATAATAATGATAAAAATATATATTTATGAAAAAAAATATTAAAAATAGAATTTTAATAATTGTTTTTCGTGCTCTTTCTCAAAGAGAGTGAAACACAGTTACTTTGCCACATAAGCATTTGAAGAGGTAATAATTTCAGTTTTAAACAATTTAAGGGGTTGATAGGACCTTCGTAAAGTTAAAGTGTATAGTTGAGAATCCGACTATATGTTAGGGGGGCATTTGATTATTTTCTCCATAAAATTCATGACAATCTGCTCTCATTTCCTTTCAGGCATAGGCATTGTCTGAGTCATACCACTTGATCTCTGGTATTCATACTTCACCTGTCAGAAGTTCAAACATCGAGAGACATACTCTACAATGTCTCTTTTCCTTTGGCACCACCAATAATGCTCCTCCAAATCATAATACGTTTTTGTTGCTCCCAGATAAATAGAATATCTAAAGCTATGAGCCTTTATCATAATGATGGTATCCTATAAACACAAATTTTTGCTATTTTTTGCCTATTATTTACTATATTTTAATTGAGTTTGTGTTAATATATGATGAGTTTATACTCATATCACGTGTTTTATTATGTAGGACGTGTTTCCAAGCTAGTTAATAAATTTAAAGTTAAAACAAATGATTTAAAATTTTAAAGTTTGAGTAGACGTCCAAGAAATTAATGAATCAGAATTAAGTTTGAAATTCGAGGATCGAATGCACACACAAAAAATAGAAGAAAAATACTCAAGAATCAAGATCGCGAAGTGGTCCATCAGAGTCGTGATGCTTGACGTGCAGCACTTGGACATTCTCCAAGAATTGGCAAAAGGCAACTAATATGCCTAATATTCTCTCATTCCTAAATAATCTTTTTAGCTCGCCAGAGATGTCACACCCTTTAAGTGATGGGAGAAGAGTTTTTTCAATTTAAGTGATGGTATCGAATAGGGATTAATTTATGTACAGAGTCGTCACTTGAAATTGAGTTATGATGTTTCAAGTCACCTTTTTGAATTCCTAATCAAAAGGAAATGACTTTATATTTTTTTGGTCTGCGAAAATAAAAGACCGGGTAAGAAATTTTGTTGACCGAGGGGAAGGTATGAGGCACCCCGAGTCCCGTGGTTCTAGCACGGTCGCTTTTATCGACTTATACTTAGCTTAAATTAATTTTTGGATAAATTGTGTTGCAAGCCATGGTTTGCTCACCTTTTTAATTATTGAACTTCTATCGGTCCTAACTTAGATGCGTAATCGCATTCTTGATCTAAATTAATGAGAATAATTATTAATGATTTGGTCAAGGTGCGTAACCGCATCCTTGAAATTTGATTTTTACTATTTGATTAATTATTTACTTATTTTTAAAGTGTCTCAAGAAAAAGGTGCGTAACCGCATCCTTAATCGAAACGAGATTTTATTATTATAATTATTTATTGTGCCTAAAGCTCGTCTAGCATTGGAGGCATTTGTTCGTCTCTTACAAACTCGAGACAATTTGTTCTTTCCTTTTTCCCTATCACCCCTCTCTCCTTTTCACGACGAGTTTTAGAATCAGTAGCTTGATTAATGATAAAAAATAACTTAAACCGAACCCCTTCTATTCTAGAACAAGCAACGAAACCAAGGACCAACTTAGAAACCGGAAAGCAAATAAACTAAAGACCAAATCTTTTATCAAATTTAGTGAGGGAGTAACGAGAAAGATGACTTTCAACGGACTCAAACAACCAGCCCAAGACCATTCCATTAATAAAAACGCAGCGCTTAAAGACACCTCGGACAACAATGTGAGATGGTTTTTCCAGTAAAATTCTTTGAGCAAAAATAAATATGAAAAAAAAACGTTAAAAATCACGTTTCCATTCAACATCTGTCTAAACCTACAAGAAAAGGTTTAATGGTTACCTTTTCCACGTCAAAAAGAAAGCGAAGCTAGTAATCTACAGATTTCCAAGAGTTAGTGAATGCTAAACTCTTACAGGATCGAAACCGAAGCCAACAAACAAGAACGCAAAACTCGGACTCCAACCACGAACCTTCAAAATTTCACTGTTTTCTCTCCCTTTTTTTTTCACTGTTTCTCTCGTCTCCTTGTGTTGATCTCTTCTCTTCACTTTTTCTTTTTGCTACTGTGCATGTTATATAGTAGGTGTGTGTGTGAGTTATAAGTGTTGTGTATGCGTGTTTGCTAGAAATAAGGAACGTGAGGGAAAGGGATTAGGGTATACTTGTCAAACGGGCCGGTCTTGCAGATTGCCGAGTTCAGGGGTTGGGCCGGTACGGTCCGAGCTGTATTGAGCAAAATGCTCAGTCAGCCCAGCCCAGGTCCGTCACCCATTTTTAGACCGGGTTTCACGGGCAGGTCCGATCTAATTATGTGGGCCTTCATGGGCCGGGTTTGGGGGCCAGTCCATGGGTTTCACCTTTTTTTTTAAAATTTTAAATTTAAAAATTGAGTTCTAATCATGTAATATAGTGTTATCAATTTTAAAGTGTGATATAATTTTAATCGTTTTAAATTTAAAATTTCAAATTTGAATTATATATTTATATTTTATAATAATATAGTGTACTAGTGTAGTAATATTTTATATTTTATAATCATGTAATTTGAAAATATGAAATTTGAAATTCAAAAATTTAAAATTTAAATTTCTAAATCCAAACACTCCAAACTTCAAATTTCAAAGTTAAAGTTCAAATTTTAATGCATTGAAAGTTGAAATTTCAATTTTCAAAGTTGAAATTTAAAATTTGAATTTTGAAATTCAAATTTCAAAACTTCCTATCTTCTCAAAATATTCTCCATCTATAAATAATACTACATTCCAAACACTCCACCTTTTTTTTTATTTTAAATTTAAAAATTGAGTTCTAATCATGTAATATAGTGTTATCAATTTTAAAGTGCGATATAATTATAATCGTTTTAAATTTTAAATTTTAAATTTGAATTATATATTTATATTTTATAATCATATAGTGTACTAGTGTAGTAGTATTTTATATTTTATAATCATGTAATTTGAAAATATGAAATATGAAATTCAAAATTTTAAAATTTAAATTTCTAAGTCCAAACACTCCAAACTTCAAATTTCAAAGTTAAAGTTCAAACTTCAATGCATTGAAAGTTGAATTTTGAAATTCAAATTTCAAATCTTTCTATCTTCTCAAAATATTCTCCATCTATAAATAATACTACATTCCTCTTCATTTTTCACACAATTCTCACATATTTTCTACTTTCTACTTAGACACAAGTTTATCATTTTATTTTAAATTTTAAGTTTCAACAATTCAACTTGATTTCTTTCATCTTTCAAAATTTTCATGGATAATAATCCATCTCCACCTCCACCTCCGCCTCCACTAATTTTTCCATGGAAATATTTTCACAAACAAGATAATCAAGTTCAATGTCAAATTTGTGGTAAAATATTTAATTTATTCGGTATAAGGAGCACCGGTATTATGTTTAGACATTTAAATCGCGAGCACATGGATGAAATTTGAATGTACTTAGTTTGTATATTTTTAATTTCTAATCATGTAATGTTAGCAATTTAAGTTTCTATGTTTTTAATTTCTAATTATGTAATTTTATCATTTTATGTAAGTTTGTATGTTTTAATTTAAATTTAAGTTATAACTTTGTATGCTATCAACATAGCTTCTATACCTTGTGAATTTGAATTTCAAAAATATTATTTGTTGACAAATATCTAAATGAATTAAAAAATTAAAAGAAATTGTAGTGTAATGTTATTAATTTTAAAATTTAAAATTTAAAATTTAAATTTGATTAATAGTATAATATTCACAATATGATATACATATGATATATAAAAAATATATACATATAACAGATATATACACGATATACATATGATTATATATGAATATTCACAATATGATATACATATGATGTATATAGAATATTCACAATATGATATACATATGATGTATATAGAATATTCACAATATGATATACATGTGATGTATATAGAATATTCACAATATGATATACATATGATGTATATAGAATATTCACAATATGATATACATGTGATGTATATAGAATATTCATAATATGATATACATATGATGTATATAGAATATTCACAATATGATATACATATGATGTATATAGAATATTCACAATATGATATACATATGATATATATATATAGAAATATTCATAATATGATATACATATGATGATATATAGATATATATAGATAGAATATTCACATATGATGTATATTTCCAATATGAGATAACATATGATATATATAGAATATTCATATAGAATATTCAACAATATGAATATTCACATATATGATATAGATATGCACAATATGGATATATTCACATATATGATATACATAAGATGTATATAGAATATTCACCAGTATGATATTATAGAAATATTCACCAATAATGATATAACTATGATATATATAGAATATTCGTATAGAATATTCGTATAGAATACTTCCGTATAGAATATTCGTATAGAATACAATTCAATATGAAATAATAACACAATATGCATATAACATATGATGTATCTAGAATACTTCACACTATGATATACATATGATATATATATATAGAATATTCATATAGAATATTCACAATATGATATACATATGATATATATAGAATATTCACAATATGATATATACACGATATACATATGATATATATAAAATATTCACAATATGATATACATATGATGTATATAGAATAGATATTCACAATATGATATACATATGATATATATAGAATATTCACAATATGATATATACACGATATACATATGATATATATAAAATATTCACAATATGATATACATATGATGTATATAGAATATTCACAATATGATATACATATGATATATATATAGATATTCACAATATGATATACATATGATATATATAGAATATTCATATAGAATATTGACAATATGATATTCATATGATATATAAAAAATATATACATATAACAAATATATACTAATTATAAAAATATATATAAAATATATATAAAATAGATGATAGACAAGAATTAAAAATTAAATTTTATGAGAGAAAAAAAATTAAAAATGCAAAGACTCAATGAGCCTTTGACTTTATTAAAAATATAATGATTGAAAAATGAAGTTGAAATTCAAAGGTTACAAATACTTTTCTCCAACTTCATAAACTAAAACAGTAAAACTAGAAAATGAAAATTTAATAGATAAATTGAGAAATCTACATATTTCGAATCATTTTCTCTAATTCCTCCGTATTAACATGGGCAGGAATGGGATCATAATTTTCAAAATCAACAACTCCATACGCTGGACTTGATTGTGTTGAAGGATCTCCAATTGACATTATTTCTTCAAGTGGTTCTTCTTCATCCGGTTCAATTGTCATTCCTTGATTTCTTCGCTCCGCTCTAATCCAATCTCTGAGGCAAACTAAAACATTCATGACATTGCTTCCTAATGAGTGTCGATTGTCTCCGAGCTGCTGCCTTCCTTGACTAAATGCGCTCTCTGATGCAACGGTTGACATTGGAACATTTAACACATCTCTAGCCAATGTTGAAAGTACGGGATGTTGTCTTTGATTGTTCTTCCACCACTCCAGTGTTGGAGTTTTATTTTTATAGTCCTCCACGGGTGATCTCAAATATAAATTAAGCTCATCGCGATTTATGCTTCCTTGCGCTGTAGACTGTAATCTTGACCAAACAGATAAATTAGTTACACCATAAGCAAGCACACCTTGTGCCTGTCTTTTGGAAGATGATGGTTCGTTCGAAGGATGAGATAAAGGAGCATTATGAGTTGGTGTAGCATTATTAACTAAGGTAACATAATGATTAAATAAATTTTCCATGTAAATATTCGCATTAATAGTAGCATCAGATATAATAGGTACTTCATCATTCTTAATTTCTAAATTTTTATAAATCATAGAAAAAAATTCACACATATTAACAAATTTCATACATGGATTTAAAATAGCACCAACTAAGTAAATAGATGGAATCGAAAAAAAATATTTTTTGAATTTTTCGATCATTTTAGTGATAGCTTCCGAGTAACCTCTTTTAAGCTTATATTCACTAAGCAATATAGAGAGATCGGCTATATAAGCTAAAATATTAGAAGCAGTAGGATAATAAGCACCGAAAAATTCAACAGTAGCTAAATAAAATGAGTTTAAAAAATCAACAACATCTTTAATTTTTCTCCAATCGGCTTCTTGTAACATAAGTTCAGGAAGTTCGCTAGCATATTGGTTAAAAGTCGTAATAATAGGAACTTTATAAATATAGCAAGTATTTAAAAAATTAAAAGTAGAATTCCACCTAGTATCTATTTCTTCAGGCATTTATTTTGGTCTAAGATTATTGTCCTTACATTTTCTTTTAAATTCGGTAAGTTTAAGCTTTCTATTATTTCCTTGAATAAAGCCAACTGCATGCCTATTTTTTTCAATCACAGGTTCAAAAAAATCAAGACCATCTTTTACAATTAGATTATATATATGACAAGCACACCTAACATGAAAAATTTCTACACACGGAGGAGTAAACATAATTTTTAAATCATCAATAGCAGCGGTGTTGTTAGATGCATTATCAAAAGCCATACATAAAACTTTTTCATTAAGACCATAATAATCTGTAACCACTGAGTTAGATTTAGAAATAAAATCTGCAGTATGCCTACGATCTTCATCATATCGAAATGCCAAAATACGTTTTTGCATGAAAAAATTACTATCTATCCAATGACAAGTAATTGTTAAATAATCATTTTTATTAACCGCACGACCAAGATCAGAAGTAAGAGAAACTCTACATGGAAGATTTGTTAATAACCAACGTATATAAAATACATATTGTCCATGTAGTCTAAAAATATCTGATCGACAAGTACTTCTAGGAATACCGGTAAACATTGGGTTATAAATTGATTGTATGTAATGAACAAAAGCATCAGAAGAAGCAAACGTGAAAGGCAAACAACCCAATGCAATTATTTTAGCTAACTCTTCATGATCTTTCTTTTTATTATACGTCCCAACTAATTTACCGGTATGTGGTTCATTTTAGTTTGTCTATATGTTTCACCAGCCCCACCTTGTTTTAAAAGTTCTTCCCAACCTACATGATCGATTCTCAAATGTCTCATCAATTGACCCGTCCCTCCGGAATTACCCCTGGTCTTATGCTGATATTGTTTATGACAAAGATTGCATTCAACAAGAGTTGTTCCTTCTAATTTAGTATAAAAATTCCATGCAACACTAGTTAATTTACGGGGCTTTCTAGGTCGTGGAGGAAGATTAGGAGTACGAGATTGAGCATTATCAATAACGGGACTAGTGGGTTCATCATCATCACCATCATCATCACCATCATCATCATCATTATTATTTTTATGTACACTTACGTCAACTTCATTTTCTTCTTCAATTCCATAATTTTCTTGTGCCTCAAAATAATTCATATCATGTGCACCCACAGGAATATCTCGTTCTCCTATCTCACTAGGTGATGGTGGAGGCATACGAGAATAATTATTTCTACCGCTTGTACTACCTCTGCCAGAAGTGATTTTTTTTCTTACTACCACTACTACTTCCGGGACATAAAATTTTAACACTTTTACCAAGTTTTCTTACTTTATCCATTTTATAAATTAAATTAATAAATATTAAATACGCAAAAATTAATACAAAAATATATTCAACAAACAATATACTAATTAAAAGTAAGAGATAGAACGATTATACCAAATTATCGGAGACAAACAAGTAATTAAGCAACCGTAAATTGATGAATTGAACACTTGAACTTTTTCCAACTTGATGTTGTTGATAGCAAAATAATAAAGTAGATATTGCTAGAAATCAAGAGAGAAAATCAGAAAATTGAGAGATAATGAGAAGTATTTTGTAATAAAAATGATGAAATTTAGAAGGTATTTATATATGAAAAATGGGTGAATTTTTAAAATGGAGAAGAATTGAACGTTGGCCCAAACGGCATTGTAACCGTTGGACCAACGTTCAACAAAGGCCTGCCAACTGCCAAGGCTATTATATTGAATTGTGAATTGTCATGTTGATATTCAACATAGCCTGAAAAGGCTATTATAGAGGCTAGGGCCTGCCAGCGGCGCACAACAGGCCGATTGACAGCGGCCCATGTGGCCTGTCAGCCCAAATCAAAAAAAATAAAAAAAAATTTAACTTACCCGGGCCGGTCCGGTCCTGTGCACCGGTGGGCCAGGTCCGGTCTCAGAACTGGGCCGGTCTCCCGGGTTGCCAGGCCTGAACGGCCCAACCCACGTTCCGGCCCACGAACCCGTTGTCCTTATTCCGGTCTTGGGTCAAGCGGTCCGGTTCTCTATTTGGGCCGGTCTTACTGGTCCGGTCCGGTTCTCTATTTGGGCCGGTCTTACTGGTCCGGTCCGGGTCAGACCGGCCCAATTGACAGATTTAGATTGGGGGGGAGGTTAGGCTTAATTTGAGAGTTTTAAGGGGGCTAGCAGATGTGGGGAGTTAGGTTTTTAGTTGAGGATTTGTAGGGAGAAAAAAACGTGGGAATTAATTAGGGTTAGATATAAGTGGGGGTAATGTTTAGGGGAGTCTTTATCTTCTTCTTTTTTTTAAAAAAAAAACTTTGATTATATGCCTATTTAACACATATATGCGTACATACTTATAAAACTATTAATTAATTAATTTTACACTAATAAAATAAAGAAAAGTTAAATAGCTACTCTAAAAAAAATACTAAAATTACTAGTTTATTCGATAAAACCTAAATTTAAAGAATATATATATATATATATATTTTGAAAATTCCCTATTATTTGAAAAGTAAAACAACAAACTTATCCTAAAATATGACTCTATTTTTTGGTAGTTTTTGATTTTCAAAAAGTAAGACTTACTAAAAAATCAAATAGATAGCTATACCTAAATGTAACTACAAAAATACTAAAATTACTAGCTTATCTATTAAAACTTATATTAAAAGAAAACATATTTTTTCGAAATTATTTCTTCTTTTAAAATAAAGTAAAACAAAACTTATTCTAAAAAATGTGATTCTATTTTTGTGGTTTTCAAATTTATCAAGTAAAACCTACTAAAAAAAGGAATAAAAGTTAAAATAAAGGTTAGCCTAAAATAGATATATTCTTTTATATATGCGATAAAACTCGAGGCGGGTCAAAAATCACGTGTCTACATCTGCCCCTCTTTGACTGGGAACCCAAAGGGTTCTCAGACAAAGAAGTAGACGATGAGATAAGTTTTGGTCCGACCGTTATTTTTTGAGAGAAAAGAAGAAAATGACAAAAAAAAATGAAAAAAAAAATTAAATAAAAACAAAAAAACAAACAAATTAAGTTGCCTGAACTACGTTTGATCTGATTCTTGATACGACAAGATACGTAGGCAGTTCTATCGCTGGGGTTCGGACCAACCAAAAAAAAATTCCAAGGTTTCCCGCTTCAGAAAAACTGGGGCAGAAGTTGTTTTTCTTTTTAGTCGATTCCGAAAGTTGTAAATCAACCCCATCATTTAGCGTTGTATTTGAGCCTTCATGCTACCCTTTCTTTCTAACCCTATCCAAAATCCACGTTACAATCAAAAGAAAGACCTTCGGATGAACTTTTAGAAAGTTAGTTTTAAAGCATGTTATGGGTACAAAACAATTGCATCATGGGCAGTACTTTAGTTGAGAAACATTAAAATGAGAGTCTTATTGGTGAAACCTTCACAGGCACCGTAAGGCGATGGTGAGCTGAGAGAAATTAAAATGAGAGAGTCTTATTGGTGAAAACCTCCGCGGGCACCATAAGGCGATGGTGAGCTAAGAAAGATTAAAATGAGAGTCTTATTGGTGAAAACTTTCGCGGGCACCGTAAGGAGAATGAGGGCCTAAATAGGGTTGGTTTATTGAAACACAAGGAATTCAGTTTCAGAGTCGGAAGATCGTCAAAAGTTGATGCTTAGTTTGGATGGAAGATTGGGCTGATCAATCCAAAGTGCATATCATGATCATTAGAGCCGGCTACCACACTCAGATAAGTTTTCATTTTTCTTCTTCTCCTTAAAAGGATATCTCTTTGTTGAATTCTCTTTCTCTATTTTTTTTCTCTTTCTTTTTCATCACTGTGTTTCATGTGTCTTTGAATCTAGTTCATGTCAAGTGGGAAAGTATTTGAAAACATGCTACCAAGTTTTTCAATTGATCAAGGCAAAACAAGTGGCCAGCACAGGAAAGTAACATAATTCAAAGAGAAATAAGTGCCCAAGAAATTATGGTCTGTGGACAAATTTTAACTCATGAAAGTACAATGGTTCGATGAGGATTGAATTGAGTAGAGCCGTAAAAGAGTAATGTTGGATCAAAGTCACTCAAGATCATTGTTGGTAGAAAGAATTTGGGGTCACAGGTACAACAAGTTAGCAATGAGCATACGTTAGTTTGGAATAGAGCAGAACAGGACAAATGCAGGAGTAATCACATTGAGAGCCAAAGTTACAAACCAACCACCAAATTTTTCAAAAGCTCACAAATTTTCTTTGTTTGAAACAGGGGCAAAATTTGTTCATTTGTCGCGGGTACCTTGTTAGCGGGAATACAAGTTAACAGTGTCAGAATAAAAGCAGGGCCCTCCTGGATAATGGGATTTATTTTTAGTAGCAGGATCCTCCTAAAAAATGGGACTAGAAGGACCCTCCTGGATAATGGGATTTAGCGTAGCAGGACCCTCCTGGTAATGGGATTTAGCATAACAGAACCCTCCTGGATAATGGAATTTAGCGTAGCAGGACCCTCCTGGTTAATGAGATTTAATTTTAGTAGTAGGACCCTTCTGAAAAATGGGACTAACAGGACCCTCCTGGATAAGGGGAGAATCCATGAAGACTTCTTTCTTTTTGTCTACTTATCAGCTTTGGTCGCACTTAGGCTGTCGTTTTGAGGAAGCACTTCTAAACCTCAATGGGATTGCTTTAGGACTAGGATCTTCAACATATCTTAATGGATTTGTGGACTTTAAAAGCTTCAATGGCATCACTTCAAATATATGTAAAGTGTTCCCTGCAATGTCGAAATTGGCACGGTGCTTGTAAAATGAAATGTGCGCGTAAGTTCAATATGGAGAGATTATGTATTGGTAGGCTCATAGAAACTATGACGGGGAGAATCCTCGACTTCAAATCTAATGTCATACCCGGATTTAAGCTACATATTTGATACATTAAAGCTATATCTCAAATTAAATTTAACTTGAAAAATGATTGTGAGTGAGAAATAATTTAACACTGTTGAAGATTTTTTAAGACCTCTATTTATAGTATATGTTGGATTGTATCATGTGAGGATGTGCATTTAACAAGATTTAAACTTATAAAAAAAATGTGTTATTAACATGCATTTAGAGCTCTTAAAATGTAATGTGAATGGAACGTTTCATATTAATCTCACACTTGGTTGAATTACTCATATTTCGTATTGTCAAGGCTAAGAACTCCCTATTGAATATGTATTAAGCAATTCATTTTTATGCAACATGTTTTTTTTTACCAGTTCATATATGTAGCTAAACAAGGTTTCCATTGGTGTATAAAATCAAAAAGGAAAGTGGATATTACCGAATAATTATACATAAACTTAATAAGGTAGTTCATCATCGCGCGAAGCGCGAGTAATTTGCCTAGTTAAGAAATATTCCTAAAAAATAAAAAATTATTTTTATTAACTTATCATTAATAAGTATCTTGAAAAAGATGTAACTCTTTAATAGTTTTTTGGTTATGTAAAAGTCACTTTATTTAAAAAAGGGTAAAATTGAAAGAACATTATTAATGTTTTCTTGATTATCTAAAAGATCACTTATTTAGAAATAAAATAAAAAGAAAAACTAAAAAATTACTTATTTAAGAATGAAGGAAGTATTTATTTGAAGATTCTCTGTGAAATTGGCAATAAGCATTTAATGTGCATAACATTGTGAATCAGCAACTATATCACTGAACATTGCAAATGGAAAGAGAGAGATTCGCTACAAAATTTTCCATCCGCGATGCGCATTCGCTACACGCCACACCACGCCAAAGTCGAACATATTTCTTTTCGTTTTCAGTTTTTCAAGGGTATTTTTTTGGACAACTTTGGGGTATTGTGGATTTGTTCACTATTTTATTTAGTCGAAAGAAAAATAATTTAGTGAATATTATCTGCATTATCTTATTTAATTTGAATTAATATTTCTTTTAAGTAATTAAAAGAACTTGTTGAAGTCGTTAATTGAACCAAGAGGAAATACATTTGAAAGACGGTTTTCTTTAAGACTAAACCCTAATTATGTTCTTGCATATTTATGTTCACTGAGCTGTAATTAGTTTATTCCGTAAAGTTTAGATTTAATCGAAAGAGGAATCTAAACATTAGAAATACTCCAATTAACTATCGAATTCGTGAGAATAAATAAGGATTTTAGATTTGACTATTGAACATGATCATATCCTGATTATCATCTGGCACCTGTCTTGTCTATTACCCTAATTTCTCATATTGATAGTAACCTTTGCTCGTTGTCAATAGTCTTTATTTATATTTTTAGTCGATAAACCAACTCACGTTTTAACCACCTGAATAATAGTTAGCAAGTTTTATTTAAATTATTAATTGTACCAATCCCTGTGAAGACGATCGTTATACTATACTATTTTGGCTAGCGAAACGCTCAGTTTATATTGTGATTTGCGCTAGCCAAATTTTGACTCCGCTACGGGAGGTTGACAACAAAAAGTAGTCAAATAGTGGGGGTGTACAAACCGAACCGAAAATCAAACCAAATCACAAATCGAGTCAAATAAAAAAAAAATCCGACTAGTGATTTGGTTTGACATGGTTTGGTATTGAAAAAAAACCCGACTATAATTGATTTGGTTTGATTTTAATTGAAAAATGTCAAATCGAACCGAACCAACCCGATATTACATGTATACTTTTTTAAAAAAAATATTTTATACAAAAAAATATTTACTGTGATGTAATTTATAAATATTTCTTAAACTTTTTCATAGTTTTTATCTTTCAACATATTATTTCAAGTTTGAACTTAGAATTTTAAATGGTTCAATAAGTTTTATAACCCACAGGCCATAGATATTAGTAACTCGCCCAAATCAATACTACTGCTAACAAAAAATTATTCAATTCAACACTAGGAATGACAATCATGTCAAATATCTATTCTTTAGTTTTACATAAATACATAAACTAATTTTATTTTTCTATTTAATATTTGATCATGTAGTTAATACTAATTAGACTTATTTTAGCATGACTTAATGCTTTTAAATTATGATTATTTTTATTATGACTTATTAATATGCAATATTTATTCTATGCGATTTTATTATTTTTTGGTTGCACTCATTTTTTTGTGTTATTTTTTTAAGAAATACCTTAGATAGTTATATCTTGCTATGACTAAAGAAATATTTGAAGCACAAATTAATTATATATTTGTATAAAGACTTTATCGTAGAAAACCCAGAAAAATCCAAAAACCCGAGAAAATAAATAAAAACCCAAAAAAACCAAAAAATCTGAGGTTGAAAAATTTGGCTTTTATCGATTTGGTTTTGTTTATAAATTAAAAAATCCGACACTAATTGTTTGGTTTGGTATTTAGAAAATCTAATCCAACCCGGTCTATGTACACCTATATCAAATAGAATATTGTGTATTAATTCAGATTTTTTTTTTTTGGTGTAAATAAAATTTTAATAGTTATTTTTTTTATTAATAGCTTCTTCCTTTTTTTATTTTCTTTTATTGTTTTACTCATCCCCTAAGTTGAACTCAATATGCATGCTATAAAAATGAATTGCAATCAATCCATCAAAATAATTGAAGAATTTAGGAATAAAATCTATTAAAGGGTGATTAATTGTATTCGTTGTGGTGGAAATCATCAATGATTACTATTTCTCTGGTTCATCTTATGAAAAATCTAACACTACTTCAAGTTTTATAGATATGATGTTTCACATGGACACAATTTTTACTCTGGTTGGAACGAATATCCTAATTATGATAAGAAAGTGATGTGAGACAATCACTCCAAGAGGAGAGGTCTAATTTAGAAGATCTTATGTATAAGTTCATGCAGAGTATCAGAGAGAGAATTCTATAAAGTGACGTAACCATTAATAGCCTAATTTTGCAAGTGAGTCAAGTAGTAAGCATGATTTCAAAAAACTCACTGCATTGTGATGGTAATTTGGAGAAAACATTCGATGAGAATAAATTAACTCAAGAGGATGAGCAACTAAAGAGAGAAATTGTCATTCTACATGAGAACTCTGATTCAATTGAGAAAATTGAAGATAATTGCTTGGTTGATGGTGAAGAAAGAAGAGTTTAGGCATTCATCCAACTTTCCACAAGTACTGCCCTTATTAGAAGAGAATGAGAAATAAATCGTCTTTGATATACCAGACGAATATTCCCACGACATTTCTTCTTTATTTTCGTATTGTAACATTGATCATGTGGATTTTATTTTTGAAAATCTGCAGAAATATGCATGAATTGACCATATGAAAAATGCAAGAACAAGTCGAGAATTATCCTACAAGGACAATTCGCCGCTCAAAAGGAGGCCAAGAAAGAAAGAAAAGAGTAGTTTTACTAATTTCTTCAGAAGGATTTGAGCCAATGAAATCCCTGAAAAATCCCAATGGGCGAAAATAAGGAATGAGTTCAGAATTAGGTTTGAATTCATAGGTTCTTGAAGCTGATAAAAAATTGAGGGGAGTTTGTTTACCTCTTATCTTTTATTTGTGTGTCATGGGGGACATGACACAATTTAAAATTTGGGGCAGAGAATGTATACATGTAATTTTTTTTAAAACACATGCATAATTTTGGTTCTAATTATTTTTTAAGTAGTAACCCCGAGATGACCATAATTATACATCGTCGAATTCGAAAGAACGTAACGTTAGTTGATTTTTCTTTATTGGACAAAGTTATAACTTGATACATGTGTTAGTGAAAGGTAAGATATAATCATTAAAGTAGTTGAAGAAACCTTGAAGAAACCTTGTCAAACAAGTTTTGATAATGAGGCAAAACCTATTTTTAGTAAAAAGGAATTTATGGGAATTAAATATAAAAGGTAGTTACCATGTCAAACAAGGAAAGGACTCCAAAGAAGGCGACCAAGTCCTACAAGGAAAGGACTGCACCTTTCCTATCAAGGAGAGGAGAGCATGAGACTTCTGTAAAAGCAATGGAGCAGAGAAGAATTCGACCACCTATTGCACAAGGCAGAGAAAGAGTTATTTTCAAGCAATAGGAGATCTCAAGCAAGCTGTTTCAAGAAGACAAGTAGAAGATACTCTTAGTACCACTCTATGTATTTGCTAAGGCATAGTGTGTGATATTGTGAGGCTTGTAACAAGAAGTGAGTTTGACTTCTTGAGAGAGTTTGAGAGAAGAAACAATTCTAGAGAATTGTTTGAGGCTAGGTACCAGAGATAGTTTCTTGATTATTGAGTTGTAATCATAAATTTAAAGTTGTTAGTAAAGTTAAGTTCGTGGTTTTTACTCTTGGAGTTGAAAGGTTTTCTATGTAAATTGGTGTGTCAATTTACTTACTTCTTTAAGAGGAACTGTGCTGAGGACCTGGTCCCTGAGAGATAATCAGTGGGCACCAACTTTCTTCTATTGGTATCAGAGCTTGATCTTTTTGTTAAAAGTTAAACACCTGAAAAGGATCCAATGGTTACCCCTCCAATCGCTCAGGAAGGCTCCTCTCAAACAAGACCACCACTATTCAACGGTAAGTACAATGGTTGATGGAAGAATAGGATGATGGATCATTTCATGAGTGAAAGTGCAGAACTATGGAGTGTTATTCTGGATGGTCCTACTATTCCTATGAAGGCAGCTGAGGAAGGGAAGGAACCAGTTCTCAAGGACAGAAAGGAATGGAATGTTGCTGACAAGATAGCCATTCAAAACAATGCTAAAGCTAGAAAGATCTTGATCTGTGGTATTGGACCTGATGAGTATAAAAGGATCTCTTTCTGTCAAGATGCCAAGAAAATTTGGTGCAGACTACACATGAAGATACCACTACTGTGAAGAAGGAAAAAATAGACAACTTGAACAGGCAATATGAACTCTTTAGGATGAAGGAAGGAGAAACCATCCAGGACATGCACACAAGGTTCACTTTTATTCTCAATGAAATCGATTCCCTAGGAGAGGATATTCTTACTGGAAAGGCTGTTAGAAAGCTCCTAAGTGTACTGTATGAATCCTGGGAAAGCAAAGTCAAAGCAATCACTGAAGCTAGGAACTTAGATACCTTGGCCATGGATGAACTCATTGGAAATTTAACAACCTATGAACTAAAGAAAAGTCAAGGGAAAGATATTGGAACTAACAGAAAGGACAATACTATCTCTCTCAAGACCACTGAGGTAGATGATTATGAGGAGGAAAATCTTGCACTAGTGACTAGAAGATTTCAAAGAATGTTCAAAAGAGGACAAAACTTTCGAAGGAATCCCCCCAAAGCTCAGGAAAGGGATGCTCAATTGTGCCATAAGTGTGGCAATCCAGATCACTTCATCAATTCTGTCCTTTGTGGGCTATAGAATACAAGAAGGCTGCCACAGAAAAGCCCAGATATCAAAATAAGGAGCTCACCCTTCCATCTCATAGGAAGATGACCTCTCAAGAAACTGACTTAGCAGTTCAAAAAGCTCTAGCTTCTGTTGGAGAACAGAATGATGAGTTTGATGGTGAGGATCCCTATAATCAATCACTACTTGCCATGATGGAAGCAAAAGAAGAAGACACTCTGTCTCTCTTAGCTATGAGCGACACTGAAAGTGATTCAGAAGGAGAAGAGTCAACTGAAGCAGCCCTTGCCCTCGTAACGTGATCTGAGCCTGACATTGACACTAATCAAGATGAGACCAAGGTATGCTTTTCTGACCTCAGAACCAACCTGCATACCTACTCCAAAAGGAAGCTTGAAACTCTCTCTGTAGTTCTCATAGATGCATATTATTCAGTATGTGCTGAGAAAGAGAATCTGTTGAATGATTATGCATCTCTAAGAATGGAAAGTGAAAGTCTTCAGGAAGACAATATCTCTTTAAAGAACTCCCTCAAAGAGTTCTCAGACAAAGGAAAAAATCAGGCCACTACTCTTCAACAGTCCTTGGAAGAAGACATCAAAACTCTCAAGACAAAGCTCTCAGAGTTGTCTGAAAGAAACAACTCTCTAACAAGAGACTTGAATAAAGACAAACTTGAGTTGGAACAAAATCAGAGATGGACAAAATCTCCAACTCTTCTCTCTTACATCTAGAACAGTCAGAAAACTTCTTAACATGGGCTAGGATTTAGACTTGAGGCCTGCAAAACAAGCTACTCTATGAATATGGTGTGTACTGCATGTGGCAAGGAAGGACATCTTAAGAGTCAATTTACAGTTCATTTGAAATCTGAGCTTTGTCAACAAAATCAAGAGGCAACATCTAACTCATCTGAAAGCTAAGCAAAGAAGCTTGAACCTTGTCAACAAACTCAAGACCAAGGAATTAAGAAGAATGATTTCTATCAAAGGGGAGCTTCCCCACTGGGCCAAGAGAGACTTGATTTATCCTTTCACTCATAAAAGGGGACCCAAGTTAGTCTGGGTACCCAAAATGAGTCACTGGCTGTTTTGCAGGAAAGGAAGAGAGGAATGAACAAGCTTTGGTACCTTGACAATGCTTTCTCTAGACACACAACTGTAAACATAAATAATTTCCTCTCTCCTGCAAAACTTCAAGGGTGAAGTTTTGAGCTTTGAATTGGAAAATATGAAGACATGACTGGTACAGGAAGAATGTGAATGGCATGAAGAGGTGCAGGTCTCAGGGGGAATATCCATACACCAACAGAAGCACACGTCAAAGAACTTCTGAAGAAGGTTGAAATAGAAAAGGGGGGCCAAGATCAATGATATTCTCTTTACAAAATTGGACAAGCGAGGTGCTAGGGTGCTAGGGTTATTACTGCTAAAACAATATTATCAGGGGTGATTAGATCTTTGGTGTATCTCACTCCAAACAGACCTGATACTGTGAAGAGTGTGGGATAGGCTTCAACATCTCCCAAGGAAATTATTCTGGAGGTTGTGAAAAGGACTCTAAGATATTTCAAGTGACTCAAGGGTAGGGTCTTGAATGTCCCACTGGTGACCCTCTTAAGCTTACTAGGAATGTTGATTACTTGGTGGATGAATAGAGCACTTCTGAAATAAGAAATCTGCAGTATTGTCAGCTTCTAAGAATGAATATGACTGTTGTCTCCTGCTGCTCTAAAACTGGTCTGAATAAAGCAACAATCAAGTGATCAAGGTGTAGACATGTTCAATAAAGGCCTGAGAAGTGGAGCATCCAATAAGAACAAGTTGGTCTTGGGTCAATCAACCAGTTATGACAAAAAGAAAGCTTTTCTCAATGATTGACTAGAAGGGTGAATGGTAAGATAATGATTGTGAATGGTGTGTAATGGTAATTTAACTCAGTTTTGTTCCTCACAAGTTCACAACCACAATGAGAGAGGACACTCCAAGGATCTGATGTTTGTATCTCACATTTGCTAAGAAATATCCCCAAGAAAAGGTTTGGAAAGCACTCAAGGATCTGATCCTAAAGGTATGCACATCCTTTACAAAATTGTCAGACTAAGTTGCATAAATTAAAATATTGTCTTTGTCATGAGGATATGATCCTCGGAAGCCCTCCACTTACCTAAATAAGACAAACTCCTGAGCTGGAAAATCAAATACTGAGCCTTTAATGATTAATTCC
The DNA here is from genome assembly GCA_003996215.1 of Jaltomata sinuosa. Classification (NCBI taxonomy): domain Eukaryota; kingdom Viridiplantae; phylum Streptophyta; class Magnoliopsida; order Solanales; family Solanaceae; genus Jaltomata; species Jaltomata sinuosa. The sequence continues at coordinate 195,428 of QJPP01002629.1, forward strand.
CTCTTTTAAAACTGACAATCATCATTTCGAACCTCTCGCACACTTCAAACACTCTATCCTACAAGAAACCATTCATCACCTCCATACTCTCTCACACAGATTCATCAAATCTTCTTCTCTAAATCCCAGAAATCACTACAATGTCTTCCTCTTCCTCAAAACCTATTGCTTCCCCTTTCCACTCTCTCATAGACTACTCTAATGATGAGGACTTCTCCCCATCTACTGTTTCTCCTACTCAGGGGGAACATCGATCAAGATCTCCCTCTCCCACACTTTTATTTGCTCCACCAAGATCACCCTCTCCAGGTTCATCCTCAAAACCTCCATCTCCACAACCCTAAAAGTCTAACTCTCTGAATTTTTCATAAAGTTCAGATGGAAACCGCCCTGCTCCTTATTCCACAGTTCCAAAACCTTCCTCATCTGAAGAAAAGGAGATAGATAGTGATGTGGACACTATTATTTCCCCAAAAACTACAAGGGCTAAGTCTATCGCCATATCAGGGTATAAGAAAAGGAGTGTTGTAAAACCCCCTAACAAACCTTCTCTAATCCTACCCCCTCATCCTTTCTTCCCCTAAGAAAAGCTTTTACCAGAAAAAGAACTGTTGATGTCCAGGAGGAAGCTGAGAAGAAGAGAGTCAGGGTGGCTCGAGGGAAGAAGAAGATTAGTAATAATGATAAACCAATCATTGTGGAGGACGAGGATGTTGAAGTAAAAGAAGAAATTGCCTCCCTTCAAGCTGTGAAGAACAAGAACTATGAGAAGTTCTTAAAGCTGGGACCTCTTGGCTACTATGCCACACAACCTCTCCTGAAAGGGAGAATTATCGATAGAGAGGTATGGTCTAACCCCTTCATTAAAAGGTTGCTAGATAGACTTTGGTTTCAGGGGTGGAATCATTTGTTTAAGACTGCCAATGTTGTGTTGCATAAGGATGAGGTAGTGGAATTTTATGCTAATTTAAGTCTGTTGGATGGGTGGGTGGTCAGTTCTAGTGTAAAGGGGGTGGAGATTGTCTTTGATCCTGAAAAATTGGGAGAGATACTGATTGTTCCTCCTAAGGGTCTGGAGCAGTGTTTTGGACGGCGAAAGGCGACACAAGGCTACAAGGCTCTGCCTCGCCACGCGGCGAGGCGAGCGGCGAGGCGCTCGCCTTTTTGAAGTGCGGCGCCAATTAATACCAAAAAATTAAAATATTTAATTGCACATATAAATAATCAAAATCTCAATAGCAATAATATATTAGCAAATATTTCAATTCAAAAACTAAAAATAGATAGTTCATAGTAGCAAATATTTTATTAGATTGAGACGCCATTGAAATTATTGTTAATGATTAAAAATTACGATATTAATTACTAATTAGTATATTATATAACTAAATTAGAGAGAAAAAACCGAGGAACAAAAGAAGAGAAAAACAGAGGAAGAAAAGAAGAGAAAAAAACAGAGGAAGAAAAGAAGAGTTATAAAACAGAGGAAGAAGTGAAAAATCAGAGGAAGAAGAAGAAAAAAGTAGAAAAAGAAATCAGAAGATGAAGTAGAAGAAGAAAGTAGAAGAAGAAATAGAAAAAGAAAAGAAAAAGAGTTACTTACCATGGAGTCTGAACTCTGAAGTTATTGCGTCTGAGTTACCCGTCGCCGCAGTCACAAGGTTTCAAGGGAAATATGGAAACAAGCCTAAAAATACCTTTTATCTCTTAAAAAACTCTAATTTTTTTAAAAAAATTAAAAGGCGTCGCCTTTTATCGCCGTTGCCTCGCCTCGCCACATCGCCATGGCGTCGCCACATCGCCATGGCATCGCCACATCGCCATGGCGTCGCCTTTTCGATCTGCAGTCGCCACGGAGCCTGGAGGCGAGATGTCGTCGCCTCGCCTCGCCACGTCGCCAAGGCGATAAGGCGATAAGGCGATCGCCTTTAATAACACTGGTCTGGAGGATATGTATGGAAATCTGATGAGGACTGTCTTTTGACCAAAAAGTTCTCTCAAGGAAAGGAGAAGAGGATGGCCAGAAAAGTGTTTAAAGGAGGAATGTCTCCTGATCACAGGCTCTTATTTGAGATTGTGAACTAGGAGATATTGCCTAAAGGAGGTAGGGAGAATGAGGCCAGCTTTAGGGACATGGGGATCATGAATGCCCTAGACCTGGATGAGAGGATCAACTTCCCTGCTCTTATGATCAAACATATGGGAAGAGTAACCTCTCTAAAGACTAGTCCTCATAGTTTGGCCTATGGGTTCTTGTTGACTAAGGTATTTAGGAGTTTTGATGTGCCTCTAGGAGAAGGGATTGCAGCAACCAAGTATGATAAAATCACTCTTTTCACTTCGGAAAAGTGAGTGTTTGCCTGCACAACCCTCCAAGAAGAGAAGCTCCAGCCCTATGTCTCAACCTTTGATGGATTTAGAGGGTGCCCATCAGAAAATAACTCAGTTGGAGAAGGAGAATGCAAGATTGAAGGAGTGTCTTACAGCTTCTCAAGATCAGGTGGACACCCTGAAGACTGAGATAATTGTGCAGCAGAACAAACATGTGGAGAATATCCAGTCCCTGATCCCCAAGCCAAGGCCTTCCCCCTGATTCTCCTCAGCTTCTCCTCACTAACCCCCTCCCCTTGTGAATTATTACTGGTTTTTGGCTCTCATTGACAGATAATTTTTTATTTTTATAATTAAATTTGATATATTTTGTTTTGAGCCAATGGTTGACTTAATTTCTGCTTATCTTGTTGTGTCTGTGTGCGACTTCTTACTCCTTGTTTCTTGCTTATGGTTGAGTAGATGTTAAACTTTGGTAACTTGGTAGTGACTATCTTCATTGTGGCTCTGTTGCCCCAGTGACCATGAGTTATTTACTTACTCTAGTCACTATTTCACTCCTATTATCTCACTACGTTTTAATGATGTCAAAAGGGGAAAGAATATTATCCTTGTTTGAATGCATATAATACACTGTGTTGAGATAGAGGAGTTGCTCAAAGCTCAAACCTTGATTGAAGTTCCTTGTTAAAATTGATATTGAAGCTGAGACTGACCCTATTGAAATTCCTTTTTCAAATTGAGCAATCCTTGTTGAAATGATGTTGCTACTGTGAAGGAGACTCTTATGAGGCAAGACATGTAAACATGAATGTTGAAATGAGGATACATGTAAACATGAATGTTGAAATGAGGATGCTGACAGTGAATTTTTTTAAAAAAAAAATAGGATAGAGTTTGTCATCATCAAAAAGGGGAAAATGAAGAAATCTTGAAGAAACCTGGTCAAACAAGTTTTGATAATGAGGCAAAACCTATTATTGGTAAAAAGGAATTTATGAAAATTAATTATAAAAGGTAGTTACCATGTCAAACAAGGAAAGGACTCCAAAGGCAGCGACCAAGTCCTACAAGGAAAGGACTGTACCTTTCCTATCAAGGAGAGGAGAGCATGAGACTTCTATAAAAGCAATGGAGCAGAGAAGAATTCGACCACCTATTGCACAAGGTAGAGAAAGAGTTATTCTCAAGCAATAGGAGATCTCAAACAAGTTGTTTCAAGAAGACAAGTAGAAGATACTCTTAGTACCACTCTGTTTGGTTGCTAAGGCATAGTGTGTGAGATGGTGAGGCTTGTAACAAGAAGTGCGTTTGACTTCTTGAGAGAGTTTGAGAGAAGAAACAGTTCTAGAGAATTGTTTGAGGCTAGGTACCAGAGATAGTTTCTTGATTATTGAGTTGTAATCATAAACTTGAAGTTGTTAGTAAAATTGAGTTTGTGGTTTTTACTCCTGGAGTTGGGAGGTTTTCCACGTAAATTGTGTGTCAGTTTACTTACTACTTTAAAAGGAACTGTGCTGAGGATCTGGTCCCTGAGAGATAATCAGTGGGCACCAACTTTCTTCAGTAGTCAAGATGCCCCAAACACCGCCTTCATATATAGAAAAGACATGAGACAATTAGTATATCAGTGACAAAAAATAACCTTGACTTGGATTATAACATCATGTGTATATATTAGAATCATCGTTCATTGAAGATTCTTGATCTTAATTAGAAAATATATTAGATTTATGTTTGATATTTCAGTTTTTTTTAAAAATTGTAACCTACATGTATTTTGTTTCAAATGTTGCATCATCAAAACTACCTTTTGGGTAATAAGTTCACATTTTAACTTGCAAAAGTAACAGTTTGTTTATCTAATGCATTTCTAAATTAAATTAATTGGGGACTTAGGCTTAAATGAAAATTTGTGTTACCAACTACCAAAATTAACTGGTTACTAAAATTACAGGATATATGGAACAACTGAAGCTTGCAAACAGAAAGTAAAATAGTACAACTAAATACTTTCATAATATTTCTTAATTTAATTATTGTTTACTAGGCAAATTGCCCGCACTTCGCGCGGTGATGAACTAACTCATTATTTTTATGGATGGTCATTCGCTGATATTCATTTTCCTTTTTGATTTTGTACACCAATGGATTTTTGTTTGTCATCAGTTTCTGGGTCCAATCAGTTATAAATAATAAAACTATAATTTCATTCAATGTAAAATTTATTTTTAGAGGATAAAAGAGGAAGAACGACTTATCTCATTCAAAAGAATCATATCAATAACATACTTATCAAATAAACAAATATCAATAAAATAATATAAAAGAAGAAATTTGAACCTATCAACCAGTAAGGGTTTCCTCAATGCCTATACAAAAGAAGAGAGGCACACCTTAACTTTTCCGAGCAAGAACTCTAGGACCTGCACAGTCAGGGCCCAGGGGTGTATGCATAATAGTGATTACTCTCCAAAAAGGGAAGATTTTAAAATCGTTCAACATGTTAAGGTAGAAGGATGATTGTTTCTTTACCAATTTGAAAACAATTTATCAAAAGCTTTAAGGAGTCATAAAATCCCTAAGTGCTTTTTAGTTGCATTTTTTTAAAACCACGTCAACTATACAGCTGGTGGAGGTTCAATGGACAAAAGTCTGTTTCTGCAGTTCTTTTCATTGATTTTCAGGTTAATGTTATCCATTCATTAGTAACACAGGTAGAAGAGGTATTAAATTATGTTTGTGAGGACTCCTTGAGTTTAGGTTTAATCAACAATATTGCGATTGTAAAGAAGTTTCTATACAGTAATACAACTAATGTTGCCAGTGATTTAATTTTAGCACAAGATAAAGATATAAATATTAAACACAAAGGAAGACAGAATAACTCGCAGAATCATTAATCAAGGAATACAACAGGTTATGTCGAATATAGAAAAAGACATAGGAAGAAGGGATATTTGAACACAGTCTAGATATGTTCGCAATAAATAATGGTGGAGACTACGTGAGTAAACTAAGCACAAATAAACAGAGGGTATAAATATCAACCACTAAGAAAGACAAAAAAAATTAGAGAATAAAAAACAATGGAATATTACATGTTAAGTTGAATTTAGGCAAAACATGACATGTACAATAAAGGGATATCAGAAAGCATTCTGGAGATGTACTCAACTAATATAATAGTATGGACTATGCAAATGAGGGGCATGAGTTCCAGCTTTTAAGTTAAGGGTGTGGTGGCCAAAGGAGGGAGAAAGTAAAAAAATGGGTTGTGAAAGTAAAATCAACATACTTGCATTGGGCGGTGGTGTTTTGTGTGCTAGGAGGAAGATTTTTTTGTATCTATCAGAGATTCCTGTATGCTGAATGAAAAGGTGACTTATGAGCAGGTAGGCGCTTGAGTTTTGTTAGGTGGTTAAGTATTTAGATATGTGTTTTTTTCTTGAACATATATGGGAAGCGAGTTGTAAGGAAGTGAAATAATTCGTAGGGACTAACCGTGGAAATAGTTGATGTAGCGGGAATAAAATCAAATTGGTCGAGAAGGGTAGTGTAAAGGATGATTTAAACATCAATAAGCTCGAAGAGATCTTTAAATGGCATATATATACAACACCGGAAAGTCCCATGTAAAATAAAGTATTTTGTTTTAACGACATTTGTGAGGTGAATTATAAGGAATCCGGAGGAAGGCTGGAAACAATTCGTGGGGTCAAAGCTTAAGCAAAGTGTTTGAGGTTTTAAGAAACATCATAAATGGGCGGAACGGTGGAAGTTCGAATTGCCCGAAGAATAATGTTAGATTTCAGCGCCGAGTGAACTAAAAAGGTGAAAGGAAGATTTTACAATGGATAAAGCTGAAAGGATATAGAAACAGGGTTTTTTCGGTGTGTCGTAAAGAGGAGTTTAATATTAAGGATGGGTTTTGAACAGCTCGAAAATGAATTTAGAAGCTCAATGGAGGATCTGTATTAAAGTGTGAAGGGAGATTTTAAAATCGATAAGCGTGAAAAGATCTGAAAAGGACATCCAAAACGCTGTAAAGGCTCGTGTAAATCTGAAAGTCATTTTTTATGAACAACACTTGTGAGGCGGAGTATAAGTTGTGGCAAGAGCACACAATTCAGTGTAATGTCTTATGGAAGCTTGAAAGAGTTTGTAAGCCACAACATTTGGGAGGAAAATTATAAATAAAAACAGAAAAGGTGTGGAAACTATTCAGGGCCACTAATTAAGCATGAAATGTATTCTGAGAAGTGAAAAGCAGCATATAATGGGCGTCCTGGAGTGATTTTGAAATGCCCCAAAGAGGAAGGATAAGCTTTTCTACTGAGTTTGAGAAAATATATATACCGAACTTGACATGAAGGGGGAAGGAAGTTTTCGGAAACATCAAACCTGAAATGATGTGGAAAGGGAAAATATATTGTAACGGGAAGAGTTTCATATTTTTTTTTTTAAAAAAAGGGAAGAGTATCTTGTAAAAATTGCAGTTTTTGTTGTTTCTATATGGCGATTTTGGTATAAAGGGAAAAGTAAGGATGATTTTGGAAGAAACAACCTTGAAAAGTTCAGGGAAGGAAAACATATTGTAAAAGGTAGAGTTTCATATAAAAAAAGGGAAGAGTGTCATGGAGAAGTTGCAGTTTTTTGGTGTTCTTATATGCCAGAAAACATTACAAAGTCAATACGATCTATATCAATAATCTGACCATTACTATAGTACATGAATAATGCAATTAATTTCGCATATTTCATAATAAATATTAATACCTACAATGAAATTTGAAAATTAAACAAAAATAGGGAAAAGGAGTACTGGTAAAAAAACAGCTATTACCGTTACATGATAACAACCTGTTACAGAAGTTTATCACATTTTTCCTTAGAATAGGATTTTTATCATATATTTTATGTGCAAAGAAAAACAGATCTGTATATGTGAAAGCAAATAGCAAATCACACTATTACTATAGGAAACATTTGTACAGATCCCAACAATTGTAACCCTGAGAGCAGGTCTATTAGTCTCCAATGAGTAAAGAGGCAGAATAAAATAGCACCTAAGGAATTAAAGCGGCGGAAATCTATTGATATAGCACAGTCAGTGAGTCGAGAAGAAACACATAAACATATGCACACATAAAGGAAGAGTGTCAGGTAGAGTTTCATAAAAAAAAAAAAAGAGTGTCATGTTAAAGTTGCAGTTTGTTGGTGGTTTTATATGCCGAATTTGGTATAGAGGGAGAAGGAAGATTCGTAAGAAACAACCTCGAGAAGTTCTGGGAAGAAAAGCATCCTGTAAAAGGAAGAGTTTCATTCTTTTAAAAGGTAGAGTAGAATGGAAAAGTTGGAGTTTAGTGTTGTTTTTGTATGCCGCTTTTGGTATTAATCGGGAAAGGAAGATTGCGGAAGCAACAACCTTGGAAAGTTCTTAGAAGAAAAACATATTGTAAAAAGAAGAGATTTATATTTTTAAAAGGAAGAGCGTCATGTAAAAGTTGCAGTTTTTGTTGTTTAACAAATAAAAAGGAAGACAGAAGAAGTCGTACTAAAGGGCAATGGGAAATCTTTCATGGGGCAGAAGTACAGCAAAGTGTATGGAACTCTAAAACGACGTACCTGTATGGTCTGTAGGATTGTGGTCGGCGTCTGAATGGTTTGTAGCAATTCTGATCGGCATAGTGCAGAGTGTAAAAGGATGCGATGGAAAAATTTTCAAACTTTATTGAAAAAGGTGTTAAAGGGAAGTAGTTGGGAAGAAACAGAGAGAGCAGGACGGCGAGTGAAAGGGATGTAAAGCATCATACCTGGATGGTCTGTAGGGATTGGGGGCGGTTTTTTGCACAACTTCTAAGACAGCCCCGTTAGATTTTCAATATCAATTGGAGAAGGTGATGATGGAAAGTTGTTGGGAGATTTGGTAAAGCGGCTGTTGTCGCACCTGTTGGGGGTGATGAACCATTTTAGATTGGAGTTCCCTATGCGGATAGGCAGGTTAAATGGTAAAAATCTGTAGAATTAGATAAATGGGATTCCTCGCTTGGTGTGGCGCCACATCACCGGTCTAAGAATTCGCTTTTCTTTATCATAAAGTCAAGCCATGCCTGTGGGTTCTTCCTTAAAGCATTCACACTGGTGCATACTTATTTGATAGCACAAGTTCTATGTCAAACAAAGTAAATTTGCCAAATTTGCAACTGAGTAATCATTTGAAAATAAACGGTATTTCATATTTTGTTCTTTTAAACGAAAGAAACAAGCTTTTCCTTTTGAAGGCGGTGGAACACTCACTTTAGGCTCACTATGTGTGCACACAAATTATAGCATTAAAGATAAAAATTTTCTATTCAGACTTACCGTCTGAGCAAGGTATCTCCTCCATTAAATCTGTCCTTAAAACTCTGGCCCTAAAGAAGAGAGGGGAGAAGAGAAGAACTTTCTCTATTTGTGTCTCAAAATCCCTACCTAAAACTAAATCATAGTGCAATATATAACCATGTAATGACAAAGGACCACCTTTACTTGCACGTCTTACTTCTCTGACTTCCTTTAAAAGATCGTTATTTTCTTCACTTGCTGTCCTTATATCTCCCCCAAACCACAAGAAAATCCATTTTTAAAAGAAGTTTTCTACATAGTAAAAGAACAAAACTTAGTTTTTGCAAATTCTGAGGATGGTTGAGATTTTTAATCACTTTAAAAAGAGAATGGGAGTAGATATAGGTACCACATTTGGTCCGAGGTAATTTAGTCGTGGTCAGAGGAAATGATGGGAACTGTATCCTACTGTGGAAGCACATCTATAAGAATCCACCATGATGCTCTAACAGTGATGGTGGATTCAGTTTCGGCAATATTGATTAAAAGGGGAATTAAGGATGGAATGCCTCATTTAAGAGGTGAGTACTGCCTCATTTTTACAGCAATTCTGTAATTTTGTTTGCTCCGGCTCTAGGAATGATAGCCATGGATATGAATGAAAGAAGGAAGAGCAATAGTTACTCTTGGCTGGGAGAAAGAATAGAAAGAAATAGAGGGAAAGTAGAAGTCGCATCTTTTCAGTTTTGTGAACAATGCCCAGAATATCCATGAAACAGGGGTAACTTAAATTACAAGACGACGAATCATTCAAATAAAATATTGCTTATAATTCTTTCAACAGAAGTACAAGAAATTGGTTGAGAAAGGAAAAGTTGCATACCTGGGACGTTAGTAGTAACTTCCTGCTCCGCGCACAGAATTATATGTTTGATTTTCTTCAGATTCATTGAATAACAAAATAATACTCATCATGTCCACAGTTTCTCACAAACAATAAGAGTAGGCGCAGGCACTGTATATAATAATTACTTGGGAATTACCACAGATCTTCCGCAGAGGTGGCCTTCATCAGGGAACAGATCTTGCATAAAGTTAGTAAACACGTTGTTGTGGGTTCTGTTTTGTTTCGGTAGAAACTTTTGGGATGCGATGTTCCCCAATGGGCGTTTCTTCTATAAGGCGTAGGTTTAATTTTCCTATTGAGGCACTTAATTAATAAGCCGAAGCAGTAAACATTAGTGGGGAAAAAATCAAAAAATAGGAGAAAATAGAAAAAAGGGAATTCCTCATTGTTGTGGCGCCACATCACCAAGTTGAGGATTCTCTATTATGTAATTCCACAAGTGGAGTTTGGAGAGGGTAGAGTGTACGCAGACCTTACCCCCACGTCGTAGAGATAGAGAAGTCATTTTCGTTAGACCCTTGGCTCAAGTAACGCATTTCAAAATAATTTTCAAAAGAGAATACGGAAATGAAAGCAGTAACAACGACGGAATAAAGCGCTAGGGGAAACATAATACAATAACTGAAGCAATATAGAAACAACAGGAAGAAAAGTTTCAATACCTGTAAGTGTAAAGACTGCCTTCAAGGCATTATGTTTGTCTCTGACATCCTGCAACTCCAAGTTCAAGATAAATTTCAGCAGAGTAAATTGAAAAACAAAAGCCATTAAACAATCAAATATTTGTGAAATGAAAGCTAAAAACAGTATGAATAATCAAACATATTATGCACGATAATATTAAAGAGCCAAACACCAATTAGAACTAATCAAAGGAAAAAGGAATCAACCACTATATAATGTTTAAGAAGAAAAAGCATGTTGAAGAGAAAGCAAAACAATAGAAAAGAGTTTTCATAAGTTTCTGGATAATTGTCCAATTAGTTATAACTGTTTTAGCTACATATACGAGTAACTAATTTTTCCTGATTACTCCGTGCATCAAATTTTCCTGAGAAAAGGAAATCAGTACGTGCTTTCACAATAACGAAAAACACAATGTGTTTTTTTAAAAGCAAGAAACATATATTACTTTTTCATCGATCAGAAGCAGGTCAAGGCTTATCAAGTCTCAGTTTCATTTGTAATTTATAAATTCCCACATCCTGCAAACGTGGACCCTAATCAGCTAGTCATCCCTTGTTGTATCAAATTCGGACAAAAGAGAATATGTCATATTCGATAACAATGATAGGATGGTAGAAGAAAATATATGAGTTCAGTGAGGAAGGTAGAAAGTGCTGAAATATAATTTAGGCTGTAACAGATGTTGGAAGCCATTTATATACAGTACTGTGGTTCAATTTTGAAACCTGTGGCGTCCGTTTGGTAATAGGCACAACATTTTTGGAAAGCCGCATTTCTTTTTTGGTTGTACAGAAGAGAACATCTGAATTTGGACTATTAATAGGCGTATGCCTGAGGTCTTTATTGGTTATAAGTAATAGGAAAAAAAAACACAGATAAATATTATAGATTTGTGAGGTTGGGGAATTATTAATAGAGCACAGTCGACCGATTTGGATAATTCGGGGGGTAAGAGATAAATAAAATTGCTAGTAATAACGCTGCTTTATCTTGGGGACTACCATATTTCCCTGTAATTTCTTTATTTGAAAATAGTTTAACAGTCAGTTGAACAACGGTGACGTACATTTCTATAGTAAAACATTTTGTTAAAAGAGGTGATCGGCAAGGTATAATATTTTCGTGCCTAAAGAAAAAAAGGCATTTTAAATCAAAATGATCGTAAAATTAGGTAAGTAATGTGCTTGCACTTTATGTAAATGTGCTTTGAGCACAAGATACATTATGATAAATATTGCATGATAAACGGTCTATAAAGGGAAAAGTACTGCAAAAGGCATACATGAGATAGCATAATATTTATACATAAACCTATAGTTTCGCGATCATTATTCGTTGCATGATGGATCTGGAAAAACTCCTGTATAAATTTCGGTTGTTTCCTCAGATATTGAATTCGCAATTGTGTAATGTTAGTGTGCGTCAAATCTCTGGGAACTGCAGTTAGTTTAGTTATTGTATTAAAAGAGGAATTCAATACTAAATGTGATGAACAATACTGTAGCGTAATCGCTAAAGGTATAATAAAAAATTTACCTCGACTGTTATTTTGAAGGATTAGGTGTGCATGATAATCCATAGTTTGGTTTCCCATCGGTGGGTTCCTGTGTGTTTAAAGATAATTGAAATTATGAGAGTATTAATTTATGATTGTAGTGTAGTAAATGATAGTGCGGCATATATGCCTGAAGACGTAATGTAGTTTAAAGAGTATACGGATCACAGTGAAGAGTACAAAGATGAAAACAGACTTGGTTTTACAGCCATTAAGAGAAGGAAGCAGTTTTGTACCCTTACTCGGAAATGCTCTACTGTTGTTTTTGGTATTAAACTAAAAAGCATTGCCAAAAATGTAGGTAAATAGGTGAGAATACAATCATTTGTCATATGCTAGCATGATGTTAGTTACATACATGATAACACAATTAATTGCCATGTACTATTTGAAGTGTAAACTAAAAACAAAAGAATACTGTATCAGGAATCCTAGAACTCCAAAGTCAGGGTGTTTGCAGAATAGAGATCACTCTCCGAGAAGGGAAGATTTTAAAATTGATAACCATGCTAAGGGAGAAGGCTGTGTGTTTCTCTACCAAGTTGGAAAGAGCAATGTATCAAAAGCTTTAAGGCATCATGAAAATCCTATAGTGCTGCAGAGTTGATAGTTTTTTTTAAAGCACCTCAATTGACCATATGGTGTAGGTTGAAGGGGAAGAAATTTGTTTCTGGAGATCTTCCTCTTTGGTTTCAGTTGATGGAAGGCTATTTTAATTCCATTCATTAGTACCACAAGTAGAAGAGGCATTAAGTTATCTTTCCTAGGATGCCATGATTTCATGTATAACCAATAATAACGCGAATGTAAAGAAACTTCCGTATAGTAACATAGCTATTGTCGCATTTAATCTAGGTTAGCACAAGTAAGATGAAGATATAAATTGCAAGCGTTAAGGAAGACACAAGAAAGCGCAGAATCAGTAATCAAGGAATCTAACAGGTTAAGTTGAATAGTGAAAACGACATAGGACAAAGGCATAAGTTTGGTCTTCCAGTAATTCGGGTAAGGTTGTGGTGGCAGAGGAGTGAAAAAAGTAAACAAAGGGATTGTAATTCTAAAAGCAACATATCGGGATTTGGCGGTGGAATTTTGTGTGCTGTGAGGAAGGTTTTGTGTATTGGTCTAAGGATTACTATGTGTTGAATGTAAAGGTGAGATAAGAGAATGTAAGAATATCAACGTACCTATGAAGTAGATGGCAGCGATAGAAATCGTAGGAATAAAATAGGAGACAGTCGATGTATATGTAGTAAAAACAAAGTTGCAGGGAAGGGTAGTGTAAAGGAAGAGTTTAAATTAATGAGCTCAGAAAGATCTGTAAATGGCATATACAGTGAAAAGAGTTAAAAAAAAGAGAAGACATAGTAGGTTTTGTGGAGGGACGCATCAGTTGCAAGGGATTTAATAAGCGACTCTTGGAGTCTGTAGTAAAAGGAAGAGTTTAATATTAATGAGCTCATAAAGATCTGTAAATGACATATACAGTGAAAAGAGGTTTAAAAAAAAAGAAAAGAGAAAACGCAGTAGGTTGTGGGAGGGACACATCAGTTGTTCGAAATTAGTAGGCGACTCTTGGGGTGTGTTGTAAAACAACTATTCGGCTACATAGGTCTTTTTTATTACAGAACATACATGGAAATCGAGTTGTAGGGCAGCGATAGAAATTGTAGGAATAAAAAGGGAAACAATCGAGTATATGTAGTAAAAACAAAGTTGCAGGGAAGGGTAGTGTAAAGGAAGGGTTTAAAATTAATGAGCTCAGAACAATCTGTATATGGCATATACAACACTGGAAAGGCGTCTGTAAATTTAAAAGAATTGTGTTTTCGTGATTTTTGTGGAGCGAGTTGTAAGCAAAACGGAAGAAGGCTGGAAACAATGAATTGAGACATCATTTTAACAAAGCGGCTGAGTTGTAAAAATTCATCATATCTGGGGGGGACCATTGGGAGTTTGAACTACCCGTAGGAAAACGTGAGTTTTCTCGCGCGAGTGTGATAAAGGTGGAATGAAGATTTTTAAAAAGGCTAAAGGTGAAAAAATGGGGACTTTTTTGTGTGGCATAAAAGGGAATCTAATAGTAAGGAAGGATTTGAACGATTCCAAAGCGAATTTAGATTGCAAGTGAGGATCTGACATAAATCGTAAAGGGAGATGTTAACATAGGAAAGCAAGAAAAGATCTGGAAAGGGGATGTTAAATACAGTAAAGTATCATGGAAGGATAAAGTGCTGGAAAAGATTTAGGGGTCAGTAGGTATTCACGGAATGTGTACCGATTTGAAATGCATAATAAACTGGGCATCCTGGAGGGACTCTGAACTGTTCGAATGAGCATGTATAAGCTTCTTTGTAGAGTCCGATGAAAAGGGGGGAGGATTTTTTCGAAGGCGACAGCCGTGAGAAGATGGACAGAGGGCAATAGACATTAAGAGGAATAGCGACATGCAAATGTTAAATGTATGGGAAGAACAAATGGAAAATTGAAAATGATTTTATCAATATGGAAGTTTCTTTTAACTAAAACAGTCGGCAGGAAGGGATGTGTAAGTCAAACATGAAAAGTGTGGAAACAATTCAGGGGCCAGTAAGAAACTAAGGTGTTTGGGAACTGGAAAACAAATGGAAAATTTGAAAGTATTTTAACAATATGGAAGTTTCTCTTAACCACAACAGTCGGTGGGAGGGGATCATGTGTAAGTCAAATGCAAAAAGTCTGAAAACAATGCAGGGGCCGTAAGAAACTAAGGTGTGTGGGAACCGGAAAGGAGCATACCTTGGCTAAGTGGTGTGTTTTAAAACAGACTGCAGATGAAGTTCAAATCTATATGCCGAGCTTTATATTAAGGGAAGGTTGAAGATTTCGGAAGAAACAATCTTGGGAAGTTCCGTAAAAGAGAACGTATTACAGAAGGAATAGTTTCATATTTTAAAAGGTAGAGTGTCATCTAAAATTTTAATTTTATGTTGCTTGCAAAGCACTGATGTTGTGAAGGATAAGGAACATGGGAAAAGCCTTAGGAACGGTTAATGGGGAAAATAAAATGGGACTGATTGACAGCAAAGTGTATATGAATTGGAGAGCATCGTACCTGGATGGTATTTGTCGATTATGGCTGGCGTGTTGCATAATTTCAAAGCCTGTGATGGAAGATATTCAATCTTTATTGTAGGGGGTATGAAAGGGGACTGTACAACGGCAAAGTGTATGCGAGTTGCAAAGAGTAATACCTGGTTGGAATGCAGCGGGTCTCCACGGCGTTTTGCAGAACTTCATAGTCGTTGACGGAATACCTGGTTGGAATGCAGCGGGTATCGATGGCGTTTTGCGGAACTTGGAAGACGTTGAAGGAAAACCGTTACTCTCTCTTGAATAAACTGCTAAAGGCTGAAACAGGGAGATGAGGAAGGAGGCAGAAGGGCGATAAAGAGTATGACATCAGGAAATCGTTATACCTTTTTGGGGTGCAGCAATTTTTTCCTGTGTTTTTCAGAGCAAATCGTTACACCTTTTTGGGTTGCAGCGATTTTTACCTGTGTTTTTCAGAGCGGAAAAGCGTTTGAAGGAAAATTGCAAATCTATACCGTAGAAGTTAGTAAACGCAGAAGCAGGGAGATCAGGAAGGAGTTTAAAAGGGCTGAAAGAGGAACAGGGGAAGAGTGTGTGATCGGTGCACTGAAGATTTGGTGAAACTGTTTGTGTCGCAACTGTTGAGATAGAATTTTTGAAGTGCCGTTTGAGATAGAAACTGTATGTGGAAAGCCAGGTTAGCGTGTGGAGGCAATTATTAAATGCCAAAAATCTGTAAAAATAGAAAAGGGGAATTCCTGCTTGTTGTGGCGCCACGTCACCAGGTTGAGGATTCTCTTTTATATATGTATAGATAGATTCAAGAAATCAAAACATAGTTACAAATAAAGAAAGTGAAACAGGTTCAAAACCACTCAGACTTGATTCTTGAAAGCACAAAATGCGGAAAATGCAATACTACGAAGTACAAACCGTACATGACTCCACGACGACTTCACAAAAGAGATGCTAACTTCTACGTTTCCAGAAATGTGTTCTTGATTTTGTTAAGCCTCTTGACTACATCTTTCATGGTTATTCTTGATTCTGGCGTTTCCGTTGTGCAGTCTAAAGCCAATTCTATCATGGAGGCTATGCAGATTTCACTTTTAGAAGTGATTTGTTCTTCCTCAGAAAAAAGATTGCCATCCACAACGTCCATCATAGTCCCTAAAAATGCTTGTGTTATCCATTTCCTCAAGTCAAGATTTTCATTGCATATCTCTTCATCTGTTGGCCTTCTTTTGGTCAAAACCTCCATCAACATGATGCCGTAACTATAAACATCACCACTAGTGGACACTATTCCCTGCGAACCATATTCTTAGAAAAGGATTGAAAAAAAGCTAGTCAATTGAAATATAACAATAATTCTGCATAAACAAAGACTTACTTTTTTCACTTCTAGAATTTGAATTTGGAGAGGCTTAATTATGATGAGAGAAAATCAAAGAGAGTAGATTTTTTATACCTGGTGCAATGTATCCAAGAGTTCCCAATGTCTCGGTATGTGCCATGGATTTGCTTACGGCTAAAATTTTAGAGATTCCAAAATCAGCAACATGAGCCACCATATCTTCATCCAAAAGAATGTTGGATGGCTTTAGGTCACAATGAACTATCGGAGTCTCATTACCATGATGTAGATATTCAATTGCCATAGCCGCATCAAGCATTACAATGACTCTTTGATGAAGGTTCAAGTGAAAATCTTCTTTGTACAACCAATTCTCAAGACTTCCGTTGGGCATAAATTGTAGAACAAAGGCCCTTATATAGTCACTAGAGCAAGTAGTAATCACTGGAACAAGATTTCTATGTCTAACATTTCTCATCACTTTGCATTCGGTATCAAACCTCTTGCATACTTCCTCATTTTCCAAATCCAGAACCTTTATAGCCACCGCAGTTCCCACAGAGCCAGAGCTTCCCACACCAACTAAATTTGATAATGTGCCTTTGTACACAGAGCCAGAACTTCCCAAACCAATTAAATTTGATCCATCAAAATTATTTGTTGCTCGTTGAATCTCATGATAAGAAATCAATTGATAAGTCTTGATCTCCCAAACCTTTTTAACATCTTTAGACTTTCCTTTCTTCTTTCGTTTCATTATCCAAATTGCGACCAACAAGAATATCACAAAGGTAGAAGTAACCACTGGAATAACAATTTTTAGCACAAGCACCTTAGACTTTGATTGTTGTCCAGGATTAGCGCTAGCACAAGCAGGAACCTCCAATATGTGCACTCCACATAGACCTCTGTTTCCGAGAAATGATTTCAGAGTGGAATTTGCAAACACACCACCACTGGGTATTGCACCTTCTAAATCATTAAATGAAACATTGATGGCTTTAAGGTACACGAGTTTCTCCAATGACCTAGGAATAGTACCTGACAAGGCATTTACAGACAAATTCAAGATTTCCAAGTTTATTAAGTTGGCAAAGGATAAAGGAATTGGGCCTGAAAATGAGTTGTTTGATAGATCAAGAGACTGTAGGTTTTGGAGGTCCCCCAATCTGGTTGGTATCATTCCTGAAAAGTGGTTACTAGAAAGATTTAGTTGTACAATGACCTTCAGTTCTCCAATATCTGATGGAACTTGTCCCTCTATAGAATTTTGTGACACACTTAGATAGAGAAGACCACTCATTTTCCAAAGGCTCACGGGAAATTTTGATGAAAATTTATTAGAATCCAAATAAAGGTATTGTAGCATGCTAAGATTTCCTAAACATTCTGGAATTAATCCATAGAGCTCATTACCATCCAGATATAATCGAACCAAATTAGATAAATGGCATACTGCCTCTGGAATATGTCCCTGCAATTTATTGTTAAGTAAAAATAGACCTTGGAGTTGTTTAAGCTTACCAACATCAGAAGGAATACTCCCCGCCAAGTTGTTTTCTTGACAACTTAGGGTAATTAGACCGCTCATGTTGCCTATACTTGTTGGGATGAGGCCATTGATGTGAGTATCTGATACTTCAAACAATTCAATAGTAGATGAAAGATTCCCAATAGAATTGGGCAGAACACCATTCAATGGATTGAAACCCATATCTAGATATCGCAGCATCCTACAGTCGGCCAAAGAATTGAAGAATCGCAACTCATGCTCTCTTGGTTCATTGGTAAGTTGATTATGATGTAGGACCAGTTCGCGCAGCACACGAAGATTTCCCAAATTATTAGGAATAGTTCCTGTGAGGAAGTTATTTTCTAGCCCCAGTATCTCAAGCTTGGAAGCGTTTGTTATGAACAATGGAATTTTCCCTTCGATCTTATTGACTCCCAAGAGAAGTTGTTTAAGGTTTGGAAGATGAAGACCTGTAGTGGCTGGAATTCTCCCCGAAAGGTTGTTGAAATTGAAAGCAATTATTTCCACAGAAGATATATTGAAAATAGCCTCTGGAATTTCACCAGTAAGATTAGAATTTTCTTGAAAGCTTAATTGCCTCAAATGTGATAGCTTCCCTAAATCTGGAGGAACTTGCCCCACTATGAGATTGATTGAACAATAAAGATATTGCAGAGTGGAAATATTGCCTAATGAAACAGGAATAGTCCCACTTATTGCATTTGCATCAATATCGAATTCCTCGAGCTTGGCTAAGCAACCAATATTTCTGGGTATTTCTCCGGTGATGTTGTTATAGGATATGGACAGAACCTTGAGCTCTGGGAGTACTAGGCAAATGTTGGAAGGAATGTGACCAGAAAGTTGGTTCTTAGATATACTTATAAACTTCAGATTTGACACAATATTCCCTTCATCAAGCATGAGAGGGCCAGAAAGGCTATTGTTTCGCATCCTTATGGCAAGTAGTGACGAGATATTAAACAGTGCTGCAGGAATCCAACCTGTTAACTGATTATCGACCAAGGACAACTCTACAAGTTGGCTCAGATTACCAATTTCCTTTGGAATGTTGCCGCTGACTCTATTCCCAGACAAACTGAAGTTCATCAATTTTGTGGCATTTAGAACCGAAGGAGGGATTATACCCGTGAGCCTATTGTTCCTGAGATTTAAGACTCTGAGTTCGGGTACATACCATGGCCCTTTCCACATTTCACCACTGAGTTTATTGTCAGCGAATGAAATTACTTGAACTCTCTGGTGTTGAAATAGACTTGTTGGAATACTTCCTTCTAGCTGATTGTTTCGAACATCAATCACTCGCAAGCGAGACAAGTGGCTAAGTCCGTAAGGGACGTCACCATGGAATAAGTTGTTCTCGAGATTGAGCTCTCTAAGAAAGGACAAATTGGCCAATGACGGGGAAATTGTGCCTTGAAGATGCAAATTAGGAAGAGCCAAGGCCACAACCCTTTGCCTTTTTAGACTGCAAGTGACACCAAGCCAAGAGCAAAAAGAAGTATTCTTCGTCCAGTTCTTGGAGAAAAAATAAATAGGACTTGTAATAAGATTTTGGAAAGCTAGTAGAGCTTGTTGGTCTGTTTCATTTGAGGTAGCAACTGATATAGAAACAGTGTAATTTTGAATTAGAAAGAGAAGAATCATTAAGACAATGTGCTTCTCCATGTTGTTACTATGCACTGTGTATAGAATGTTTCAAGGGGATTTGGAAACTTGATTTGTGCAGTGTCCCAAGTTATTCCATTATATAGCACCGAGGTTCTTGGAAAAAGAGACAAAAGAAATTGTGGGCCAAGTCCGCACTGTTTTCTTCGAGTTTTCGCACACACAACAACATCTCCTCGAACTAAGTTTCACGTGGCCCGATACCACGATCCACGGGTCAATTTTCGAGATTCACTGTGTGCCACCCACATCGTCTGAGTATTTTTTTATGGCAACCGAGCCTCACACCTCATCTCTCCATTACATCCTCATACTCATTCCGCTGAACCCGTGCTCTGATACCAGTTGTTGAGATCTACCAGCCCAAAGATACTCTTACATGGTGTGATATTGTCCGTTTTGGGCCAAACCCACACGATTTTTCCCGAAAGACTTCACACCAATTAAGAGATCCTGCACCTTATATGTAGGTTTCCAATACTTACGGCTATCAATATGGAACCTTTGTTCGCACACCGAACAGAAATGGAAGGGAGTATATTAAGGACGACAAAATATATTCCAAGATCTACTTATATTGAGAAACGTTTTTTGTCAGAAGTGAAAAAGTACATTTGAAGAATAACAGTTTGTGTTTGACAAATCAACCCTGAGAAACACTTCTCTCAATATTGGAATAGTAACTTATGCTTAACTAAGCTTCCAAAGTGCTTAGAAAAAATGATTTTTTCCTTAATGGACTAATAAAGGTAAATGGTTGTGATTTCCACAAACTTTTATTTGGTGTATTACACATTATTGATCAGTCAACTAGCATTATTAAGAAAGAATGATAAGAGCATAGTATATGGTCTAGAACTAAGTCAATGGAAGACCAGACAATTTTAGAAATAAAAAACGACAACTTGCATTTATCATCTAATATATATTGCAATATCTGATAGAAAATGTTAAAACAACAAGAATAACTGTGTTGGTATCAAACAAGTGAGCGGAATAATTGAGTTGATTTCTCATATGGTCACTCAAGTAATTATAGTTATTATCTAAAAAGTCACTTTCTTTGTGGAAGAAAATTGAAATAAAAAAGAAAGAAGACTTTCTGAGATAATAACTATTAGTTGACTGATCATCTGAGACATTAACTCCAGAACAATTAGACAACAACAATAATTACATCTCAATTCTAAATAAGTGAGAAAAATAATCAGACGATAATGTAATTGCAATTGCACTAACCAAATTAAATAGATCGTACTACAACAACATTAATTTAGGTTCTCTGATGGTAGGCTTATTACATTTTTTTTACTTGTATGCAAACCTCTAAATAAGGTAGACAAAATTCTAATTAATAATGTTTGATCCCGACCAAATGTTCACGTAATTATGAATCTTTTTCCCCTATATATTGTTTTTGATTTTTTGCTAAGTCTACGTGGATTCTAAGAAATTTTATATTTAACAACTCCTTTCATGTGATTTTAGTCTACTTTACTGGCTTTCAATTAACTCCTTTAATCTATGTTGCTCGGACTCGGGTGCGGATATCTGATCGGGGTTTGGACCTGGAGGTCGGATCCTTCATAATCAAAAATTTAAAATTCGAAGGTATAGATACAAGTGCGAAAATTGAGCTAAAATAATTCAGAATTCTAAAAAAAAAAAACTGTAAAATATCCTAATAGATTGTGGGTGCAGCCAATAATGCAATTTTTCAACCCCACTTGGATTATTTCCACAAAAATGTATCACAAAAATCAAATGAAGCATACGTCCACTTGGTGGAGTAATTATTATAGAAATAGAAACTAGAGTGGATAGTGGGATTCTAGCTTTAGGTGGAGTCGGCGCTATTTTTTCCAAAAGACGTCACATCATATTTATTAACTCTCCCATTACTTTATTTTAATTACTTAATATACCATATATAAACATATTGATACATCGCTCCAAGTCGTGATACATCGCCTCACCTTGTGATACATCGCCCCGATGTATCAAAGGTAATTATTCAGAGGTGAGGTGATGTATCACTCCTTGGGGCGATGTATCAGAGCGAAGTGAGGTGGGAAAACGAGTAATTAGCTCTCAAAAATGTGTGTTTTATGTAAGTTACCCTTATTTTTTCTTTTCATCTATAAATATGAGACTTTATTTACATGCTCAATAAATCTTTCCCTCGAACTAATTTTTACATGGGACATCAACAAGCCCCTGCAACAACTGACCCATAAACAAGCCCTTCTGAACTAATTAAGTTCCACAGGGTCCATCACCTCATTGGACTTGTCTAGAGAATAAGTGTGGGTTGTGACCCACCATCAACATTGTCGGGGTATTTTATGCATTTTATTGCACAATTTGCTCTTCAAATGGTCTGGTTTTAAATTTTAGCCGCGCGGGGCATAACTTGTAGAAAATTATGATGTAAAAATATAAACTTATATCGCGCAAAAAAATTAATTCTTAAGAGGATTAAAAATTAAAGACTAGCACAAAATAGGGAAAAAAGTGCAAATGATTCTATTTTATGACCACCAAAGCCCACATTTAGCTTCTTCTTATGTGTCTCCAAAATACTTTGCCCCGGTAAAGGAAGTAAATCGAGCCCCACACTAGATAGTATGTTTCTTATAATTTCTATCACTTGAGAACATAAATAAAAGTTAATTATTGGTGACTTGTACAGTTGATAATGTCAATTGAGAACGTAAATAAAGTTAATTACTTATAATTTATACAACTAATCGGTGAGTAACATTGAAAAAGTTCCAAGTAATTCACACTAATTATGAGAAAAATTCTTTATACTAAATTTAGTCACCTATTAAATAAGGTATATATGTTACTCTCTCATAGTCTCACTATACTCTCCTAATAAAGTACCTCATATCTTTTCCTCAAACTAATAAGGAGAAAGGGGCAAATATAATTCCCAATTTTGCGATTTAGAGCATATATACTTCTCATAAAGAAAAGATGCTTATATACTCCATCGTCTAAAAATGATGTATATTTATCATTTTCGTTAGCAAACCAATATTTACTGAATTAATTTTTTTTAAATGTCACGTGGCTTTAAAAAAGGGTAACTTACACAAAACACACATCTTTGAGAGCTAATTACTCTTTTTCCCACATCACTTCGCTCTGATACATCGCCCCAAGGCGTGATACATCGCCTCACCTCTGGATAATTACCTTTGATACATCGGGGCGATGTATCACGAGGTGAGGCGATGTATCACAACCTGGAACGATGTATCAATGTGTTTACATGTGGTATATTAAGTAATTAAAATAAAGTAGTGGGAGAGTTAGTAAATATGGTAAGGAGGTATGTCTCTTTTGGTAGTTTAACCTTTAAAAAATTACCTCACCTATTTCTTATACCTCTCCAGACTCGACCCAAATGAAAAAAAACTTAATCCCTATTCTAGTCAGTCATAAAATGGGTTTGCGTAGGGACAGAATAAAAGAGGGAATTGGTTTTTTTTATAGTTTGATCGTATCAGGGTCGGGTCTGGAGGGATAACTAGTTTTTTTTACCAAGTGGATTCCATCCTCTGATTTTAGGTGTTGTGCTTGTAATCCCTTGTTCACCAGATAATGTTTTGCCAAGCAGATCCCCTTTTCCCTTTTTATTTTTCTTCATATTGGAGTAGAATCTCTTTGCTCTTCCTTTTTCCTTTTGAGGTTAATAAATATGATTATATATTGGGGTATTCGTGCAATAAAATAGGGTGAAAAGAAATTCAGTCCATGAGATAATCTCAATCTCTCTTTGAGTATGATTAAAAATACAAATATTTAGAATTTTAATTAATTTCTTTCATAAATATTGTATAATTATGTATACGATGTATAACAATGTAAAAGTATGTATAAACATCTCTTATACACGATTATACAAGTTTATACATGAGTGTACAGTAAGAATATAATGTTATATAAAGATGTATAAAGTTGTATACAAATTTATAAATATGTATATCATATAAAAATAGGCTATTACGGGTGTAATTATATTTTATGGGTTATGTAAATATAATTATTTTTCTTAAATGGTATATTTTTGAGATTATCCCAATTTTTAAAGCCATTGTCATTTTTGGAATTAAAAAATCAATTTTATGATTTTTTTTTAAAATTCAGTCTGTTAACGAGTAGGATAAATATGCACTACTTTTTAACAAGGAGTATCCACTCTAAATCCCAAAGTTTAGAGGTATATTTGCCCCCTTTCCCAACTAATAATATGCTTTCTCAACTTGACTTGACTTCACGGTTGACTCAACTCGGGTTAATTTGACAAGAAGTTAGTGTTGAATCGTAACAAAAGTTGTTTTTCAGAAGCTAAAGAAATCATATTTTTAAAAAAATATGACCAAGCACAAAATACTGCTCCAGTATTGGAAAAGTGACTATGCCCAAAGTATTCTTTTATAACTGCTTCTGCTAAATGAGTACTTGCACGGTGATCTTGCATTAGCATGAAAAGACCAAATTTAAACCTCTCACTGAGCAGAGATAATGCTAGTTACTTAGATGTGCATTCCTGCTAAACAAGTACTAATTAATAAAAATAGTCTAAAGCATTAATTTGTCTTAGGATTGAAGGAGTTTCTTGAATGTGAGAAATTAAATAATGCCCCAATTGAAATCGCAAATGAGGGAAATGCAACACTCTAAATTATAAACAGGTAAACAAAAAGCAATATGTTAACTTGCACCTCAGAAAGAACACCACCAGAAGAGATGCTAACTCTCACATTTCCAAAAATGTGTTCTTGATTTTGTTAAGCCTCTTGACGACATCTTTCATGGTTATTCTTGATTCTGACGCTTCCTTTGTGCAATCTAAAGCCAATTCTATCATGGAAATTATGCAAATTTCACTCTTGGAAGTGATTTGTTCTTCCTCAAGAAAAAGATTGGCATCCACAACTTCCATCAAAGTTCTTGGAAATGCTTGCCTTATCCACTCCCTCAAGCCAAGATTTTCATTGAATATGTCTTCATCTGTTGGTCTTCTTGTTGCCAAAACCTCCATTAGCATGACGCCATAGCTGTAAACATCACCACTAGTGGACACTATTCCCTCCGAGCCATATTCTTAAAAGAACGAAAAATGAAAAAGAATTACTCATCCAATATAACAAAAATTATGTATTGCATTTATTTATTTCTAGATTTTGGAAGGGCTTAGCTATGATTTGTGAAATAAAAAAGAAAGGGTCTTCAATAAATACAAATGAATGAAACTAGTATACCTGGTGCAATATATCCAAGAGTGCCCAATGTCTCGGTATGTGCCATGAACTTGCTTACGGCTAAAATTTTAGATATTCCAAAATCACCAACATGAGCAACCATATCTTCATCCAAAAGAACGTTGGCTGGTTTTAGGTCGCAATGAACTATCGGAGTGTCATTACCATGATGTAGATATTCAATTGCCATAGCCGCATCAAGCATTATAGTGATTCTTTGAAGAAGGTTCAAGTGACAATCTTCTTTGTACAACCAATTCTCAAGACTCCCATTTGGCATATACTGTAGGACAAAGGCTCTAATGTATTCGCTAGAGCAAGTAGTAATCACCGGTACAAGATTTCTGTGCCTAACATTTCTCATCACTTCACATTCAGTATCAAACCTCTTGCATACTTGCTCATTTTCCAAATCCAGAACCTTTATCGCAACCACAATTCCACTAGATAATGTACCTTTGTACACAGAGCCAGAACCTCCCTCACCAATTAAATTTGATCCATCAAAATAGTTTGTTGCTCGTTGAATCTCGTGATAAGAAACTAATTGATGAGTCCTGATCTCCAGTACCTTTTCCACATCTTTGGACTTTCCTTTCTTCTGTCGTTTCATTATCCAAATTGAGACCAACAAGAGTATCGTGAAGGATGAAATAACCAATGGAGTAACAATCTTTAGCACAAGCTTCTTAGACTTTGAATGATGTCTAGAATTGGCGATAGCACAAGCTGGAACCTCCAATATGTGTATTCCACATAGACCTCTGTTCCCAAGAAATGATTGCAAAGTGAAATTTGCAAACGCACCACCACTGGGTATTTCACCTTCTAAATCATTAAATGAAACATTAATGCTTTTAAGGTATGAGAGTTTTCCCAACGACTTAGGAATAGTACCTGACAAGGCATTTAAAGACAAATCCAAGAATTCCAAGCTTATCAAGTTGGCAAAGGATAATGGAATTTGGCCAAAAAATGAATTGTTCGATAGGTCAAGAGACTGCAGGTTTTGGAGTTCCCCCAATCTACTTGGTATTTTTCCCGAAAAGTGGTTGCCAGAAAGATACAGTTCTACAATGGCCTTCAGTTCTCCAATATCGTGTGGTACTTCTCCCTCTATAGAATTTTGTGACATGTTCAGATAGAGAAGGCCACTCATCTTCCAAATGCTCAAAGGAATCTTGGATGAAAATTTGTTTGAACTCAAAGAAATGGCTTGTAGCATGCTTAGATTTCCTATACATTCTGGGATCACTCCAGTGAGCTCATTAACATCCAAAAGTAATCGAACCAAGTTAGATGAATGACAAACTACCTCTGGAATATGCCCTTGCAATTTATTGTTATTCAGATATAGCCCTTGGAGTTGTTCAAGCTTACCAACCTCAGAAGGAATGGTTCCCATCAAGTTGTTTTCCTCTAAACCTAGCACCATTAGACCGCTTATGTTTCCTATACTTGTGGGAATGAGGCCACTGATGTATGCATCTCCTATATGAAATACTTCAATAGTAGATGAAAGATTTCCAATAGTACTGGGCAAAACACCATTAAACAGATTCAAACTCACTTCTAGAATTCGCAACATCCTACAGTCCACTAAGGAATTTAAGAATTGCAACTCATATTTACTTGGGTCATTGATAAGTTGATTATCACCTAAGAACAATCCTCGCAGGTGACGAAGATTTCCTAAATCAATAGGAATAGTGCCTGTGAGAATGTTCCTGTCTAGCACTAGTTTCACAAGCTTTGAAGCATTTGTTATGAACAATGGAATTTCCCCTTCGAACTGATTGTCTGCCAAGTAAAGTCCTTCAAGGTTTGGAAGATGAAGACCAGTAGTTGTTGGAATTCTCCCCGAGAGTTTGTTGGAATTGAAAGAAATGACTTCCAAAGAAGATATATTAAAAATATCCTTTGGAATTTGACCGATAAGATTATGAGTTTCCTCAATGTCTAACTGCCTTAAATTTGATAACTTCCCCAATTCTGGAGGAATATGGCCCCCTATTTGGTTTGTTGAACAACTAAGAAGCTGCAAAGAGGAAATATTGCCCAATGAAATTGGAATAGTCCCAGTTATGGAATTATGTCCAATATAGAACTCCTTGAGCTTCACTAAACAATCAATAGTTTTGGGTATTTCTCCAGTTATATTATTATAAGATATGGACAAAATATTGAGCTCTGTGAGTTGGCATATGTTAGAAGGAATGGAACCAAAAATTTGGTTGTTAGATATACTTAATAACTCTAGATTTGACACAATATTTTCTTCATCAAGCAAGAGAGGACCAGAAAGACTATTGTATTGCAGATGTATGGTAAGTAGCGACGAGATATTAAACAATGTTGCAGGAATGGAACCTGTTAATTGGTTATGGGTCAAGAACAAGTGTGCAATTCGGCTCAAATTACCGATCTCCTTTGGAATGTTGCCGCTGACTCTATTCCCATACAAACTGAAGTTCAGCAACTTTGTGGCATTCCTGACAGAAGGGGGGATTATACCTGTGAGGTTATTGTTTGAGAGATCCAAAGCTCTGAGTTCCGGTACATACCATGGACCTTTCCACATTTCACCACTGAGTTTATTTGAAGCCAATGAAATTTTTTGAACTCTTTGGTGTTGAAACAGATTTGTTGGGATACTTCCTTGGAGCTGATTGTTCTGAATATCAATCACTCGCAAACGATGCAAGTGGCCAAGGCCATAAGGGATGCCACCATGGAAGCTGTTGTTCTCGAGATTGAGCTCTCTGAGAAAGGACAAATTGGCCAAAGACGGCGAAATTATGCCTTGAAGTTGCAAGTTAGGAAGAGCCAAGGATACAACCCTTTGTCTTTTTGAACTGCAAGTAACACCAAACCAAGAGCAAAAAGAAGTATTCTTGGTCCAATTATTGTCTAAAAAATGACTAGGACTTGTAATAAGATTTTGGAAAGCTAGTAGAGCTTCTTGGTCTGTTTCATTTGAAGAAGCAGCTGATATGGAAACAGAGTAATATTGAATTAGAAAGAGAAGAATTAATAAGACATTCATTCTGTTACTATGCTTTGAAGGGATTTGAAAACTTGATCTGTGTAGTTGCCAAAGTTATTCCACTATATAGCACTAAAATTCCCCAAATATTAGTTGACTTGACAGTTGACTCAATTTGAGCCATTAATTATTTCCACAAAACAGAAGAAAAATCGTCACCTTGTATAAGAAGGAAATTATTACTCCCTCCGTCCAATTTATATGAGTTAGTTTGACTTAGAACGGAGTTTAAGAAAGAAAGAAAGACTTTTGAAATTTGTGGTCTAAAATAAGTCATAGATGTTTGTGTGGCTATGAATCATTTCATTGAGGGTAAAATAGGCATTTTAAAGTTAAATTATTACTAAATATAGAAATGTGTCATTCTTTTTGAAACTGACCTAAGAAAGTGAGTCATATAAATTGTGAAAGAGGGAGTAAGAGATATTGGAGACCAAGTCATGTGTATGGGGGTAAGCTTTTTCTAATGTGACACTAGAAATTAAGTCGTAATAATGGCATATGTTTTATATGACATCTACCATGCTGTGATACTATCTGTTTTGGTTAGCCTTCCACGACTTTCCCCAAAAGACCTCGTTGATTGACATGTAGGTAGTGTAATTTCCCAATATTCTCAACTAACAATGTGAAATTTTATTCACATAACCAACAATCACTCCCTCGAACTAAGTTACGTGTCACCCACTACTACAATATCCACATACGGATCTCTCCTTGAACTATGTTTCACATGGTCTAACAGTGATGATTCAGCTCTTTCGGACTCAGACTCGGATTTTCATGTTAGAAAACAGAGGAAATAGAGAAACAGAAAACGTAAAAGGAACTGCACTATTTCTGATAGCATTTTAGTACTCTGCAATTGCAGAAATATAAAGGCAAACAACTCAACAACTTTAAGCTAAAAACTAGGAACTACTCACCCACCTTACTCCTAAAGACTAGGAAACAACCCACGTTACTTATATTCCTAAAGACTAGAAATAGGACTTTTATTTTCTAGCAGGACTCTAATTTACTAACAGGACTTTTAACACTAACACCCTCCCTTAAACTGAAAGCTCTCAAGCTTCAGTTTAACTTCAGCTTCTTGAACTCTTCCATAGTGCCGATACCCATCAACCTCCTCAGATTTTGGAAAGGGAGAAATCTGAGAGGTTTAGTAAAAATGTCCGCCAACTGATCTTCACTTCGGCAATACCGCAGCTCTATTGTTCCTTCATTATTGAGATCTCGCAGGAAACAATACTTCACATCAATGTGCTTGCTTCTTCCATGGTTCACAGGATTCTTTGACAACCTGATGGCAGAATTGTTGTCGTAAAATAGTATAGTGGCTCTTCCTGTCTTGAACTTCAGCTCTTCAAGGATTCTCCTAAGCCAAATAGCTTGACAAGCACAAGCTGTAGCGGCAACAAATTCAGCTTCTGTACTTGATAATGTGACAATTGTTTGCTTTTTTGAGGACCACGACACAACCCCTGTGCCAAGCATAAAGACATAACCTGAAGTGCTCTTTCTATCATCTTGATCCCCCGCATAATCGCTGTCAGTAAAGCCAGTCATATCTGACTTTTCTCCCTTCCTGTAGAAAATTCCAAAAGTCTTGGTTCCTTGTAAATAACGAAGAATTCTCTTCGCAACTAAGAGATGCATTTCAGTTGGGCACTCCATATATCTACTTACAAGACTAACAGCATACATGATGTCCGGTCTTGTAGCAGTTAGATACATTAAGCTACCCACAATTTGCTTGTAAAACGTGCTATCCACCTTCTTTCCGCTCCCAGCTTTGTTTAGTTTCAAGCCAAACTCAGCTGGAATGTTGGTTGGATTGCAATTCTGCATTTTAAACCTGCTTAAAATTTCTCGCACATACTTCTTTTGAGAAACAAATATCCCATCATCAGATTGCACCACTTCTAAACCAAGAAAATAATGCATCTTACCAAGATCAGACATCTCGAATTCATTCATCATACACTTCTTGAATTCAGTAAACATGACATTACTATTCCCCGTGAATATAAGATCGTCAACATATAAGCACACAATGAGCATTTTCCCATTCTCCCCAATTTTCACAAAAAGTGTATGCTCATATAGACACTTTTGAAAACCTATTTTCAGAAAATAAGCCTCAATGCGACTATACCAAGCTCGCGGGGCTTGTTTTAGTCTATAAAGGGCTTTCTTTAATCGATAAACCTTTTTCTCATTTCCAATCTTAACATAACCAGGGGGTTGTTCGATAAATACCTCTTCCTCCAAGTATCCATGTAGGAAAGCTGATTTGACATCCAACTGGAAGATAGACCACAAATTTTGTGCTGCCAAGGCAATTAGCATTCTGATAGTGTCATGCCTTGCAACTGGAGCAAGAACTTCAGTGTAGTCCACACCATACTCCTGCTTGTATCCCTTTGCTACCAATCGCGCCTTATACTTGTCAATTTCACCATTTTCTTTCAGTTTCGTCTTATAGACCCACTTGACGCCAATGGTTTTGTGTTTCTCAGGAAGATCAATAAGCTCCCAAGTATCATTCCTTTCAATAGCTTCAATTTCAGCATCCATCACCTTTCTCCATTTTTCTTCTTTAACAGCACTCTCAAAAATTGTAGGGTCACAGTCGGCAAACAATGCAAAATGAGTAATTGCATCATCATTAACATTGATTCCTGTTACCTCATAATCCACCATCCATGCGGGCTTTCAGCGAGCACGACGAAGACACTGAGCTGCTGCATTAGTTCCTTCTAAAGTTGCTGGTAAAGTTTCAGCGGTTGGTGAAATTTCAGCAAGAGTTGGTTGAATTTCAGCAGCGGTAGCAGTTGAATTCTCTGAATTTCCGGGCATTGCAGCTACTTCTTCGACTTCACTATCAAATATGATTGGAGTAGACTGCTGCATACTCCAATCCCAAGTGTTTTCTTCATCAAAAATAACATCTCTACTGATTACAATCTTCTTTGTCTGTGGATTAAGCAATTTATATGCCTTTGATGCTTCACTAACACCGAGAAAGATACACTTTTCGCTTTTGTCTTCAAGCTTCTTCCTCTTCTCGTCTGGAACATATGCATATGCAATGCAACCAAAAATTCGAAAGTGATCTACAGTTGGTTTTCTTCCACTCCAGGCCTCTTCTGGAGTCATGTTTTGAACAGAAAATGTTGGACTTCTATTTAATACATGAACGCTCCAATTTATCGCTTCTGGCCAGAAAGTCTTTTCCATTCTTCCTCTTGCTAGAAGACTCCGCACCATATTGAGAATGGTTCTATTCTTTCTCTCCGATACACCATTTTGTTGCGGTGTATAAGCAGTGGTGAGCTCTCTTCGAATTCCATTAGATTCACAAAAATCTTCAAAAACTTTTGAGCAGTACTCACCTCCACGATCAATTCGAAGAGTCTTTATGGTCTTTCCTGCTTCATTTTCTACATGAGCCTTGAAACTTTTAAATGCTCTAAAAGCTTCTGATTTTTCATGTAAAAAATACACCAAAGTTCTTCGAGAGAAATCATCTGTAAAAGTAATGAAGTACCTTTTACCTCCATTAGAAATTGGTTTAATTGGGCCACAAATATCTGAATGCACCAGCTCCAAAAGATCTTTCGTTCTCCACGATTTTCCTTTTGGAAATTGAGAACGATGTTGTTTGCCAACAACACATTCTTCACAAATTCGGGAAGGGATGAAAATTTCAGGAAGGCCTATCACCATATTTTTCTGTTGGAGAGTTTTTAATCCACCAAAACCCAAGTGACCATATCTAAAATGCCACAACCATGAAGAATCTTTTACTTCCGCCTTTAAACAAGATTGAATACTCTCAAGATTCAAGGGAAATAATCTGTTTGAGTTCATTTTCACAACAGCAATAGCTCCTCTAGTAGGACTATAAATCTCACTAACACCATTTCCGATAAGAATAAAATATCCCTTTTCTTGGAATTGCCCAACACTCAATAAGTTGCTTTTTAAAGCAGGAACATATAGCACATATGATATTATTTCTTCAAAACCATTCTTGGCTTTAATTTTAATATCACCCTTTCCCATTGCATCCACAGTAGAGCAATCACCAAAACTAACTTTAGAATGAAAACCTTCATTTAAATAAGAAAAACAGGACTTACTTCCACTCATGTGATTACTGCAGCCTGTGTCCAGATACCAAACATCTTGCACGAGTTTTTCTTGTGCTTGTATTGCCATCAACAAGGTCTCAGTTTCCTTGCTTTCAACAAAATTTGACTTCTCGTCCTTGTCATTAGGCAGCCTAGTATAGCATTCGAACTGATAATGACCAAATTTATGACATCGATAGCATTCTACCTTTGATTTGTCAAAATTCTTTCCTCTGCCTTTGCCGCAGTCATCATTGGCTCTAAAATTTCTGCCTCCATCTCTATTTCCTCGATCTCCTCTCCCTTTTCCTCTACCTCTACCTCTCCCCCTTCCTCTAGAATTGGAAGAAATGAAAGTAGAAGCCTTCAAGGCCTGCTCCTCAGAAGTTGAACTGCGGTTCATCTTCTGCTTATGCACCAATAAGGAGCTTTGCAATTCGTCAAGCGACAACTCATCTATATCTTTTGACTTCTCAATGGAGCAAACGACATAATCATACTTCGGCGTCAAAGAGTGCAATATCTTCTCAACAATTGTGACATCGTTCATCTTCACGCCATGGAATCGCATTTTGTTACTGATCTCCATTGTTCTAGCGCAGTAGCTCATTACAGACTCCCCTTCCTTCATCTGCAAAGTCTCAAAATCCCTTCTCAAGGCTTGAAGCTGTGCACGCTTCACTCTGGCAGTGCCTTGATATTTTTTCTTCATGGAGTCCCAAATATCCTTAGAAGTTTCTTTGCAAAGAATAGTTTCTAGGATGGGACGATCGATAGCCTGAAAGAGATAATTCTTCGCTTTCAGATCTTTCAGCTTTTTTGCTTCCAACTCTGCTTTTTGAGCATTCGTCAAAGCCTCGCCTTCTGCTGGAGCGCCAATACCATCCTCGACAATTGGCCAATACTCCTTTGACCGTAAGAAATTTTCCATGAGCATACTCCAATGGTCATAGTGACCATCAAAATGAGGAATGGCTGCTAGCACAAAGTTACTCTCTAATGCCATGAGTAATACAGAAAGGAGAAAAGAGATTTGGTTGCTGCTATATTTTTTTTTTCACTCCAGGATTTCAGACTCGCGCTGATACCACTGTTAGAAAACAGAGGAAATAGAGAAACAGAAAACGTAAAAGGAACTGCACTATTTCTGATAGCATTTTAGTACTCTGCAATTGCAGAAATATAAAGGCAAACAACTCAACAACTTTAAGCTAAAAACTAGGAACTACTCACCCACCTTACTCCTAAAGACTAGGAAACAACCCACGTTACTTATATTCCTAAAGACTAGAAATAGGACTTTTATTTTCTAGCAGGACTCTAATTTACTAACAGGACTTTTAACACTAACATTTCACACCTTTTAAAACCTCAAAAAGCAGTTGTTAAGAAAAAGGTATAGAACCATGAATATTATCTGCAATAGTAAAGGGTGCTTGATAATATTCCATTCATTGAAAATCTGTGAATTTAAAACTAGTGAATTGTAGCTAATAAACTGTAAACAAGTGAATAGGAGTTCGATGTTGTCTAGTCAAGCTCAGATATCATTCTTTTAATGGGCCTAACATGACATGTATCTGGATTCTGGATTAGTCGGATTTTAATGCAGGTTTCGGACATCAAATGACAAAGAAAAAAAATCTAAAACTTATATTTCGTAAAATGCTTTCTAGAAAAAATTTCAAATCGAATTCACCAACACATTATAACAACTGCCAACTAGTGTGGAAATTATCGACATATTGACTTGACTAGTTGCAGCCCAAGTCTTTACGGCAAATGGAAGAATTCCCCACAAATGTACTTTAATATCAAATAATTCTTTCGTATGAAATTATCACACCCCGAGACCAGACCCTGGACGTAACGGGCAATCCAGACCAATGAAGGCCCGAGAAGGCCCCTGAGCATAACATCATGAGCATATTTAATAAAATATTTGTGAAAGAAAGACCCATTTGAGAAAACCATTTAAAACACAATTAAGAATTTACTAAGTGTTGGGGACAAAATATTTAAACAACATCTACATAGGTCCACGAAGCCTCTAACATAAGAATGAAACATCAATACCGGGACATGACCCTGACAATACCATAACTAAAAAATCAGAGTTAAAATAAAGATGTAAATTGCCTTCCAAAAGATGGAGGACTCACCACTTACTGATGTTGTCCCGAACGATCCTAGTGTTGCACAGTACCACGAGAAAGTGTCTTGGAACTTACATCATGAAACGATGTAGCGTCCAAGGACGGTCAGTACGATGAGTACTGGCATGCAACCCAGGGGGAGGGACATAACAGTTTATAAAGCAAGTCATAAGAAACGTAACGTAAGTCATAATAGAAAATAAAACATGGGGCAAGTATCCAAAACATTTCATAAAAATCATACATTAACATTACTTCTGAACTAGATGGTTTAACCGATATCTTATACATAATACACCACGGGCTATGTGGGTCCGATCACCACCCGATCGGCTGAGCCCCAATTCATGTTTTCCGCATGAATTGAGATTCTTCTGTATATAACAGCATAAAAAGGCCTATATAAATCAGTCTCGTAGAGGAGAAACATAAGATCATCCAATTAAGGAGCGAACCATCCCCTACATGGCAAAACATAGGTTTCAAGTAATGAGCCCCGTTCGACTCGTACCTTCTCGGTTAACCATCTAATTCTCTTAAGCCCATCTTTTAGCATTTCAAAAACATTTAAGCAAAACGTTCATTAGGGACACTTAACGTTCTTAAGGCATTCATAAATTGGTATCGTCATACCAAGACTTGCAAGTCATACATATCATGCCATAAATATTTCATAAATTCATACATCATTGGTCCCATCATTTAAAAGGATTTAAACACGTTTACTATATCCCTCAAAAGTTGAAGATTTCATAATTTATAAATAACAACACTTTTAAAACCGAGAGACGTAGAAATCCTTTTTCCTTCTGTCAAAAGCCAAGATTTAAATAGTAAAATAATTTACAAAAGAATCGCGACTTCATGATTTTAAATCTTCCCCAAAAAGCTTTCCATATATTTAGAGTTTCGTACTTCAAACAATAATCTCAACTCTTAAAGAAATTCATAACCAAAGAGTAATTTCAAAGGCATGAGTTTGCAAACTTTAAATAAATCTTCCTTTCGAAAACGATTCAACAACCCACATTTAAAACTCGCATAAAACTGCTTTCATAGTCAAGAAGTCAACCAACAATAGATTTAGTTGAAAGAGGATTGTTCAACATACCTTAGAGAGAAAGATGGTGGAGAGGAATTCTTGGGATAGAAACCCTAGCCTTAGCTTTTCTTGAAAACCCTAAGATTTTTGTGAAGAATCTTGTTAGGAATTCATAACTAGCGATTAAAAAGAATTTGGAATACCTTGAAATACATGAGGGGAACGTACCTTGGTATTGGAGGATGGGGAGAGGAGAGAAAACCAACTTAGGGCTTGAAAGAAGAGAGAAAGAATGAGAATTTTCGGAAAAATTGACCTTAGGAAGCTTATATAGTGTTTTCTTGTGAGCAGCCGCACGGATGACACCTTGACCGCACGCTGGTCACGCGGAAGTGGCAATAGTGCTGCCTTCCCCGTGCGCCCGCACAGCAGACACCTCGTTCACGCGGCCGTCCACGCAGGCGGGCAGCGTCTAGTAAAATAGGCATAACGTTTTACTCGGGACTTGGATCGATACGTGGTTGGTGGCGTTAGAAAGAAAACTCAAAAACCTTTAATTTGGTGGGTCATGAGCTACATAACTCTTCATATAATTGGAGAAAGGATCGTTTGAAGTTGACTCTATTAGAAAGTTATATAAAAACTTAGTCGGTAGAGAAACTTTCAACTTAACCTGTGCTAGAGCTTCCTTAGGACATTAATTCCCATCCATAGCACTTTCCCACACATATGAATTGATCTTAACACTGAGGTATAATAGAATTTATTGGGTTCGGACCCCACTACATACTTAAAACGGTTTCAATTCTTAGCCCGAAAAACTTGGGGTGTTACAATATCTCCCCCTTGGGATCAATAATCCTTGAATGATGGGTAAGGACTTATTGAAGACATACAAGTAAGGAAGTAAAGGCTATAACTTCACATCAAGAACTCTCTTTTGATCAAAGATAGAAAGACATCAAGAGGCGCTCGATGAAAACATCAAACAAATTGTGTCAATACGAATCGTAAGACATATGAGACTTGGCATAGACATGATCTAGGACATAAGTTTTATGTAACATGATCATACTAACGTAAGGCATGAAATTTTGGAAATTATAAGCATGAATTGAGATTGTGTAACACCCCAAACTTTCGAGCTAGGATTCCAATCATTTTTCGCGTGTAATTAGACCTGAACCCGGAAAGATTCCCTTGTAACTAGGTGTTATGAACAAGCACTATGTGTGGGAAGAGTGTTGGGCATGAATCAAGGTCTTAAGGAACCTCTATCACAAGTTAAGTTAAAAGCTTCTCTACCGACTAAGTTTTCATATAATTTTCTAATTTAGATCATATTCAAATGATCATTACTCCTATAATATAAAGAGTTAGGTGTCCCATGACCCACCAAATTAAAGGTCTTCGAGTCTTCTTTCCAACGCCACTAACTGTGCATTAATGCGAGTCAGGAATAAAAAGTTATGATCAGTTTACCGAGAAGACGTCTGTCTGTCCAGAAGACCATTGAATTTTGGGAGTTAAAACGGAAGAGAAAATTGTCCATTTTCTGGGAAAACGGTCCATTTTCCCAACCGTTTCTGGAGACAGAAACTCAAAAATTCTGTAAGTTAAAACGCCTTCGAAAACGGTCCATTTTTTACCAAAACGGACCATTTTGGCGACCATATTCTGACGCATTTTCCTTCCTAAACCAATCCGGATTTTAATTGGAATTGCTTATAAATAGGACCCCTAGGGTATTACTTCGGGAATTACCTCTTCTTAAGTTATTTGAGGGTATTTTGGTCCTTTTCTCATCCAAGAATTGCCCCCCAACCATTCTAATTATTCCCAAACCTCCTAAGGCACGAACAAAAATCAAGAAAGAGCGTTACTTCTCTCCTCAAAGTTCTTGAAGCAAAATGTGACCTAGGGTTCAAGGAAATCAAAAGCACGAAGCTTTCAAGAAGTCTGGTCTGAGTGTGTACATGATGTAGCCTGATTTCAATAGTCATTTTGGACATACCATGAAGCTTGAGTTTATAGGACTGAACATAACATGAGATATGGGTTCATGAATCATGAGCATCGTAGCATAGACCTTGGATCCCTAGAACCTTAGAGAAAGATTACACCACTGAGAGACTCTATCACTTTCAATTCAAAGAATAGAGCATGGACACGAGAATACATAGAAAATTCGATGTAGCATGATTTCAATAGTCATTTTGGACATACCATGAAGCTTGAGTTTATAGGACTGAACATAACATGAGATATGGGTTCATGAATTATGAGCATCGTAGCATAGACCTTGGATCCCTAGAACCTTAGAGAAAGATTACACCACTGAGAGACGCTATCGCTTTCAATTCAAAGAACAGAGCATGGACGCGAGAATACATAGAAAATTCAATCCTCAGACATAGACATGGTTCAAAGGCATAAGACATGGGTAGAGTGTCCTCTTAAGTTGAAGTATAAGGAATATGCTAGAATAAGAATGGTTTGCTATAGCATACATCATAACCCTCTTCTGAAACTCATCACAACTAGAAACTTGAGACTTTTCTTGGTTCAACACCTCATCATCTCCCCCTTAGCGCAAAGGTCACTATCTTAGGCCTGCGGACTTATGCTGTAAAAAGATCTATAAGTACAACACGCGGCACTGCGGGGTATCCTTATACACATCAATGCTAATCCCAAGTATCACTATACACATGAATGTTAATCTCACCCAGATATTATATTTGGAAAGATTTTACCAACTTCTTTCTAGGCCATTCCCTCCAGAGACACTGTTCTTAACTTATGCTAACTTCTATAGCCAAAATATTAAAACTTAACTTTCTTGAGCGCACACATCCACGTTCTCTAACACTTAAACATCTATTCTCCACTCCTTAGTTTACTAGCATTTATCAACTCTCATATCCGCCCAATTCAATGAATTTTAAGATCATACCATGAGGCTCAACAACGTCCACTTAGATCTATAATTCCCTCAATTCATTCCAATGGACACCAAATAATAACTACTTAGCCTTCTTAGAATAAAGCAATTCAAGAATATTAACTACGTACCCATAGCACTTATAAACTTAAAACCGAGTATACCTTGGTCTTACCAACTTAAGGCTCTTATCCTCTAATGACTTAGCCACCATTCACGATTTCAACACTAGTTCTCATGAATATATCATGCTTACGCATTCTAACCTTCCCTAAGTTATCAATAATAGCCCTCTCACGCACTATGTCAAGCCTACTAGATCAGCCTCCTAAAAGTAATATTATCATTCCCAACTATCACTCTTTCTACCTCGGAGACCATCCACAACTCAACCTTCGTGTCTAGCACTAGGTAAGATTAACATCAAAACTTAGTATGCTATTCCGACCTACAGCTACCAGATAAAAATCAAGAAACACTAATTCACCAAAACCTTGACATAGTGGTCGATCTTAACTCCTTCTTAAATATACTATGACTTACAAGCAAAATCTCCTTCACAACATTATTACTACACCTTAACATTCATGACCCCTCTTCTCACATACTATATTGGCCTACAACTACAAGATAAAATTCGAGAAACTCTGGGTCTCCTAAAATCACATGATAAGAATAGTTGATCCTAATCTTACAATATAACCCATTACAGTACATTAGAACATCCTTCCTTCTGACATCACATCTACTTACCCATGAATACACTTAAACTACCTTTGTAGTTCTGCAAACATCACTAAGTCTCCCTCTCCAAGACTCCAAAATAGAGTCTAAATTTATAAATTCACAACCACTCTATCCTTCCATTCACAACCTATAATTGGTCCATTCATCGTGAGCTCCTTCTATATTTCAAACAATTCAATAATAGCTTAACTAACCACTCTTCTTCGATCAATTTCCATAAACTTTGCAAATCTTGCCACACCAAAACTCACAACATACGGACATACTACCTCCATCAGTCGCTTAATGGGTACAAGACTCTAGCTACATTTTTCGAACATTTACTATCTGCACTCTCCGGCTTCTAAACTCATGACTCCATATTTCCCTGGCCTTGGAATCATCTCGCTACTCATCTTATAACACCCTAGTTCATGCTTTCTCTCGGGTGGAAATACTCTACCAACACTCGCATACATACTTTTCCCCTTTGAGCGTGACACATGGAACAAAGTTTTTGAAAGGGTTTGAAAACAGTCAAATGCATAATTCATGAAAATAGGGGTTTACACTTAGGATCAATAGACTTTGATGCACTAATGGACTCCTTTCAAGTCCTTGTGCTGTTTCATAACTTTTTGGATGACTCAACCAGATAGAATTACATCATAAGGAGTCTGAGCTTTGTACTTTTATCACCTCAAAATAAGGCATAGCCAGCGAAGTTAGAGCAGAGTAGAAATCTGGATAAGTTTCTTATAGATAATATTTTTGCACGATCCAGAGTATGAAAGAATGGGAAACTTTTCCTAAATGCCCTGTAGCCTCCTGATTATAAACGTGGTGCACAACACACCCATAAGCAAAACTCTACTAGATACGGCTTCGTAGATACCCTGGGACCATGAGCCGTGCTCTGATACCAAGTTTGTCACGCCCCGAGACCAGGCCCTGGATGTAACGGGCAACCCAGACCAATGAAGGCCCGAGAAGACCCCTTAGCATAACATCATGAGCATATTTAATAAAATATTTGCGGAAGAAAGACCCATTTGAGAAAACTATTTAAAACACAATTAAGAATTTACTAAGTGTTGGGGATAAAATATTTAAACAACATCTACATAGGTCCACGAAGCCTCTAATATAAGAATGAAATATCAATACCGGGACATGACCTCGACAATACAATAACTGAAAAATTAGAGTCAAAATAAAGATGTAAATTGCCTTCAAAAGATGGAGGGCTCACCACTTGTTGATGTTGTCCCGAACGATCCTAATGTTGCACGGTACCAAGAGAAAGTATCTTGGAACCTACATCATGAAATGATGTAGCATCCAAGGATGGTCAGTATGATGAGTACTAGCATGCAACCCAGGGGGAGGGACATAACAGTTTATAAAGCAAATCATAAAAATACAACGTAAGTCATAATAGAAAATAAAACATGGGTCAAGTATCCAAAACATTTCATAAAAATCATGCATTAACATTACTTCTAAACTAGATGGTTTAATCGACATCTTATACATAATACACCACGGGTTGTGTGGGTCCTATCACCACCCGATCGGCTGAGCCCCAATCCATGTTTGCCGCATGAATTGAGATCCTTCTGTATATAACAGCATTAAAAGGCCTACATAAATCATCCTCGTAGAGGAGAAACATAAGATCGTCCAATTAAGGAGCGAACCATCCCCTACGTGGCAAAATATAGGTTTCAAGTAATGAGACCCGTTCGACTCACACCTTCTCGATTAACCATCTAATTCTCTTAAGCCCATCTTTTAGCATTTCATAAATATTTAAGCAAAACGTTCATTAGGGACACTTAACATTCTTACGGCATTCATAGATTGGTATCGTTATACCAAGACTTGCAAGTCATACATATCATGTCATAAATATTTCATAATTTCGTACATCATTAGTTCTATCATTTAAAAAGATTTAAACACGTTTACCATATCCCTCAAAAGTTGAAGATTTCATAATTCATAAATAACAACACTTTCAAAACCAAGAGACGTAGAAATCCTTTTTTCTTCCGTCAAAAGCCAAGATTTAAATAGTAAAATAATTTATAAAAGAATCATGACTTCATGATTTTAAATCTGCCCCAAAAAGCTTTCCATATATTTAGGGTTTCATACTTCAAACAATAATCTCAACTCTTAAAGTAATTCATAACCAAAGAGTAATTTCATAGGCATGAGTTTGCAAACTTTAAATAAAACTTTCTCTCGAAAATGATTTAACAACCCACATTTAAAACTTGCATAAAATCACTTTCATAGTCAAGAAGTCAACCAACAATAGATTTAGTTGAAAGAGGATTGTTCAACATACCTTAGAGAAAAAAATGGTGGAGAGGAATTCTTGGGATAGAAACTCTAGCCTTAGCTTTTCTTGAAAACCTTAAGATTTTTGTGAAGAATCTTGTTAGGAATTCATAACTAGCGATTAAAAAGAATTTGGAATACCTTGAAATACATGAGGGGAACGTACTTTGGTGTTGGAGGATGGGGAGAGGAGAGAAAACCAACTTAGGGCTTGAAAGAAGAGAGAAAGAATGAGAATTTTCGGAAAAATCGACCTTAGGATGCTTATATAGTATTTTCTCGTGCGTGGCCGCACGGATGGCGCCTTGACCGCGCGCTGGTCGCGCGGAAGTGGCAGTAGTACTGCCTTCCCCGTGCGCCCGTGCGGCAGACACCTCGTTCGCGTGGCTGACCACGCAGAGAGGGCAACATCTAGTAAAATAGGCATAACTTTTTACTCGAGACTCGGATCGATGTGTGATTGGTGGTGCTAGAAAGAAGAATCAAAAACTTTAATTTGGTGTGTCATGAGCTACGTAACTCTTCATATAATGGGAGAAAGGAGTGTTTGAAGTTGACTCTATTAGAAAGTTATATGAAAACTTAGTCGGTAGAGAAACTTTCGACTTAACCTGTGCTAGAGCTTCCTTAGGACATTAATTCCCATCCATAGCACTTCCCCACACATATGAATTGTTCTTAACACTGAGGTATAATAGAATTTATTGGGTTCGGACCCCACTACATACTTAGAACGGTTTCAATTCTTAGCCCAAAAAACTTGGGGTGTTGCGATATCTCCCCCTTGGGATCATTCATCCTCGAATGATGGGTAAGGACTTATTGAAGTCATACAAGTAAGGAAGTAAAGGCTATAACTTCACGTCAAGAACTCTCTTTTGATCAAAGATAGAAAGACATCAAGAGGCTCTTGATGACAATATCAAATAAATTGTGTCAATACGAATCGTAAGACATATGAGACTTGGCATAGACATGAAACTTTCACATTAGCACGTATAGCTACTAAAGTCTGCATCTAACATCTTGCGCTCACTCTGTTCAAGTCTAACTCTAGGGCATAAAGTGCTACATCTAATGTGATCCTACTAGTCTGAATTACGAGATTCTATATGCCAAACCCTTATAGGAACCTTCTTTCCTAAACGTGATCAGCCCTTAGGTTTATTCTAAACTCGTCAAAGTCTTCTCTTTTACATCTAGATTTATACTCCAAGAATATTAATTCCCCTTATCACCTTAATCAATCAAGCTCAAACTTTTAACAAGAAGTCACTTTCCACAAGAAGCAATTGTCACAAGTATTCAATACCACATTCAAGCCTATTATTATATTCCTTTCTGGCTTATATGTAGCTAAAACTATCAAAGAATTCTCTCAAGTATCCCCAAAATCAACAATTCTCAAACTTCTATATGGAGACACATCATATATTCTCCTCTAACTATTTCACATAATTAATCCTCATCTCGCACCTCATCCACACTTAACAACTTAGGTAACACAATCACATGTAGCCACCACTAAAAAGAAACATCTACTACCTTCCATCTAGACCATGACTTATCTTCCTTTATAGACAGTTGCCCCGACAAAAGATAAACGTTTCTGAAGGAATAGATTAAGATCATGAATTGCAAATAAAGGCCTAACTCTTGACCATAAACATGGAGTATGAAATGAACATCTTTAACAAGAGCATGAGCATTGGGGATACATGGATGTCGTTCAATATTGACTTATACTTAACTTGACCTTGTCACTCAAGATGAGATCTGGAGAACCTGATGCGATGGGCATGGATACTTCATATTCTGAACACACAAGACGTAAACTGAGGGTTGTTCTGAGTATAGACATACCATAACCATCCATAACTATCAAGAGGTGGATGTACACAGGGCTTAGATAAAGGAAATCAAAAGCACAAATCTTTCAAGAAGTCTGATCTCAGTGTGTGCATGATGTAGCATGATTTCAATAGTCATTTTGGACATACCTTGCGTTTATAGGACTGAACATAACGTGAGATATGGGTTCATGAATCATGAGCATCGTAGTATAGACCTTGGATCCCTAGAACCTTAGAAAAAGATTACACCACTGAGAGACGCTATCGCTTTCAATTCAAAGGACAGAGCATGGACACGAGAATACATAGAAAATTCGATCCTCAGACATAGACATTGTTCAAAGGCATAAGACATGGGTAGAGGGTCCTCTTAAGTTGAAGTATAAGGAATATGCTAGAATAAGAATGGGTTGATATAGCACACATCATAACCCTCTTCTGAAACTCATCACAAC
The DNA here is from genome assembly GCA_003996215.1 of Jaltomata sinuosa. Classification (NCBI taxonomy): domain Eukaryota; kingdom Viridiplantae; phylum Streptophyta; class Magnoliopsida; order Solanales; family Solanaceae; genus Jaltomata; species Jaltomata sinuosa. The sequence continues at coordinate 238,852 of QJPP01002629.1, forward strand.
TAGAAACTCGAGAATTTTCTTGGTTCAACACCTCATCATCTCCCCTTTAGCGCAAAGGTCACTATCTTAGGCCTGTGGACTTATGTTGTAAAAAGATCTATAAGTATAACACGCGGCACTGCGGGGTATTCTTATACACATGAATGCTAATCTCAAGTATCACTATACACATGAATGTTAATCTCACCCAGATATTATATTTGGAAATATTTTACCAACTCCTTTCTAGGCCATTCCCTTTAGAGACACTATTCTTAACTTATGCTAACCTCTATAGCCAAAATATTAAAACTTATATTTCTTGGGCGCACACATCCACGTTAATCTCTAACACTTAAACATCTATTCTTCACTCCTTAGTCTACTAGCATTTATCAACTCTCATATCTGCCCAATTCAATGAATTTTAAGATCATACCATGAGGCTCAACAACGTCCACTTAGATCTATAATTCCCTCAATTCATTCCAATGGACACCAAAAAATAACTACTTAGCCTTCTTTGAATAAAGCAATTCAAGAATATTAACTACGTACCCATAGCACTTATAAACTTAAAACCGAGTACACCTTGGTCTTACCAACTTAAGGCTCTTATCCTCTAATGACTTAGCCACCATTCACGATTTCAACACTAGTTCTCATGAATATATCATGCTTACGCATTCTAACCTTCCCTAAGTTATCAATAATAGCCCTCTCACGCACCATGTCAAGCCTACTAGATCAGCCTCCTAAAAGTAATATTATCATTCCCAACTATCACTCTTTCTACCTCGGAGACCATCCACAACTCAATCTTCGTGTCTAGCACTAGGTAAGGTTAACATCAAAACTTAGCATGCTACTCTGACCTACAGCTACCAGATAAAAATCAAGAAACACTAATTCACAAAAACATTGACATAGTGGTCGATCTTAACTCCTTCTTCAATATACTATGACTTACAAGCAAAATCTCCTTCACAACATTATTACTGCACCTTAACATTCATGACACCTCTTCTCACATACTAAATTGGCTTACAACTACAAGATAAAATTCGAGAAATTCTGGGTCTACTAAAATCACATGATAAGAATAGTCGATCCTAATCTTACAATATAACCCATTACAGTAATTAGCACATCCTTCCTTCTCACATCACATCTACTTACCCATGCATACACTTAAAATACCTTCGTAGTTCTGCAAACATCACTAAGTCTCCCTCTCCAAGACTCCAAAATAGAGTCTAAATTTATAAATTCACAACCACTCTATCCTTCCATTCACAACCTATAATTGGTCCATACTGCACTAGTCAGTCATCATGAGCTCCTTCTATATTTCAAACAATTCAACAACAGCTTAACTAACCACTCTTCTTTGATCAATTTTCATAAACTTTGCAAATCTTGTCACACCAAAACCCACAACTAACCACTCTACCAACACTCGCATACATACTTTTCCCCTTTGAGCGTGACACATGGAACAAAGTTTTTGAAAGGGTTTGAAAACAGTCAAATGCATAATTCATGAAAATAGGGGTTTACACTTAGGATCAATAGACTTTGATGCACTAATGGACTCCTCTCAAGTCCTTGTGCTGTTTCATAACTTTTTGGATGACTCAACCAGATAGAATTACATCGTAAGGAGTCTGAGCTTTGTACTTTTATCACCTCAAAATAAGGCATAGCCAGCGAAGTTAGAGCAGAGTAGAAATATGGATAAGTTTCTTATAGACAATATTTTTGCACGATCTGGAGTATGAAAGAATGGGAAATATTTTTTAAATGCCCTGTAGCCTCCTGATTATAAGTGTGGTGCACAACACACCCATAAGCAAGACTCTACTAGATACGGCTTTGTAGATACCCCGGGACCATAAATCGTGCTCTGATATCAAGTTTGTCACGCCCCGAGATCAGGCCCTGGATGTAACGGGCAACCCAGACCAATGAAGGCCCGAGAAGACCCCTTAGCATAACATCATGAGCATATTTAATAAAATATTTGCGGAAGAAAGACACATTTGAGAAACCCATTTAAAACACAATTAAGAATTTACTAAGTATTGGGGACAAAACAATTAAACAACATCTACATAGGTCCACGAAACCTCTAACATAAGAATGAAACATCAATACTGGGACATGACCCCGACAATACCATTACTGAAAAATTAGAGTCAAAATAAAGATGTAAATTGCCTTCCAAAAGATGGAGGGTTCACCACTTGCTGATGTTGTCCCGAACGATCCTAATGTTGAACTATACCATGAGAAAGTGTCTTAGAACCTACATCATGAAATGATGTAGCGTCCAAGAACGTTCAGTATGATGAGTATTGGCATCCAAGGGGGAGGGACATAACAGTTTATAAAGAAAGTCATAAGAAACGTAACGTAAGTCATAATAGAAAAATAAAACATGGGGCAAGTATCCAAAACATTTCATAAAAATCATTAACATTACTTCTGAACTAGATGGTTTAACCGACATCTTATACATAATACACCACGGGCTATGTGGGTCCGATCACCACCTAATCGGCTGAGCCTCAATCCATGTTTGCCGCATGAATTGAGATCCTTCTGTATCTAACAACATAAAAAGGCCTACATAAATCATCTTCGTAGAGGAGAAACATAAGATCGTCCAATTAAGGAGTGAACCATCCCCTACGTGGCAAAACATAGGTTTCAAGTCATGAGCCCCGTTTGACTAATACCTTCTCGGTTAACCATCTAATTCTCTTAAGACCATCTTTTAGCATTTCATAAATATTTAAGCAAATTGTTCATTAGGGACACTTAACGTTCTTAAGGCATTCATAAATTGGTATCCTCATACCAAGACTTACAAGTCATACATATCATGCCATAAACATTTCATAAATTCATACATCATTAGTCCCATCATTTAAAAGAATTTAAAAACGTCTACCATATCCCTCAAAAGTTGAAGATTTCATAATTCATAAATAAAAACATTTTCAAAATCGAGAGACGTAGAAATCCTTTTTCCTTCCGTCAAAAGCCAAGATTTAAATAGTAAAATATTTTACAAAAGAATCGTGACTTCATGATTTTAAATCTGCCCCAAAAAGCTTTCCATATATTTAGGGTTTCTTACTTCAAACAATAATTTCAACTCTTAAAGAAATTCATAACCAAAGAGTAATTTCATAGGCATGAGTTTGCAAACTTTAAATAAATCTTCCTTTCGAAAATGATTCAACAACCCACATTTAAAACTCACATAAAACTGCTTTCATAGTCAAGAAGTCAACCAACAATAGATTTAGTTGAAAGAGGATTGTTCAACATACCTTAGAGAAAAAAATGGTGGAGAGAAATTCTTGGGATAGAAACCCTAGCCTTAGCTTTTCTTGAAAACCTTAAGATTCTTGTGAAGAATCTTGTTAGGAATTCATAACTAGCGATTAAAAAGAATTTGGAATACCTTGAAATATATGAGGAGAACGTACCTTGATGTTGGAGGATGGGGAGAGGAGAGAAAACCAACTTGGGGCTTGAAAGAAGAGAGAAAGAATGAGAATTTTAGAAAAAAATCGACCTTAGGATGCTTATATAGTGTTTTCTCATGCGCGGCCGCGCGGATGGCGTCTTGACCGCGCGCTGGTCACGCGGAAGTGGCAGTAGTGCTGCCTTCCCCGCGCGCCCGTGTGGCAGACACCTCGTTCGCGTGGCCGGTCGTGTAGAGCGGGCAGCATCTAGTAAAATAGGCATAACTTTTTACTCGGGACTCGGATCGATGCGTGATCAGTGGCGCTAGAAAGAAGACTCAAAAAACTTTAATTTGGTGGGTCATGAGCTACGTAAATCTTCATATAATGGGAGAAAGGATCGTTTGAAGTTGACTCTATTAGAAAGTTATACGAAAACTTAGTCGGTAGAGAAACTTTCAACTTAACCTGTGCTAGAGCTTCCTTAGGACATTAATTCTCATCCATAGCACTTCCCCACACGAATGAATTAATCTTAACACTGAGGTATAATAGAATTTATTGGGTTCGGACCCCACTACATACTTAGAACGATTTCAATTCTTAGCCAAAAAACTTGGGGTGTTACAGAAATGATCCTCCAAATGAAATTGTAGATTTCTTGGGATAACTTAATAGTTTCATATAATTTTAGATCTACCTCATTTTATGGGTCAGTAAATATGGTCGATTTTTAATATAATTAATTTCCATAAGAAAAAATTTTTTGTGTCAATTTGATATAATTACGTCACCAGACTAGTTGGAGCCGACTATATTAACTCTAGCATATATAAAGATTGATGTTCTCCAAAAATAATACTAATAATGTAATGCCATATATATAGCTTTGACTAAAATTAAATTGAAAATTTATTTTCAGAAGTTTTTCCAAATCAAAATCAATCACATTATATCAACCACGCTGAAAATTCTCAACTTGTTGACTTGACAGAGCAATTGGTATTTGCCCAAGTCTTCAAGGCATCAACGACAACAACAATATGTTGGGATCGAAATAACAAAGCGTGATGTGAAAGCTAATCGTTGCAAACTCTGAACGATGATAAATTAGAAATAAAGGAATTTGTTTTAAGTAAAACACAATTATGGTAGAATCGAATAAAGTAAAAAATTCAGGACGAATCCTAACACAACATACTCAGTGTAATTCCAAAAGTGAAGTCTGGAGAGGATGGATTGTATGCAGCATTACCCAGATATCGCTATTTTCGAAGTCCTCACGTCGAACGTATCCTCACATGTACTGTCACATCAATATGTACAAAACACTAATTTCTTTCGTATGGAATGGCCCTTAAAATGAAAATTATTTGATAACATATAAAATGATGAATGTATTCCATTCGATCTCTTTTTCCTATATTTATAATCCATGGTTTATTCATCGTTATTAATTATTGTAACTTTTTCCCTAGAAACTTATTTATGTGTGTGTATATGTGTTTGTGTTATTTAAAATCTGGGGAAGACTATATAATATTCTTCTAAAAAAATGTCGTGAAGGAATTGAAATTTTATTGAACTTTTAGTCTTAAACATGTCAAAACATATGTATGACTATAAAAGTTTCTCACTAAAGATATAATGAAATGTTTAAAATTAAATTACTTTTTTTGTACACAAAAAAATTATATTTTTCTTGAACGTACTAATAAAGTTAAATGGTTGTGATTAATTTTCGCAGCCTAATTTTATGTGGTGTATTGTATCACCTCACATTGAGGAATATATTGGCCAACTTTATAAAGACAAAAACACAACCAAGTCAATGGTCCACTTGCATTATTAAGAAAGAAAGAAAGAACCCTTTCTTACGTACATTTATATGGTCCACAACCAAGTCAATGGGAGAGGTCATGCAGTCTAGGACAAGTTTAGAAAAAAAACATGTTGCTTGACCCCTTGCCGACCACACAGATTTAAGATTTGAAGTTTATAAATTTTTATCACGATTTAAAATTAATATACAATATTAATTGGGTTCATAGTCAAATATTTATAAATATTTTTTGAATTTCTCAATACAAATACAAAATTTGAACAAAAGTTATTGGGTTTACAGGAACCCATACCACATAGGCTAGATCCACCCCTAACCACATCACAACTTGCATTGATCATCTAATATTGCAATATCCAATAGAAAAATGTTCAAACAATATATAATAATAATTACGTCTTAGTCCGGAATGAGTGAACACAAAATTTAGATAACAACAACAACATACCTTGTAATCCCACAAGTAGGATTTGAGGAGGGTAGAGTACGCAGACCTTGCCTCTACCTAGTAGAGATAGATAGACTATTTTCGATAGATCATCAACTTAAAATAAAACACATTTAAGCAGTTTGAAAAAGGGAATACAAAAATAAGAGCAGTGACAACAATGAAATAATGTGAAATGGAGAGCAGTACACAACATATAGAAGATCATGAATAGTACGATCCCCAAAATAATGTGATATTCGAAGAACAAGAGATTACGAGGATACTATTAATACCACCGGTAAGAAGGAAGGTCCAACTACGACCACCAAGTCTATCTCGCAGAAAAGCGAGAGAATGCTCAACTACCAATAACCTTCTACCCTAATCGGCGACCTCGACCCTCCTATCTAAGGTCATGGCAGATTAGTATAGAACTTCCTTCAACGCTAATGTTAAATCATCGAGTTTGGACAAACAACCAATATATCTGAGTATATCTCCATTTATATTGTTATAAGATATGGACAAACTTTTGAGCTCTGTAAGTTGGTTGTAAGATGTACTTAAATTTCTAGATTTGACACAATATTCCCTTCATCTTGGAAGAAACTAAAGGACCAGAAAAGCTATTGTATCGTAGATGTATGGCAATTAGCGACGATATATTAAATAGTGTTGTGGGAATGAACCTGTTAATTGATTATCAGTCAAGGACAAGTCTGCGAGTTGGCTCAGATTACTGATCTCCTTTGGAATGTTGCCGCTGACTCTATTCCCAGGCAAACTGAATGGAGTCATACCTATGGGGCTATTGCTGGTGAAATCCAAGACCCTGAGTTTCGGTACATGCCATGATTCTTTCCATATTTCACCACAGAGTTCATTGAAAGCCAATGAAATTACTTAAACTCTCCGGTGTTGAAATAGAATTGTTGGAATACTTCCTCAGAGCTTATTGCTCTGAATATCAATCACTCGCAAGCGAGGCAAGTGGCCAAGTCTGTAAAAGATGCAACCATGGAAGTTGTTATTCTGGCAAGTGGCCAACTGTAGAAGAATTTCATGAGCCCCTAAACAAGGCAGATAAATGAGAAACAGAGAGTGATCGATCTCGATCAAGGTTTTATTCACACGATGAAGCTCACTTCTTTCCCGTTCCATATCCTGCACCAATTGCAAACATATCCGCAGGAATGAGCCTTTCATCTGGTATTGGATTCTTGGCGAGGTTTAATGTGTCAGTGGTTTTCATCATCGCGGATTTAATAGCAGCAGGAGACCAATCAGGATGTGCGCTCTTCAGCAGAGCTTCTATGCCACTAAGGTGAGGGCAAGCCATTGAGGTTCCAGATATAACATTGAATGTTGATTTTGTGTTTTTATTGTTATCCACGGGGGTAGGCCAAGAAGCAAGGACATTAACACCAGGACCAATTATGTCAGGTTTTAAGATTCCAGGACTTGCTACGCTTGGTCCTCGTGAGGAAAATGAAGCAACTACAGGAGCATTTTTATCTCCAATGACTGTTCCATGGAAGGTGATTGCAGCAACCGGATTTGAAGTTGAGTTCGTATAGGCAAGAATTTTCTTTCCGTCTGCATTTGAAACATCCAATGTAGGAAGGACATGAGCTTCAGCTGATTTAGTCACACCATCTTGATGTTCATTGATGAGAATCATGCCAACGCCTCCAGCGTCCTTTACAGATTGTCCTTGATCAACTCTGCGAAGACTACTACTTTGCAAACACAAGACTAACTTACCTTTGATAGCGGGATCAGTAAGCGAACCTCGGCGGCAAAAGGGGGCTTCAAATTGATCACTTTCATTCTTTCCAGCATCATATAGAGTAAAGGATGTTGAGTTGGTAGTCTTTAGATGAAAAGCAGATTCTCCTCTGTCTCTACTCTTCCTTGTATGAATGTCTTCTCTTTTCAGAATCAATGTGTTACGACCCGAGACTAGACCCCGATCGTAACGGGCAACGCAGGCCAAAGAGGCCTGAGTCAACCCCTTAGCATTCATCAAACGCACAAGTCTAAAAGATTAGCGGAAGCAGGCCCATTATAAAATAAATCCAACTGTATAAATGGACTAACAATTGTCTTACTAATACCAGTCTACAAAGCCTCTAGTACCATGAATAAACTCCTAAATCGGGACATGGCCCCGACGATACCATAAAACGAAATAAAGTCCTCAAAGCTATCAATGAAAGGAAACACAGGCCTTCCGGAAGTATGAAGGGCTCACCACTTGCTATTCGAATCCCGGAGATCCTAGTGCTGCACGGAACCACGAGGATAAGTCTCGGAACCTACATCATAAAATGATGCAGCGCCCAAAGAGGGTCAGTACGGCAAGTACTGGCCTGCAACCCAGGGGAAGGGATATCACAATTTATAAAGCAAGTCATAATACGAAATCAGAAACCATAATCATAACAATAGGAATCTTTCACAATTTCAATTACTTCTGGACTAGATGGTGTTACCGACATTTATTTCACCATGGGCTATATGGGTCCGACCCCGACTCGGTCGGATGAGCCTCCAATCTAAGTTGCCGCAAGGATCGGAGCATCATATAATAACCACCTCATAACTGCATAACTGAACAAATCAAGCGTACAGTAAAGAGCCCCGTTCGACTCATACCCGTGCTGGCATAACACGGTTTCGGATGTGGAGCCCCATTCAACCCACGCCTTCTCGGTTAACCATCTAATCCTCTTAAGACCATATTTCTATCTCTTCAAACATTTAACAGACCAATCATTTCGGGGTTCTTTTACATTATTAAGGCATACATGAGTGGGTACTATTATACCTAGACTTGCAAGTCACACTTATCATATTATGCCATTATCATTTATACATCAAACGCCCCGCATTTAAGGATCTTTTATCTCCTTTAACAATCAACTCCCTCAAGGTTATAATTCAATCAATTTAAAGCAATCATTTCAAAACCAAAGGAATTAAGAAGATCCTACTACTTGCGTCAAAACTCAATTTCTTATATAGAGGAATAATTTCTGTAGTAATCGTATCTCAAGGCTTCAAATCTGCACCAATTTCACAAAATCCGTAAGTAAAGTCATACGCTAAACCATAACTTCAAAATAGTAATTAAATACGGATGATTTCATAAATAAGCATTCAAAAGTTCAAGCAATTCTCTTTCTTTGAAAACCCTTCAACTATTTGTACATAATACTAGCATAGATTTTGTAGTAAGTAGGAGTAAACGCAATCCTTACGAGTATAGTTGAAAGGGGATCATTCAACATACCTTTTGACGAAGAACGCTTATGAAACGCTTGAGTTTTTCCTTAGAACTTAGAACCCTAGGCACCTTTGCTTCAATAACTTAGAGAGGAGAAGTAACGCTCTTCCTTTTGATTTTAATCGTGCCTTAGGAGGTTTAGAATAAGTGGGGGATGAATCTTGGATGAGGAAAGGACCAAAACACCCTCAAATAGCTTCAGAGAGGCAATTCCCGCAACAATACCCTAGGGGTCCTATTTATAGGCAATTCCAATTAAAATCCGGATTGGATTGGGAAGGAAAACGCGTCAGAAAATGGTCGCCAAAATGGTCCATTTTGGCCACAAACGGACCATTTTCGAGGGCGTTTTAACTTTCAAAAATTTTGAGTTTCTGCCTCCGAAAACGGTCTGAAAAATGGACCGTTGTCTCAGAAAACGGCCCATTTTCCTTTCCGTTTTAACTCCCAACATTCGACGGTCTTTTGGACAGACAAACGTCTTCTCGGTAAACTGATCATAACTTTTTACTTCGGACTCGAATTAATGCGCGGTTGGTGGCGTTGGAAAGAAGACTCGAAGACATTTAATTTGGTAGGTCATAGGCCACCTAAATCTTTATATTCTAGGAGAAATGATCATTTGAAGATGACCCAAGTTAGAAAGTTATACGAAAACTTAGTCGGTAGAGGAGCTTTTAACTTAACTTGAGTTAGAGGTTTCTTAAGACCTTAATTCATGCCCAACATTCTCCCCACACATAGTGATTGACCATAACACCTAGTTACAAGGAAATATTTCTGGGTTCAGGTCTAATTACACACGAACATGATTGAAATCCTAGCTCGAAAGTTTGGGGTGTTACAATATCCCCCCTTGGGATCATTCATCCTCGAATGATGATCAAGGACACTTTTAGTCTGACATAGGCATGCGAAAGAGACGGTACGAAATAACATACAAAGGAATTGGAAATAAGTTATGCATAAGTACCTCAGTTAACTTCGTCCAGAGAAGTGAACAAAAAGGGATATCTAGACTTCATGTCCTCTTTCGATTCCCACGTAGCTTCTTCCACTTTCTGATTCCTCCATAACACCTTCACCGAAGCTATTTTCTTGGTCCTTAACTTTCGAACTTGCCGATCCAAAATTTCTATGGTGTCTTCTTCATATGACAACGAATCTTTCACTCCGATGTCCTCTATAGGAACTACAAGAGAATGATCACCCACACACTTTTTAAGCATAGACACATGAAACACGGGATGATCAGAGGCCAAACTCGTAGGTAACTCCAACTCGTAAGCGACATTCCCAATCCTCTTCAAAATCTGATACGGGCCAATATAACGAGGGCTGAGCTTACCTTTCTGCCCGAACCTCATGACTCCCTTCATAGGAGAGACCTTCAAGAACACCCAATCGCAAACGTTGAATTTCAACTCCCTTCTTTTAACAATCGCATAAGACTTTTGGCGACTTTGGACAGTCTTTAGCCTCTCTCGAATGGTCTTAACTTTTTCCATGACTTGATACACAAGGTCTGGCCCCAACAGTCTAGCTTCGCCCACCTCATACCAACCAATAGGAGACCTACATCTCCTACCATAAAGAGCCTCGAATGGAGCCATTTGGATGCTTGAGTGGTAACTATTATTGTAGGCGAATTCAATGAGAGGCAGGTGATCCACCCAACTACCTTTGAAATCAATGACGCACGCTCTTAACATGTCTTCCAAGGTCTGAATAGTGCACTCCGCTTGCCCATCTGTTTGAGGATGGAAAGCGGTACTAAGGTTCACCTGCGTACCCAAACCTTTTTGAAAGGCTCTCCAAAACTGAGAAGTGAATTGCGTACCTCTGTCGGATATAATGGACACCGGTGCACCATGCAATCTAACAATCTCCTGAATGTACAACCTCGCATAGTCTTCCCCCGAATATGTCGTCCTCACGGGCAGAAAATGAGCAGACTTGGTCATTCTATCAACAATGACCCAAATAGAGTCATATTGGTTACGCGAACGCGGGAAACCGGTGATGAAGTCCATGTTAATCATCTCCCATTTCCACATCGGAATGGTTATGTCTTGGAACGTACCACCAGGCCTTAGGTGCTCAACCTTAACTTGCTGACAGGTGGTACACTTAGCAATGAAATCAGCCACCTCTCTCTTCATATTGTTCCACCAATACAATTTCTTCAAGTCGTGGTACATTTTTGTAGAGCCGGGGTGAATAGTGTACCTGGAAGTATGAGACTCAGCCAAGATTCTTTCATGCAAGCTATCCACATTCGGCACACATACTCTCCCTTGATACCTCAAGATACCATCCCCTCCTATTTCGAAATCCATAACCTTCTGCTTCCCCACATCCTCTTTAATTTGTATAAGGATGGGATCATTAGCTTGATTTTCTTTCACTTTCGCACCCAGGGATGACTTAACCATCTCATGCACCATAATCCTACCATCCTCGGATTCTAGCAGCCGAACTCCTAAGTTGGCAAGCCGATGAATGTCTTTCACTAACCCTCTCTTTTCTTATCCCACATGAGAGAGACTCCCCATAGAAAACCTGCTAAGAGCATCAGCAACTACGTTAGCTTTACCTGGGTGATAATGCAAGCTCATGTCGTAGTCCTTTAACAATTCAAGCCACCTCCTCTGCCTGAGATTCAGATCTTTTTGGGTGAAAACATATTGCAAACTCTTATGGTCGGTGAAGATGTCCACGTGTACCCCATACAAATAACGATGCCAGATCTTGAGTGCAAAGACCACCGCCGCTAATTCGAGGTCATGGGTCGGGTAGTTCTTTTCGTGCACCTTCAATTGCCTGGAAGCATAAGCCACAACTTTCCCATGTTGCATAAGTACACACCCAAGTCCCGTCCGGGACGCATCACAATAAACCACGAACCCCTCAATACCCTCAGGTAGGGTCAAGACAGGAGCAGAAGTCAAAAGGTCCTTCAATTTCTCAAATCTTCCTTCACAACCTTCGAACCATATGAACTTAGCCTTTTTCTGCGTGAGCTTCGTCAATGGAGCAGCTATAGAGGAAAAATTCTCCACAAATCTCCTATAGTATCCCGCCAAACCCAAGAAACTCCTAATGTCAGTCGGAGTCGTGGGTCTGGGCCATTTCTTTACCGCCTCAATCTTTTGAGGATCCATTTTTATTCCTTCACTAGACACAATGTGACCGAGAAAAGCTACCGAGTCTAGCCAAAATTCGCACTTGGAAAAATTGGCATATAGTTCCCGCTCCTTAAGAGTCTGAATCACGATATGGAGGTGATTGACATGCTCCTCCTCACTCCGGGAGTAAACCAGGATGTCATCAATAAATACAATAACAAACATATGCAAAAATTCCTTAAACACCCTGTTCATAAGATCCATGAATGCTGCAGGAGAGTTAATCAAACCAAAGGACATGACTAAGAATTCGAAATGGCCATATCGGGTACGAAAAGTAGTTTTAGGAATATCAGCTTCCCTAACCTTCAACTGATGGTAACCTGAACGAAGATCGATTTTGGAGAAATACTTAGCACCCTGAAGTTGATCAAAGAGATCATCGATCCTAGGAAGAGGGTACTTATTCTTCACGGTGACTTTATTCAGCTGACGATAATCAATACACATATGGAGGGACCCATTTTTCTTTCGCACGAAGAGTACAAGAGCACCCCAAGGAGAGACACTAGGACGGATGAAACCTTTATCAAGGAGCTCTTTTAACTGCTCTTTTAACTCTTTCAACTCAGCAGGGGCAATCCTATATGGTGGAATGGAAATGGGTCTAGTGTCAGGTAGAAGGTCTATCCCAAAGACGATTTCCCTATCAGGAGGGACTCCGGGAAGGTCTTCGGGAAATACTTCGGGAAATTCATTAACTACAGACACGGATTGGAGTGGAGGACTTTCAACATCAGGATCCCTGACCCGAACCAGATGGTAGAAACACCCTTTGGATATCATCTTTTGAGCCCTAATATAGGAGATAAACTTTCCCTTAGGCCCTACGAGACTACCCTCCCATTCGAGGATTGGTTCGTTAGGGAAACAGAATTTGACTCTCCTAGTCCTACAGCCCATATTAGCATAGCAGGAGTGAAGCCAATCCATACCCAAAATTGCATCAAACTCTATCATATCAAGCTCTACCAAATCTATCACCGTATTTTTAAGCAAAACAGTTACAACACAATTTCTATAAACCCTCTCAGCAACAATGGAATCACCAACAGGGGTGGAGACTAAGAAGGGTTCAGGAATGTTTTCAGGAGCAAAACCAAAATTCACCGCCACATAGGGGGTCACATAAGATAAGGTTGAACCAGGATCAAGTAACACATAAACATCACGGGAGAAGATCTGTAATATACCCGTGACAATATCTGGCGAAGCCTCTGATTCCTGACGAGTGGACAGTCCATATAAACGATTACGACCTCCACTTGTGCCTGAAGTAGCACCCTTAGCAGGAGGGGCTGTAGAAGTAGTAGCTTGGGTCTTAGTTACCCCAGAAGTACCCTTAGCCTAGGGACACTCACGCTGAATGTTTCCAGGTTGGCCGCACCCATAGCATGTACGACCATTGTGATAGCATTTCCCACGGTGCAGTTTCCCACAAATACTGCAAGGAAGGTAGAATGGTGCAGACTGGACCATAGTACCCTGTGACTGAGTGCTGGCATTCTGGAGCTATGGTTATGCTGGGATCGCTGATCTCCCGCAGGTTTAGGGGCTGTTGCACTAGCAGATGAGTGAGCATGACCCCAAGATCACTTTTTGAACTGACGCCTGTCCCCTTTACTAGCATACTGACGGTCTGTCTCCTGATTCGTAGGTTTTGTCCTCTTATTTTGGCGCTCTACCGCCTCGGCTTTCTTTTTCTTCTCTTCCTCAACTTGCTGTATATACACCACCAATCAGGGCATATCCATATCCTTATTCAACATCACCGATTTGCACGACAACACCAAGTCATCAGAGATGCCATTTGTAAACTTCCTCATCTGAGCCCTCATGTCAGATACCAACTCCGGATCATAACGAGACAGTTGGTTAAACATCAAAGCATATTCCTTGACAGTCATATTATTCTGCCTCAGATTCACAAATTCTTCCGCCTTAGCCTCTCTCAATTCTTGCGGAAAGTAGTGGTCAAGGAATGCTTCAAAGAAATCTTCCCATACGGCAGGCTCGGCATTTTCACCCCTCATCTACTCCCATTCATCGTACCACTAATAGGACACCCCTTTCAGCTGATAGGATGCCAATTCCACTCCCTCGGTATAGCTAGTATGCATGACCCTGAATATTTTCTCTATTTCGTCCACAAAGTCCTGAGGGTCTTCTTCAACATTGGACCCCGTGAAGACTGGTGGATTCAGCCGCATAAACTTACCCACTCTAGAAGCATCTGAAAACCCGGTATTAGCACTAATACTTCCTGACCGGCGAGACTGAAAGGACACAAGGTGCGCAAGCATCTGTATAGTCTGCCTGAACTCAGCATTAGTTATCTCGACCTGTGGAGTCTGGACCCGGGTATTTCCAGTCCTGGGAGCTCGAGTGGGGACCGTAGTAGGATCAACAGTAGGGGTCACAGCAGGAGCAGGGATAGTAGGAGGAGGAACTGGTGGGTTCCCCATAGGAGCTGCTGAACCAGCAGTGCGGACCCCATAACGGGTCTGCATTACGTGAGTAGGGCGGACCTCTTCAGTAGCTATCCCAGCAGGGATAGAGGTTCCGGGCGTGGTTCCTGATTCGGTAGTCCTTCTTAGAGGCATGATCTGAAACGCGGGAATTTCAAGAGTTAGAAGGATTTTCCTAGATTCAGGCTTATCTAGCACGAAATAGAGTATGAAGAAAGGGAAACATTCTTAAATGCCTTGTAGCCTCCGTGTTATAAGTGTGGCGCGCTTCACACCCATAATACGGATTCTACTCGACACGGCTTTTAGACACCCTAGGACCATGAACCGTGCTTTGATACCAAGTTTGTCATGACTCGAGAGTAGGCCCCGAACGAAATGGGCAACGCAGGCCAAAGAGTCCTTAGTCAACCCCTTAGCATTCATCATATGCACAAGTATAAAAGATTAACGGAAACAGGCCCATTATAAAATAAATCCAACTGTATAAATGGACTAACAATTGTCTTACTAATACCAATCTACAAAGCCTCTAGTACCATGAATAAACTCCTAAGTCGGTACATGGCCCCGACGATACCATAAAATGAAATAAAGTCCTTAAAGCTATCAATGAAAGGAAACACAGGCCTTCCAAAAGTATGGAGGGCTCACCACTTGCTATTCGAATCCCAGAGATCCTAGTGCTACACGAAACCACGAAGATAAGTCTCGAACCTGCATCATAAAATGATGCAGCACCCGAAGACGGTCAGTACGGCAAGTACTGGCATGCAACCCAGGGGAAGAGATATCACAATTTATAAAGCAAGTCAAAAAACGAAATCAGAAACCATAATCATAACAATAGGAAACTTTCACAATTTCAATTACTTCTGGACTAGATGTGTTACCGATATTTATTTCACCACGGGCTATGTGGGTTCGACCCCGACTCGATCGGATGAGCCTCCAATCCAAGTTGCCGCAACGATCGGAGCATCATATAATAATCACCTCATAACTGCATAACTGAACAAATCAAGCGTACAGTAAAGAGTCCCGTTCGACTCAGAGGGAAGAGCCTCGTTCGACTCATACCCATGCTGGCATAACACGGTTTCGGGTGTGGAGCCCTGTTCAACCCACGCCTTCTCGGTTAACCATCTAATCCTCTTAAGCCCATAATTCTATCTCTTCAAAAATTTAACAAACCAATCATTTCGGGGTTCTTTTACATTATTAAGGCATACATGAGTGGGTACTATTATACCTAGACTTGTAAGTCACACTTATCATATTATGCCATTATCATTTATACATCAAACGCCCTGCATTTAAGGATCTTTTATCTCCTTTAACAATCAACTCCCTCAAGGTTATAATTCAATCAATTTAAAGCAATCATTTCAAAACCAAGGGAATTAAGAAGATCCTACTACTTGTGTCAAAACTCAATTTCTTATATAGAGGAACAATTTTCATAGTAATCGTATCTCAAGGCTTCAAATCTGCCCCAATTTCACTAAATCTGTAATAAAGTCATATGCTAAACCATAACTTCAAAAATAGTAATTAAATACGGATGATTTCATAAATAAGCATTCGAAAGTTCAAGCAATTCTCTTTCTTTGAAACCCTTCAACTATTTGTACATAATACTAGCATAGATTTCTTAGTAAGTAGGAGTAAACTCAATCCTTACGAGTATAGTTGAAAGGGGATCGTTCAACATACCTTTTGACGAAGAACGCTTATGAAACGCTTGAGTTTTTCCTTAGAACTTAGAACCCTAGGCACCTTTGCTTCAATAACTTAGAGAGGAGAAGTAACGCTCTTCCTTTTGATTTTAATCGTGCCTTAGGAGGTTTAGAATAAGTGGGGGATGAATCTTGGATGAGGAAAGGACCAAAACACCCTCAAATAGCTAAAGAGAGGCAATTCCCGCAGCAATACCCTAGGGGTCCTATTTATAGGCAATTCCAATTAAAATCCGGATTGGATTGGGAAGGAAAACGCGTCAGAAAATGGTCGCCAAAATGGTCCGTTTTTGCCACAAACGGACCATTTTCGAGGGCGTTTTAACTTTCAAAATTTTTGAGTTTCTGCCTCCGAAAATGGTCTGAAAAATGGACCGTTGTCTCAAAAAATGGTCCATTTTCCTTTTCGTTTTAACTCCCAACATTCGACGGTCTTCTAGACAGACAAACATCTTCTTGGTAAACTGATCATATCCTTTTACTACGGACTAGGATTAATGCGCGGTCTATGGCATTGGAAAGAAGACTCGAAGACCTTTAATTTGGTGGGTCATAAGCCACCTAACTCTTTATATTCTAGGAGAAATTATCGACTGAAGATGACCCAAGTTAGAAAGTTATACGAAAACTTAATCGGTAGAGGAGCTTTTAACTTAACTTAAGTTAGAGGTTTCTTAAGACCTTAATTCACGCCCAACACTCTCCCCACACATAGTGATTGACCATAACACCTAGTTACTAGGAAATATTTCTGGGTTCAGGTCTAATTACACACGAAAATGATTGAAATCCTAGCTCGAAAGTTTGGGGTGTCCAGAAGACCGTCGAATTTTGGGAGTTAAAACGGAAGAGAAAATGGTCCGTTTTCTGGGAAAACGGTCCATTTTGCCAACCATTTCTGGAGACAGAAAATCAAACTTTTCGTAAGTTAAAACGCCTTCGAAAATGATCCATTTGTAGCCAAAACGGACCATTTTGGCGACCGTTTTTTGACGCATTTTCCTTGCTAAACCAATCCGGATTTTAATTGGAATTGCCTATAAATAGGACCCCTAGGGTATTACTACGGGAATTGCCTCTTCTTAAGCTATTTGAGGGTATTTTGGTCCTTTTCTCATTCAAGAATTGCCCACAACCATTCTAAATATTCCCAAACCTCCTAGGCACGAACAAAAATCAAGAAAGAGCGTTACTTCTCTTCTCAAAGTTCTTGAAGCAAAAGGTGCCAAGGGTTCAAAGTTCTAAGGAAAAACTCAAGCATTTCTTAGTCTTTCTCCATCAAAAGGTACGCAGAACGATCCTACTTCAAAGTATTTTCTAGATATGATGGTTTCCAACCCTTACGTTTTCACTACTTTGAATATGAACTTAGGGCTGCAAGTATAGTCTTTCTAACTTTGATGAAACTTCATGAAATCGTTAGTCCTTTAGATTTCACTTGAAAATATTAGAAATTGTACAACGAATTGTACTTACAGAGGGATTTTCTGATTTTACTTGTCTTTACCATTGTTCAAAGGACTTCAAATGATTTTATGGATTTGAAAGATATTGCTATGGTAACGGTGTTTACTAAAAGATCGGATTAAGACATGAGACCTTTGTTTTACTATATAAATCCTATAATTGGGCATGATGAATTGTTGACGGACCCTATGGGTTCTATATTGATGAAATGGGTGACTTGCAAGTCTTGGTATGACGATACCAATAATGGTTTATCCCCCTAATGGAATTGTTTTATTGAATGATGTTTTAAGGATTTTGAAAACGATAATAATTTGGGCTCTAAGAGAATTAGATGGTAACCGAGAAGGTGTGATGCTAAATGTATCAATGCTCGAAACATGTGTTTTGCCGACATAGGGATGGTTCGATCCTAACTTGGGATGACCTTATCTTTTCCCCTACGAGGGTGATTGTGCTGGCCATTTTGTATTAAAATCTCGACTCATGCGGCAAACATGGGTTGGGGCTTAGCCGGTCGAGCGTTGATCGGACCCACATAGCCCGTGGTGTTGAATAGAAGTCGGTGATACCATCTAGTTCAAAAGTAACAGACAGAAAGTATATTGTTTTCTCTTAACGGAATTTACTATGGATATTTATTGTCATTGTATTAGAAGTGTTTTAAATGTCAACTTTTCAAATAAAGTCTATTGTATCTATTTTTCTTTGTTCTGTGTACCACTACATTCCACATACTGACCATCTTCGAGCGGCTACATCGTTGTATGCTGTAGGTTCAGAGGCACCTTCTCGTGGTACTACTCAGCATTAGATTCAAGTAGACAGATCCAGCCTTTTGGTGAGCCCTCCATTCTTCGGAAGGCACCTTTATGATAGACATTTATAGTATTTTGCTTTTTATGGTATCGCCGGGGACTTGTCCTGGTATAGATATTTCATCAGTATGTTAGAGGCTTCGTAGACCTATGTAGATGTTGTTTAAACATTTTATTCCCAACACTTGGTTAATTTTTTACTATATTTCAAATGATGTTCTTAAATGGGTCCTTTTTCCACAAATTCTTTATTTATTGAATGTGCTTGTTAATGTATGCTAAGGAGTTTAACTCAGGCGTCCTTGGTCTGGGTTGCCTGTTACGTCCGGGGTCTAGTCTTGGGTCATGACAAACTTGGTATCATAGCATGGTTCATGGTCCCAGGGTGTCTACGAAGTCGTGTCCAGTAGAGTCTTGCTTATGGGTGTGTTGTGCACCACACTTATAATCAAGAGGCTATAGGGCATTTAGGAAATGTTTCCCATTCTTTCATACTCTAGATCTGCATGTTGTCTATAAGAAACTTATCCATATTCCTACTCTGCTCTAACTCAGCTGGCTACGCCCTATTTTCGAGGTGAAAGAAATACAAAGCTCGGACTCCTTATGATGTAATCCTATCTGGTTGAGTCATCCAAAAGGTTATGAAATTGTACAAGTACTTGAGAGGAGTCCAGTAGTGTGTCAATGTCTATTGATTCTAAGTATAAATCCCTATTTTCTTGAATCATGCTTTTGAGCCAAGGTGAAATGTGTTTTCAAACCCTTTCGAAAACTTTGTTGCAGCTGTCGCGCTCAAGGGGAAAAGGTATGTATACGAGTGTTGGGATAGTATTTTTACTTGAGAGAAAGTATAAACTAGGGTGTGATGAGATGAGTAGTGAGATGATCCCAAGGCCAGAGAAATATGGAGTTATGAGTTTAAGAGCCAGAGAGTGCGAGTTGTAAGAGATCGAAAAATATAGCTAGAGTGTTGTACCCACTAATTAAGTGATAGAGGTGGTATGCCCGTATGGTGTGGGTTTCAGTTTAGCAGGATTAGCAAATGTTATGGAAATTGATAAAAGTGGAGTGGTTAGTTAAGATGTTCTTTTAATTATTTGAAATAGGGAGGGAGCCTATAGTGGCTTGTTATTGTAGTCGTATAGACCAATTATAGGTTGTGAATATAAGGATAGACTGGTTGCGAATTTCTGAATTTAGACTCCATTTTGGGGTCTTGAGGAGACTTAGAGATGTTTATAGAACTATGAAGGTAGTTTAAATATATGTATGGGTAAGTAGATGTGATGTGAGAAAGAATAACGTGCTAATGGGCTATAATGGGTTATATTGTAATATTAAGATCGACTATCCTTATCATGTGGTTTTAGTGGGCACTGTCTTAAATTTATCTAGTAGTTGTAAACTAATATAATATGAGAAGATGTGTTATGAAGGTTAAGGTGCAGCAGTAGTGTTGTGAAGGAGGTTGTGCTTGTAAGCCATACATTATGTTGAAGAAGGAATTAAGATCAATCACTATGTCATAATTTTGGTGGATTAGTGTTCCTTGATTTCTATTTGGTAGCTTTAAGCCTGAATAGCATGCTAAGTTTTGATGTTAACCTTACCTAGTTCTAGACACTAAGTTTGAGTTGTGGATGGTCGCCGAGGTAGAAAGAATGATAGTTGTAGATAAAAATATTACTTTTATGAGACTGATCTAATAGGCTTGACATGGTGCGTGAGAGAGGGCTTAGGTTGATAACATAGGGTAGTTTTGAATGTGTAAGCATGATTTATACATGAGAACTAGTGTTGAAGCAATGAATTGTGGCTAAGTCATTAGAGGAATAAGAGCCCTAAGTGTATAAGAATGAATTGTACTGGAGGTAATATGATGTTAGATGGAGTTTTATGCTGTTGAGAGTACTGCTAGGTATTCCCGATTAGTGTTCTTGAGTTGCTTCATATGGAGAAGGCTTAGTAGTTAATATTGATATTCATTGAATTTGAATTAAGGGAATTATAGATCTAAAAGGGTCATTGTTGAATCTCTTAGTATAATTTTAAAATATCGTTGAATTGAGCGGATATGAGACTGGATAAATGCTAGCAAATTAAGGAGTGGAAAATAGATTTTTCAAGTGTTAGAGACCATGGATGTGTGTGCCCAAAGGGAACTAAGTGTTAATTCTTTGGCTATAGAGGTTAGCGTAAGTTAAGAATAAAATCTCTACAGGTAATGGCCCAGAAAGGAGTTGGTATCTTTCCAAATGTAATATCTGGATGAGATTGGCATTTATGTGTATAGTGATACCTTGGAGTACCGAGTGTTGTACTCATAGATTTTTTTACAGTATAGATCTGCAGGTCTAGGATAGTGGCTTTTATGCTAAGGGGGAGATAATGAGGTGTTGAACCAAGGAAAGTATTGAGTTTCTAGTGGTGATTAGTTGCAGAAGGGAGTTATGATGCGTGCCACGATGATCCATTCTTATTCTAGCATATTCCTTATACTTCAGCTTAAGAGGATACTCTACCCATGTCTTATGCCTTTGAATCATGCCTATGTCTAACGGCCGAATTTTCTATGTAGACTCTTGTTAATGCTCTGTCATTTGAAATGGAAGCGATAGCGTCTCCCAGCGGTGTAAATATTTCTCTATGGTTCCAGGGATCCAAAGTCTATGTTACGATGCTCATGATCCATGAATCCATATCTCACATTATACTCAGTCCTATGAACTCAAGCTTCATGATATGTCCAAAATGGCTATTGAAATCATGCTACATCATGTACATACTCAGATCAGACTTCTTGAAAGATTCGTGCTCTTGATTTCCTTTCTCTAAGCCATTTGTACGTCCACCGTTAATGGTTATAGATGGTTATGGCATGTCTATGCTCAGAACACCCTCAGTTCGCACCTTGTGCGCTCAGTATATATGAAGTACCCGCGCTCCTCACACCAGATTTCCTAGATCTCATCTTGAGTGACAAGGTCACGCTAAGTATAAGTCAATATTGAACAACATCCATCTATCCCCAATGCTCATGCTCTTATTGAATATGTTCAGTTCATACTCCATATTTGTGGTCAAAAGTTAGGCCTCTATTTGCATGTCATGCAGTTCATGCTCTCAATTTATTCACTCGGTAATGTTTAGCTTATGTGGGGGCAAGTGTTAGCAGAGGAAGTGGCCTAGATGGAAAGTAGTAGGTGTTCCCTTTTTCATGGTTGTTGCAGTGTGGTTATGTCACCTAAGTTTTTAAGTCTGAATGAGATATGAGATGAGGATTTGTTATGTGTAATAGTAAGATGGGACTACATGATGTGTCTCCTTGTAAGAGTTCGAGAATTGTTGATTGTGGGGATGCTGAGAAAATTCTTTGATAGTTTAGCTATATATGAGTCGGGAAGAGAATATAGTAATAGGCTTGAATGTGATGTTGGATACTTGTGGGCAATTGCTTCTTGTGGAAAGTGACTTCTTGTTAAAAGCTTGAGCTTGATTGATTAAGGTGATAAGGAGAAGTAATATTCTTGGAGGATAAATCTAGATGTAAAAAGAGACTTTGGCGTGTTTAGAATAAACCTAAGGGTTGATCACGTTTAGGGAAGAAGGTTCCTAAGGGGTATGGCGTATAAAATCTCAAAATTTAAACTAGTAGGATCACATTAGATGTAGCACTTTACGCCTTCAAGTTAGGCTTGAACGGGGTGAGAGCAAGATGCTAGATGCAGACTTTAGTAGCTATATGCGCCAAGGTGAAAACCTCAAGTTACAAGGGGTGATGTGTAGTATGCGGAGGAGGTTATATAGTTGAAAGGTGTTGCTAAATCTAACGTCTATTATTCATATCAGTTAAGGTGAGGATACTTCTATTCATACGTCCAAAACTTAATTTCATGCCATGCATAAATCTCAATTCATGCTTATGATTTTCAAAATTTTATGTCGTACATTAGTATGATCATGTTCCATAAAACTTATGTCCTAGATCATGTCTATGCCAAGCCTCATATGTCTCACGATTCCTACCCTCACGTTTTGCTTGACGTAGTCATAGAGCGCCTCTTGAGGTCTTTCCATATTTGTTTAAAAGAGAATTCTTGATGTGAAGTTATAGCCTTTACTTCCTTACTTCTATGGCTTCAATAAGTCTCTACCCATCATTCGAGGATGAATGATCCCAAGGGGGAGATAATGTAACACCCCAAACTTTCGAGCTAGGACTCCAATCGTTTTTCACATGTAATTAGACCTGAACCCGGAAAGATTCCCTTATAACTAGGTGTTATGGTCAAGCACTATGTGTGAGAAGAGTGTTGGGCATGAATCAAGTTCTTAAGGAACCTCTAGCACAAGTTAAGTTAAAAGCTTCTCTACCGACTAAGTTTTCGTATAACTTTCTAACTTGGGTTATCTTCAAACGATCATTACTCCTAGAATATAAAGAATTAGGTGTCCCATGACCCTCCAAACTAAAGGTCTTCGAGTCTTCTTTCCAACGCCGTGAACCGCGCATTAATCCAAATCCAGAGTAAAAAGTTATGATCAGTTTACCAAGAAGACGTTTGTCTGTCCAGAAGACCGTCGAATTTTGGGAGTTAAAACGGAAGAGAAAACGGTACGTTTTCTGGGAAAACGGTCCGTTTTGCCAACCGTTTCTGGAGACAGAAACTCAAAATTTTCGTAAGTTAAAATGCCTTCGAAAATGGTCCATTTGTAGCCAAAACGAACCGTTTTGGCGACCATTTTCTGACGCGTTTTCCTTCTTAAACCAATCCAGATTTTAATTTGAATTGCCTATAAATAGGACCCCTAGGGTATTACTACGGGAATTGCCTCTTCTTAAGCTATTTGAGGGTATTTTGGTCCTTTTCTCATCCAAGAATTGCCCCCCAACCATTCTAAATATTCCCAAACCTCCTAAGGCATGAACAAAAATCAAGAAAGAGCGTTACTTCTCTTCTCAAAGTTCTTGAAGCAAAAGGTGCCTAGGGTTCAAAGTTCTAAGGCAAAACTCAAGCGTTTCTTAGTCTTTCTCCGTCAAAAGGTATGCAGAACGATCCTACTTCAAAGTATTTTCTAGATATGATGGTTTCCAACCCTTACATTTTCACTACTTTGAATATGAACTTAGAGCTGCAAGTATAGTCTTTCTAACTTTGATGAAACTTCATGAAATCGTTAGTCCTTTATATTTCACTTGAAAATATTAGAAATTGTACAACGAATTGTACTTACAGAGGGATTTTGTGATTTTACTTGTCTTTCCCATTGTTCAAAGAACTTCAAATAATTTTACGGATTTGAAAGATATTGCTATGGTAACGGTGTTTACTAAAAGATTATATTAAGACATGAGATCTTTGTTTTACTATATAAATCCTATAATTGGGCATGATGAATTGTTGACAGACCCTATGGGTTCTATATTGATGAAATGGGTGACTTATAAGTCTTGGTATGACGATACCAATAATGGTTTATTCCCCTAACGGAATTGTTTTATTGAATGATGTTTTAAGGATTTTGAAAACGATAATAATTTGGGCCGAGAAGGTGTGAGGCTAAACGTCTCAACTCCCGAAACCTGTGTTTTGCCGACATAGGGATGGTTCGATCCTAACTTGAGACGACCTTATCTTTTCCCCTACGAGGGTGATTGTGCTGGCCATATTGTATTGAAATCTCGACTCATGCGGCAAACATGGGTTGGGGCTTAGCCGGTCGAGCGTTGATCGGACCCACATAGCCCGTGGTGTTGAATAGAAGTCGGTGATACCATCTAGTTCAAAAGTAACAGACAGAAAGTATATTGTTTTCTCTTAACGGAATTTACTATGGATATTTATTGTCATTGTATTAGAAGTGTTTTAAATGTCAACTTTTCAAATAAAGTCTATTGTATCTATTTTTCTTTGTTCTGTGTACCACTACATTCCACGTACTGACCGTCTTCGGGCGGCTACATCATTGTATGATGTAGGTTCAGAGGAACCTTCTCGTGGTACTACTCAGCATTAGATTCAAGTAGACATATCCAGCCTTTTGGTGAGCCCTCCATTCTTCGGAAGGCACCTTTATGATAGACATTTATAGTATTTTGCTTTTTATGGTATCGCCGGAGCCTTGTCCCGGTATAGATATTTCATCAGTATGTTAGAGGCTTCGTAGACCTATGTAGATGTTGTTTAAACGTTTTATTCCCAACACTTGATTAATTTTTTACTATATTTAAAATGATGTTCTTAAATGGTTCCTTTTTCCGCAAATTCTTTATTTATTGAATGTGCTTGTTAATGTATGCTAAGGGGTTTAACTCAGGCCTCCTTGGTCTGGGTTGCCCGTTACGTCCGGGGCCTAGTCTCGGGTCGTGACAATAGGTCCAGTATCTCAAGCATGGAAGCATTTGTGATGTACAGAGGAATTTCCCCTTCAAGCTGATTTTCTCCCAAGTAAAGTTCTTGAAGGTTTGGAAGATGAAGACCTGTAGTTGTTGGAATTCTACCCGAGTGGTTGTTGAAATTGAAAGCAATCACTTCCAAAGAAGATATGTTGAAAATAGCCTTCGGAACTTGACCATTAATATTGTAATTCTGGCCAAGGTTTAATTGCCTCAAATTTGACAGCTTCCCCAATTCTGGAGGAACTTGCCCCACTATGCCACTGTTTGGACAATAAAGTTTTTGCAGAGTGGAAATATTGCCCAATGAAGTGGGAATAGTCCCTTTTATTGAATTATCGCCAATATAAAGCTCCTCAAGTTTGGATAAACAACCAATATTTCTGGGTATATCTCCGGTTATCTTGTTGAATGATATGGACAAAACTTTGAGCTCTGTGAGTTGGCATATTTTGGAAGGAATGCAACCAGAAATTTGGTTCTTAGATATACTTAGATACTTCAGATTTGACACAATATTCCCTTCACCAAGCAAGAGTGGACCAGAAAGGCTATTGAATATCATAAATGCAACAAGTAGCGACGAGATATTAAACAGTGCTGCAGGAATAGAACCTATTAATTGGTTATCGACCAAGGACAAAAATGCAAGCTGGCTCAGATTACCAATTTGCTTTGGAATGTTGCCGCTAACTCTATTCCCATACAAACTGAAGTTCATCATTTTTGTGGCATTTCCAACCGAAGGAGGGATTATACCTGTGAGGCTATTGTTCCTGAGATTTATGACTCTGAGTTCGGGTACATACCATGGCCCATTCCACATTTCACCTCCGAGTTCATTGAAAGCCAATGAAATTACTTGAACTCTCTGGTGTTGAAATAGACTTGCTGGAATACTTCCTTTGAGCTGATTGTTTTGAATATCAATCACTCGCAAGCGAGGCAAGTGGCCAAGTCTGTAAGGGATGCCACCATGAAAGTTGTTGTTCCCGAGATTGAGCTCTCTGAGAAAGGACAAATTGGCCAATGACGGCGAAATTGTGCCTTGAAGTTGCAAATTAGGAAGAGCCAAGGACACAACCCTTTGCCTTTTTGAACTGCAAGTGACACCAAACCAAGAGCAAAAAGAAGTATTCTTGTTCCAATTATCGGCCAACAAATGACTAGGACTTGTAATTAGATTTCGGAAAGCTAGTAAAGCTTCTTGGTCTGTTTCATTTGAGGAAGCAACTGATATAGAAACAGAGTAATATTGAACAAGTAAGAGAAGTATCAATAAGAAAATGTGATTCTCCATGCTATTACTATGCATTGGAATTAGAATGTTTCAAGGGGATTTGGTCACTGGGTTAATTTGTGTGTGTGGTATTGCTAAAGCTCAAAGTTACTCCACTATATATATAGCAACAAAACAAATAATATGTTGAAAAGGATAGACCATAATTTCCAAAATGTGAAAACAGATAAATAGTTGACACTAGTTGGGTTGTGTTTCACAAGATGGAATAAAAGTAGGCTAACTCATAATAGAAAGAGAAGAAAATAGTCTTGCTATCAATTTTCTTTATATTGTTAAGAGCTAAGTTAATTGGAGTTAATCTTTCAAGTAACCATTGACTAAAATATCCCCAATTTGTTTGGCACTGACACTACTAGAAATACACTACACTTTATTCAAGAAAAATTTCTTTGGAACGACATTGAAATAAAGCCGATCAAGTCGGACGAACAAATATTAGCGGACATATTGACAAAGAGTCTCGACAACATGAGGTTTATAAGATTTCGGGAAACACTTGAAATGGTTGAAAGAACAAATAAAGTTGGTGCTGAAGGAAAATGTTAAAAGATATCATCACCAACTTTATTTTTAGAATGTTCAAGCAATTCTCGAGAATTCTTCTAAAGGTATAACTTGTTCGGGTTTTAAGGTGTGAACGGAAAATGGGATAACTAATTACATTTCTGTATTTTTCAGATTACTATTTTGAACCGCTGTATAAGAGGTCTTGGCCGAGAGGAAGTGCACAGGCTTGGTGAGTTGGTTAATAAAGAGCGAATGGAACTGAACTTTCTCAAGGGATAAGGCTACTATATGTATTGTTCCATGCCTCCTTTGGCCATTTTTTCTTTGTAATTGTCAGTATATGTATATGTGGCTTAAACTTTGACCAAAGTTTGAGTAATTATATGCACTTAGGATCTGGTCTTCCGTTCACCTGCAAAATTCACCAAGTCCAATATATGAAGGAGAGGCAAAAAGAGATGGAAGAGATGTTTCCAACTTGCAAAAAGAAAGTTAAATAGTGCAGTCAAAAACCTTCATTAATTTTACTCTGGTTTCTTTCAATCATTCAAAACATAATTACAAATAGAAAAAGGTGAAATGAGGGAAATGCAACACTCTACATTTTAACTTGCAGCTCAAAAAGAACATGATTCCACAACGACTTAACCAAAGAAACCAGGTAAACAAAACGCAAAATGTTAACTTGCAGCTCAGAAAGCACACCACAGAATTATTAACTTCTACGTTTCCAAAAATGTATTCTTGATTTTGTTAAGCCTTTTGACTACATCTTTCATGCTTATTCTTGATTCTGGCGTTTCCTTTGTGCAGTCTAAAGCCAATTCTATCATGGAAGCTATGCAGATTTCACTTTTAGAAGTGATTTGTTCTTCCTCAGAAAAAAGATTGCCATCCACAACGTCCATCATAGTCCCTGAAAATGCTTGTGTTATCCATTTCCTCAAGTCAAGATTTTCATTGCATATCTCTTCATCTGATGGCCTTCTTTTGGTCAAAACCTCCATCAACATGATGCCGTAACTATAAACATCACCACTAGTGGACACTATTCCCTGCGAGCCATATTCTTAGAAAAGGATTGGAAAAAAGTTAATCAATTGAAATATGACAATAATTCTGCATAAACAAAGACTTACTTTTTTCACTTCTAGGATTTGGAGAGGCTTAATTATGATGAGAGAAAATCAAAGAGAGTAGATCTTTTATACCTGGTGCAATGTATCCAAGAGTGCCCAATGTCTCGGTATGTGCCATGGACTTCCTTACGGCTAAAATTTTAGAGATTCCATAATCACCAACGTGAGCCACCCTATCTTCATCCAAAAGAACGTTGGCTGGCTTTAGGTCGCAATGAACTATTGGAGTGACATGACCATGATGTAGATATTCAATTGTCATAGCCACATCAAGCATTACAGTGACTCTTTGATAAAGGTTCAAGTGACAATCTTCTTTGTACAACCAATTCTCAAGACTTCCATTGGGCATAAATTGCAGAACAAAGGCCCTTATATAGTCACTAGAACAAGTAGTAATAACCGGAACAAGATTTCTATGTCTAACATTTCTCATCACTTCGCATTGGGTATCAAACCTCCTGCATACTTCCTCATTTTCCAAATCCAGAACCTTTATGGCCACCGCAGTTCCACTAGATAATGTGCCTTTGTACACAGAGCCAGAACTTCTCACACCAATTAAATTTGATCCATCAAAATTATTTGTTGCTCGTTGAATCTCATGATAAGAAATCAATTGATAAGTCTTGATCTCCCAAACCTTTTCAACATCTTTAGACTTTCCTTTCTTCTTTCGTTTCATTATCCAAATTGAGACCAACAAGAATATCACAAAGGTAGAAGTAACCACTGGAATAACAATTTTTAGCACAAGCACCTTAGACTTTGATTGTTGTCCAGGATTAGCGCTAGCACAAGCAGGAACCTCCAATATGTGCATTCCACATAGAGCTTTATTCCTAAGAAATGATTGTAGGGTAGAATTCGCAAACATGCCACCATTGGGTATTTCACCTTCTAAATCATTAAATGAAACATTAATGCTTTTAAGGTATGAGAGCTTCTCCAAAGACTTAGGAATAGTACCTGATAAGGCATTTAAAGATAAATCCAAGAATTCCAAGCTTATCAAGTTGGCAAAGGATGATGGAATTTGGCCAGAAACACTACTAGAAAAACAGGGAAAACCGACCTCAAAAAACCGACATCCGGAGGTCGGTTTTCCCTGAAATACCGACTCAAAACCGACTCACAAGACCAAGTCGGAAAAGGCTTGGTTGGTTTTGTATACCGACATCGTGAGGTCGGTAAATACCGACCTCCGGATGTCGGTTTTAATTTTAAATCCAAAAATTAAGAATTTAATATATATTTTATTTTCTTTTATTTCCGACTTCCTGAAGTCGATTTCTTTTTAAAAAAATATTATTAAAAATATAATATACTGACCTCCGAAGGTCGGTATTGTTTAATTTCTAATTTATTATCTTTTTGGTGTTCCGACCTCCGGAAGTCGGTATTACTGAATTTTTAATTTATTATTTTTTTGATTTTCCGACCTCCGGAAGTCGGTATTACTGAATTTTTAATTTATTATTTTTTTGGTTTTCCGACCTCCGGAAGTCGGTATTACTGAATTTTTAATTTATTATTTTTTTGATTTTCCGACCTCCGGAAGTCGGTATTACTGAAATTTTAATTTATTATTTTTCTGATATTCCGACCTCTTGAGGTCGGTATTATTTAAATTTCATTTTCCTATTTCACTTGATTCCGACTAATTGAGGTCGGTTTTTTGGAAAATTTTATTCAAAAAACCGACTTCCTGATGTCGGTTTTCTGGAAAATTTACCAAAAATACCGACCTCAGGAGGTCGGTTTGTTGTCGATATTTTGCCATAAAATTGGCAGTAAATTGCTGCAATTTGAATTGCCCACCTGCATATTTGATAATGCATATATTCAACCAAAACCAGCTCAAATAGCTGTCAAGACGATATTTTTCTATATTTACGTTTCACTACTTCAAATTAAACTTAAAATACGATCAAACAATCTAAAAAGTGTACAAACTATATATACTAAGTTCAAAATGTCTACTAGTTAGGTACAACACAACTACTCATCATTAGCATCATCATCCTCATCCTCATCCTCTTCACCCTCCTCACCCTCCTCACCCTCGATATCAGACTCATCCACTAGGCATCGACGTTTATCACTAGCACAATGAGGAATAATCTTTCCCGACTCAAAAAGAGATTTTAACTGGGACTGAAGCTCCGCATACCTCTTGTTCTCTATCTCCTTTGATGCTGCAATCTGTGCAATCTGCTCGTCTCTTTTCTTCTCCTTTTCGGTTGATGCAGCAAGCTCGGCAGTGAGCATAGATATCTTCTCCTTCATTACAGACACGACCGCTTTATCCACATTATCGAAGCCTGAAGATGATGGACAATAAAACCAGGGTTTCTTCTCTGCAAAAGCCTTTTGTGTGTAACCATAGACTGAACCTCTTACTGGTTCACCCGCACTCTCTCGCCAAAATTGTTCTACTTGTTCATCTGTAAGCGGTGTGTCCTGACTTTCAGGAGGTTGAGTACTACGGTACTCCTGAATTCTTTGCACAAACGACTCATATATTTAAATGAATAACTCTTAGCATATGAATATAATAGATAAAAGAAAAAAGAGAATAAAAAAAATAGTTTGAATGCAGTTCTTACATGTGTCTGTTGAGCACGTGTCTCACACCAACTTTCATCTGTGGAATTTTTTGGCGTCTTTGTGTGACAAACTTTGAATAACTCTTCCTGTGTTACAGGCCTACCCAAGTCTTTTTCCTGCAAACAACATGCATATAATGTGATTATTAATCTCCAAAAGCTACTTATCAAAAAGGATAATTTTATTTAACTGAATTAAGAAAATATACCATTCTCTTCTTTCTAGTAAGCTGGCTAATGGCCCCACCAGTGTGCAAAGAGCCGCCCTTATCCGATGCTCGAGCCTTCTTCCCGATCTCCCTTCTCTTAAGAAATTTTTCATCAGTTTTCCAGAAATTCAATAACTTGGCCCACATATCTGGCACCACAAAAGATGGAACTCTATTTTCTGCCCGACAATCAGAAAATAGGCCACTAAGCGCCTTCCCAGCTCTATATTTGAAGTTACTTTGAACTTTATTCTCATGCTCGGGAGCCCATACGTAATATTTCTGCAATAAAAAATAGTTAAATATTTATTCTAGAAATGTATAGCGAATTTAAATGTATATAATGTGAATTTAATTGAAAAATATTTTACCCTAAATTCTATGAAGATCTGTCCTTGGATATTAAGTGGTATCGAACCCCAAGTCGGGTACATATCATTATAAAATGATCCGATGCAATTAAGGATTATTTTTGTCATTCCTTAATCTGGAAATAACCTGCAATACAAGATTAAACACTTGGAATATAAATTTACAAATTAAAAAATTAAAAAATAAACATATAAAAAAAAATGTAATATAGTTGAATAATACCTATATCCTATAGGCTTGATGATGAGTCTCTGGGTATGGTCCCTATCGCCTGACTGTAAACCACCTAGCCGTGGACCATGTGCATCTGAGTGCTGGGTCGTGGTAGTATTAGAACTCGAGCCACCGGAACCAAGACGAAGACCTGAAAGTCCAACTGATCCACTAGCAGCACTGGACTGACTAGTGCTGGCTGATGGCAAGGTAGACTGATGACCAAGATGGGAATAACCCTGTAGTGTTTGGTAACCCGAAGTGGGTACCATGACGGGCAAAGATATAGAATGACCAGAAAGTGGAGTCACGCGAGTAGAGGCATTATGTGACTGATGTACCGAGTGAGAAGCTGAAAGTGAGGCTCGTGGTGAGATATAAGCTCGCGGGGGCTCATCAGCTATCACGACCTCAATGGGTCTTTCAGAAGTATAGAGCTTTTTTTTCTTTTTTGAATTGACGGGTTTCTTTTGGTTAGCCTTGTTCTTATCTACCATCTATTAAAATGAAGGTGAAGTTAAAAGAAAAAACAGAGAAATGCTCAGGTTACTAATATTTTGAACAATAAACTTAACAACAAACACAATGACCAAAATTGAAAAAATTATTAGTATTCATTTATTCCTCATATATATATGACAGATTGACAGTACCAACCTATTGTTATAGCAGTTCCTTAAGTTGTTTTACCTTTTGAGTAGAGCTCATGTATCACATTAGAACAATATTCTTCTCTTTTTTTGTCTTCTTTTTTGTTTCTCTTTAATGTTGATGGATTATGAAGTCTTTTAATTGACAATGTATTTTATTTTAGATACATATAACACATGAATAATTACAAATGCTATCATATTATATAATTATAGTACCAAAACATATTTGGTCACTAATAAGGGCTGAGATATATAACTCAGAATTTCAGACATGACTCTTGATTAAAGAACTATAATTGAAGATTACATTTTACAAATCTAAGAAGGTTGTAAATATTAAAAGAAATATCCTCTTCGGATTCAATAATTAAAAATAATGAATACAACATGCTAATTGCTATTCATCCTCTTCGGAAGTTTCGTCCCCATCTATCCATTCATTCTCTTCGGAAGTCTCCTCCTCAGTTGCCCATTCAACTTCTTCATCTGTTGATTCATCCTCCTCGACATTTGGTAATGTTTCTAACTCTTCTCTACTAACTTCTTCTAAAATGTGATCAGGATGCTCCAAGTTGGTTTCTAACTCAACGTCCACTTCTTGGTGAACAATTGCTATTTCGTTTTGATAAGCAACATCCAATACATTCTCAACTTCCACCCTCCCCATAGGCTTAGTTTTGATTACACTTCACTATTTTAAGTCACTAGTTCAAAATTCCAACTAACAACTAACTACACTTTACTTATTTTAAGTCACTAGTTCAAAATTTTAACTTACTACACTTCACTATTTTAAGTCACTAGTTCAAATTTTAACTTAATACAAACTACACTTTACTTATTTTAAGTCACTAATTCAAATTTTAACTTA